>CM070707.1:13240825-13674656 GCA_036346265.1 Melocanna baccifera | reverse complement strand
TTTTGGAAATTTTAACACCGCTCGGAAGTTCACGAAACCCATGCCTTATGAGTTTTGACGCATATGAGGACCATTGGGGGTGTTTCGGACGCGTTTCGATCCGGTGCCGCGTTTTCGTTCGCACGGAGTTCAGAGCACCCGACGAGCCCGTTTTTTGAAAATTTTAACACCGGCTCGGAAGTTCACGAAACCCATGCCTTATGAGTTTTTACGCATATGAGGACCATTGGGGTGTTTGGACGCGTTTCGATCCGTGCGCGCGTTTCGTTCGCCGACGGAGTTGAGCACCCGACGAGCCGTTTTTGATGAAAATTTAACACCGGCTCGGAAGTTCACGAAACTCATGCCTTATGAGTTTGGACGCATATGAGGACCATTGGGGTGTTTCGGACGCGTTTCGATCGGTGCCGCGTTTTCGTTCGCCGGAGTTGAGCACCCGACGAGGCCGTTTTGATGAAAATTTAACACCGGCTCGAAGTTCACGAAACTCATGCCTTATGAGTTTGCGCGCATATGAGGACCATTGGGGTGTTTGGACGCGTTTCGATCGGTGCGCGTTTTTCGTTCGCCGCGAGTTGAGCACCCGACGAGGCCGTTTTTGATGAAAATTTAACACCGGCTCGGAAGTTCACGAAACCCATGCCTTATGAGTTTGGACGCATATGAGGACCATTGGGGGTGTTTCGGACGCGTTTCGATCCGGTGCCGCGTTTTCGTTCGCACGGAGTTCAGAGCACCCGACGAGGCCGTTTTTGATGAAAATTTAACACCGGCTCGGAAGTTCACGAAACTCAAGCCTTATGAGTTTGGACGCATATGAGGACCATTGGGGGTGTTTCGGACGCGTTTCGATCCGGTGCCGCGTTTTCGTTCGCACGGAGTTCAGAGCACCCGACGAGCCCGTTTTTTTGGAAATTTTAACACCGGCTCGGAAGTTCACGAAACCCATGCCTTATGAGTTTTGACGCATATGAGGACCATTGGGGGTGTTTCGGACGCGTTTCGATCCGGTGCCGCGTTTTCGTTCGCACGGAGTTCAGAGCACCCGACGAGGCCGTTTTTGATGAAAATTTAACACCGGCTCGGAAGTTCACGAAACCCATGCCTTATGAGTTTGGACGCATATGAGGACCATTGGGGGTGTTTCGGACGCGTTTCGATCCGGTGCCGCGTTTTCGTTCGCGGAGTTCAGAGCACCCGACGAGCCCGTTTTTTGGAAATTTTAACACCGGCTCGGAAGTTCACGAAACCCATGCCTTATGAGTTTTGACGCATATGAGGACCATTGGGGTGTTTGGACGCGTTTCGATCCGTGCGCGCGTTTTCGTTCGCACGAGTTGAGCACCCGACGAGCCCGTTTTTGAAAATTTTAACACCGCTCGGAAGTTCACGAAACCCATGCCTTATGAGTTTGGGCGCATATGAGGACCATTGGGGTGTTTGGACGCGTTTCGATCGGTGCGCGCGTTTCGTTCGCCGGAGTTGAGCACCCGCGAGCCCGTTTTTGAAAATTTTAACACCGGCTCGGAAGTTCACGAAACCCATGCCTTATGAGTTTGGACGCATATGAGGACCATTGGGGTGTTTTGACGCGCGCTTCGATCGGTGCGCGTTTTTCGTTCGCGGAGTTGAGCACCCGACGAGCCCGTTTTTGAGCAAAATTTAACACCGGCTCGGAAGTTCACGAAACCCATGCCTTATGAGTTTGGACGCATATGAGGACCATTGGGGGTGTTTCGGACGCGTTTCGATCCGGTGCCGCGTTTTCGTTCGCACGGAGTTCAGAGCACCCGACGAGCCGGTTTTTGATGAAAATTTAACACCGGCTCGGAAGTTCACGAAACTCAAGCCTTATGAGTTTGGACGCATATGAGGACCATTGGGGTGTTTCGGACGCGCTTCGATCCGTGCGCGTTTTCGTTCGCCGCGAGTTGAGCACCCGACGAGGCCGTTTTTGATGAAAATTTAACACCGCTCGGAAGTTCACGAAACCCATGCCTTATGAGTTTGGACGCATATGAGGACCATTGGGGTGTTTCGGACGCGTTTCGATCCGGTGCCGCGTTTTCGTTCGCCGACGGAGTTGAGCACCCGACGAGGCGTTTTGATGAAAATTTAACACCGCTCGGAAGTTCACGAAACTCATGCCTTATGAGTTTGGACGCATATGAGGACCATTGGGGGTGTTTCGGACGCGTTTCGATCCGGTGCCGCGTTTTCGTTCGCACGAGTTCAGAGCACCCGACGAGGCCGTTTTTGATGAAAATTTAACACCGGCTCGGAAGTTCACGAAACCCATGCCTTATGAGTTTTGACGCATATGAGGACCATTGGGGGTGTTTCGGACGCGTTTCGATCCGTGCCGCGTTTTCGTTCGCACGGAGTTCAGAGCACCCGACGAGCCCGTTTTGATGAAAATTTAACACCGCTCGGAAGTTCACGAAACCCATGCCTTATGAGTTTGGACGCATATGAGGACCATTGGGGTGTTTGGACGCGTTTCGATCCGGTGCGCGTTTTCGTTCGCCGGAGTTGAGCACCGATGAGGCCGTTTTGATGAAAATTTAACACCGGCTCGGAAGTTCACGAAACCCATGCCTTATGAGTTTGGACGCATATGAGGACCATTGGGGTGTTTGGACGCGCTTTCGATCCGTGCGCGTTTTCGTTCGCACGGAGTTCAGAGCACCCGACGAGCCCGTTTTTTTGGAAATTTTAACACCGCTCGGAAGTTCACGAAACCCATGCCTTATGAGTTTTGACGCATATGAGGACCATTGGGGTGTTTCGGACGCGTTTCGATCCGTGCCGCGTTTTCGTTCGCACGGAGTTCAGAGCACCCGACGAGCCCGTTTTTTTGGAAATTTTAACACCGCTCGGAAGTTCACGAAACCCATGCCTTATGAGTTTTGACGCATATGAGGACCATTGGGGGTGTTTCGGACGCGTTTCGATCCGGTGCCGCGTTTTCGTTCGCACGGAGTTCAGAGCACCCGACGAGCCCGTTTTTTTGGAAATTTTAACACCGGCTCGGAAGTTCACGAAACCCATGCCTTATGAGTTTTGACGCATATGAGGACCATTGGGGGTGTTTCGGACGCGTTTCGATCCGGTGCCGCGTTTTCGTTCGCACGGAGTTCAGAGCACCCGACGAGGCCGTTTTTGAGGAAAATTTAACACCGGCTCGGAAGTTCACGAAACCCATGCCTTATGAGTTTTGACGCATATGAGGACCATTGGGGGTGTTTCGGACGCGTTTCGATCCGGTGCCGCGTTTTCGTTCGCACGGAGTTCAGAGCACCCGACGAGGCCGTTTTTGATGAAAATTTAACACCGGCTCGGAAGTTCACGAAACTCAAGCCTTATGAGTTTGGACGCATATGAGGACCATTGGGGGTGTTTCGGACGCGTTTCGATCCGGTGCCGCGTTTTCGTTCGCACGGAGTTCAGAGCACCCGACGAGCCCGTTTTGATGAAAATTTAACACCGGCTCGGAAGTTCACGAAACTCAAGCCTTATGAGTTTGGACGCATATGAGGACCATTGGGGTGTTTCGGGCGCGTTTCGATCCGGTGCGCGTTTTCGTTCGCACGGAGTTCAGAGCACCCGACGAGCCCGTTTTTGAAAATTTAACACCGGCTCGGAAGTTCACGAAACCCATGCCTTATGAGTTTTGACGCATATGAGGACCATTGGGGGTGTTTCGGACGCGTTTGATCCGGTGCGCGTTTTCGTTCGCCGCGAGTTGAGCACCCGACGAGGCCGTTTTTAATGAAAATTTAACACCGGCTCGGAAGTTCACGAAACTCAAGCCTTATGAGTTTGGACGCATATGAGGACCATTGGGGGTGTTTCGGACGCGTTTCGATCGGGTGCCGCGTTTTCGTTCGCCGCGAGTTGAGCACCCGACGAGCCCGTTTTTTTGAAAATTTTAACACCGGCTCGGAAGTTCACGAAACCCATGCCTTATGAGTTTTGACGCATATGAGGACCATTGGGGGTGTTTCGGACGCGTTTCGATCGGTGCGCGTTTTCGTTCGCCGCGAGTTGAGCACCCGACGAGCCCGTTTTTGATGAAAATTTAACACCGGCTCGGAAGTTCACGAAACCCATGCCTTATGAGTTTTGACGCATATGAGGACCATTGGGGGTGTTTCGGACGCGTTTCGATCCGGTGCCGCGTTTTCGTTCGCACGGAGTTCAGAGCACCCGACGAGCCCGTTTTTTTGGAAATTTTAACACCGGCTCGAAAGTTCACGAAACCCATGCCTTATGAGTTTTGGCGCATATGAGGACCATTGGGGGTGTTTCGGACGCGTTTCGATCCGGTGCCGCGTTTTCGTTCGCCGCGTTCGTGAGCACCCGACGAGCCCGTTTTTGAAATTTTAACACCGGCTCGGAAGTTCACGAAACCCATGCCTTATGAGTTTTGACGCATATGAGGACCATTGGGGTGTTTGGACGCGCTTTGATCGGTGCGCGTTTTCGTTCGGACGGAGTTCAGAGCACCCGACGAGGCCGTTTTTGATGAAAATTTAACACCGGCTCGGAAGTTCACGAAACTCAAGCCTTATGAGTTTGGACGCATATGAGGACCATTGGGGGTGTTTCGGACGCGTTTCGATCCGTGCCGCGTTTTCGTTCGCGCGGAGTTCAGAGCACCCGACGAGCCCGTTTTTTTGGAAATTTTAACACCGGCTCGGAAGTTCACGAAACCCATGCCTTATGAGTTTTGACGCATATGAGGACCATTGGGGGTGTTTCGGACGCGTTTCGATCCGGTGCCGCGTTTTCGTTCGCACGGAGTTCAGAGCACCCGACGAGGCCGTTTTTGATGAAAATTTAACACCGGCTCGGAAGTTCACGAAACTCAAGCCTTATGAGTTTGGACGCATATGAGGACCATTGGGGGTGTTTCGGACGCGTTTCGATCCGGTGCCGCGTTTTCGTTCGCACGGAGTTCAGAGCACCCGACGAGCCCGTTTTTGGAAATTTTAACACCGGCTCGGAAGTTCACGAAACCCATGCCTTATGAGTTTTGACGCATATGAGGACCATTGGGGGTGTTTCGGACGCGTTTCGATCCGGTGCCGCGTTTTCGTTCGCACGGAGTTCAGAGCACCCGACGAGCCCGTTTTTTTGAAAATTTAACACCGGCTCGAAGTTCACGAAACCCATGCCTTATGAGTTTTGACGCATATGAGGACCATTGGGGGTGTTTCGGACGCGTTTCGATCCGGTGCCGCGTTTTCGTTCGCACGGAGTTCAGAGCACCCGACGAGCCCGTTTTTTTGGAAATTTTAACACCGGCTCGGAAGTTCACGAAACCCATGCCTTATGAGTTTTGACGCATATGAGGACCATTGGGGGTGTTTCGGACGCGTTTCGATCCGGTGCCGCGTTTTCGTTCGCACGAAGTTCAGAGCACCCGACGAGCCCGTTTTTTTGGAAATTTTAACACCGGCTCGGAAGTTCACGAAACCCATGCCTTATGAGTTTTTACGCATATGAGGACCATTGGGGGTGTTTCGGACGCGTTTCGATCCGGTGCGCGTTTTTGAGTTCGCGGAGTTGAGCACGAGTTCAGAGCACCGCTCGACGAGCCCGCCTTTTGAGTTTGGAAATTTTAACACCGGCTCGGAAGTTCACGAAACCCATGCCTTATGACTATTGACGCATATTGATGAGGACATCCCCATTACATACTCATCTTCCACTCCAAGCAAGCATGAGAATGTCCAAGAACCTGTGGGCCCAATGACGAGGGCAAGAGCCATGCTTTTAAACAAACATGTGCTTTTGTTTCTTAAAGAGTTTCCTTTAATTGATAATGAACTTGGGATACTACCTCATGCTAGTATTTTATGTATTCTTAGGTATGACTCCTGTGAAGACTTGGGAGAGCTAAAGGGAGGAGCCCAAGGACTTAAACTACAAGTTTTGGAGATGATTATTCAGCCAAATTCGTACCTCCCACAAGCACAATTGGATTCAAACTCGGATTCAACTCAGAATTCAATTCGGACTCGGTTTCGGACAGCCTGACAGGCAGTCACTAAAAAGGTCATAACTTTCACAAACGGAGTCCGATTCAGGAGTTCTTGTACTCGTTGGAAAGATAATTTCAAGGGCTACGCAATGGATCTGGCCCCAGCATCAAATTCGTCTCGGATCAAAAGTTATGACCGAAACAATGTGACGGCTGTAAAATCTAGTTTCCTTTTTGAGAGAGTTCGTATCTAAAACCATATAGGGTTGAGTTGTACTAGGTTTGTGGACTCTATGGACGTCCCAAGGTCCTATATAAGCCATGTATTGGCAGCCTAAGGGCTCAGACCACCTTTGAGAATAATCAATCTATTGAACTTTGTTCGAGTTTATCATTGTTGCTGAAATTCCGTGAGGGAATTAGGAGTGTTCTTCAATCAAGATCGTTCAGCCTTTCCGCTGGGAATTGGGTGCACGATAGATCTTCGCTTGGTGGTCGGCGAAATCGACGCGAGTGTGTTTTGGCGGATTAAAGAGTGTTCGTCCCTTGCATTGGCATTGGAGGATCATTGCGATTCATCAAGACTCCCGCGAGTATCCATCCTACGTCGAGAAGATCGGGCGACCCCGTATCATCTGGTATCAGAGCGCGGTTTACTCGGTAGGATCTTATCCCTTTACTTTTAGATTGATTTATTTCTGTCCTATAGTCCATTAAACCGAAAATTGCAACAAAAATCCAAACCCTAGTTTCGCATCTGTTATTTTCGTGAGTTTTATTAAGTTTTGATCCATTAGAAATTTTGTTTACGTGCTGATCTTAGTGTCCTTTTGCGTTGCTTGTTCGTTGTTTTTTTTTATTCCTTGAAAATCTGCTAGTTGATCTTTCAATTAGCATCCAAAAAAAGTAGATTCAATTTACTTTTTGAAACCTTGTTCTTGCTGTCCACATAAGATCTTTGTGAATCTTGAAAGAATATCGCATCCGAATATATCTGGGTTTCCTTTTTCTTGATTGATTTGGCCACAAGAATCTTAGTTGCACATATTCAGATCTTCACTTAAATCCTTTGAACCTTGAGACTAGTCGTTGATAATTGCTTTAGGGCTGTTCTAGAATTATCTACACATTGCTGAACAACTTTGGACTTACGAACAATTAAACCTAGTTCGGCCTTGAGTATAAAAAAAAGAGCCAAAAAAAAGAAGGCAGCCAATTGAAAAAAAAAAGAAGAGTCACGGCTTGAGCAAAAAAAAAAGAAAAGAAAGCAAGAAAAGAAAGCATTGGCCGAATTTGGGTGAGTTAATTTTAGTCCATAAATTCAGATTGTGTATTTAATTTCTTTGGACAATCTTGTGCCCTCAAATTCATATTATTGCAATTGGCTAGCGTCTCTCCTAGTACTTGGTGCAAAACGAGCTAATATTCCCGATTGTTTCCTTTAGCTCATTCCTTTTGTTTGCATTGAGTCACATTGATCATTGTGTGTGCGTTCATATACTTCACTTATATCATTTGGATCGGCACATAGGCAATACTTTCTAGCTTGGATTATTACTTAATTTTACAATATCGTGAAATTCAGATTGTGTAGGATAAATACTTCCTAACCAAACTCCACAAAATATCCTTTGTCGTGCAATTGTGAGTCACTTTTAAATCCGCTTGATCATCACTTGCTATTGTAGCCACCACCAAGTGTAAGTTTCTTTTGGCCTCAATTCACTTGGAAAGGTAAGAACTTTACTTGGGAGAGGAAAGAGTGAGATTGAGTGAATTCCACATATCATACATATCTTGGTGTTGTTTCATGTTTCTTTGCGTAATCTAACCATGTCACCGGAGATGATAATATGGACGAGGAGCATGATTTGAATGTGCGGTGACTCGACTCCACTTCCAAGCCTTGAGGGGAACTTTGCGCAATGAGATCGCCGCCCTCTGACATCTTGGAAGGGCAATTCAGGAGCAGATCAACAACTCTGTGCAAGATATGCGCATTGAGATGAACCAGCAAATGATTGTACTACGTACAAACATTGTTAATGATATTGTCTGTGCGCGTCGTCACAACAAGAGGAGGAAGCGTTCATTGTGGGAGCCATTCCTCCACGAGATGAGGGAGCAACCGCTCCTCGAGGTGGCCAAGAGGCTCAACAAAGGCGAGATCGCGTGATGGCAAATACCATTCGCCCACCCCTACCGGGAGAGGTGAAGGGGTGGCTTCCATGGTCGAGGAGGGCCATGGACATGGAGGCCGTGGTGGGAGAGCAATACACCGGCGGCGATGACTTTCTGCACTACGACGATGGCTACCACCGTCGTAATCGTTACGGCGATGAACGACCAAATGAGGAGAAATTTGGTAAGCTTAAATTTACAATGCCATCATTCTCAGGTACACATGAGCCTGAAGAATACCTCACTTGGGAGCTCAAGGTGGACAAGGTGTTCCGTTTGCACAATTATTCTGAGGAGAAGAAAATTCACATGGCGGCACTTGAATTCGTTGATTATGCGTTGATTTGGTGGGAACAAGTGCAAAATCAAAGGAGAGAGAACAATGAACCACCCATTACTACATGGGAGGAGATGAAGTACCACATGAGAGCAAGGTTTGTTCCTAAACATTATAAACGTGATTTATTTGACAAATTGCAGCAGATGAAGCAAGGCACCTTCACGGTAGAGGAATACTATAAAGAGATGGAAATGGCCATGATTCGAGCTAATGTTTATGAGCAAGAAGAGCAAACAATGGCACGATTTCTTGCTGGTTTACACCCTCCTATCAAGCGCATCACTGAATTTCAGCCTTACAACAACATGGTGGAGTTGGTACATCAAGCAACCAAGGCTGAAAGACAAGTGCGACAAGATATCACGGGCAACAAGAACATCATCCTTCATGCCTCGAACAGCACCTACAGGAGGTAAATCCACATCTCATTCCAATTCATTTAAAACTAATCCCTCTAGTGGAAGTTTTGCTCCTAGTACACGTGCTGCCCCAAGTACAAAGAATGCCACTCCTTCCTTCTCAAAGAAAGGACCAAACCCTTCTTCATCATCTTCTATTGGTTCTACGGCCAAGAGTAGCTCCATCAATGCTTCAAGTGTCTTGGTCGCGGACATATGCAAAAGGATTGTCCAAATAACAAGGTAATGTTAATAACTGAGAATGGAGACTATGATTCTACTAGTGATGAAGATGGAGAATGCCTAGCTGATTTCGAGGCAAATGAGGATGGCCATGGGGGAGAAAGAGGCGAGGACATGCTTGGGGATGGGTATTGTGACCCCGAGTCGGTCCTATCCTTGTGTGCACTCCTTCGGTATTGAGCGTTCAAGCCAAATCCAACCATGAACAGCGCTGCAACCTCTTCCAAACAAGAGCTCAGGTAAGCAAAGATGGTAAGTGTTGCAAGGTTATTATTGATGGAGGTAGTTGTCATAACCTAGCTAGTAAAGAACTTTGCAACAAACTTGGATTGAAGTATAAGAAACATCCACATCCATATCAAATTCAATGGTTGAATAATGATGGTTCTATGAATGTTGGATACACTGTTGATGTTACCTTTCAGATTGGAAATTACCAAGATACAGATGAGAATGTGATGTGGTCTCTATGGATGTTTGTCATTTACTTTTGGGAGGCCATGGCAATATGATAGGTCTGTGAATCATGATGGTAGAACAAATCAATATAAATTCATGTGGAATAGCAAAGAAATAATATTACGACCTATGACCCTTCTCAAATTGTCATTGAAAATGCTCAAAAGAAAGAAGTGCAAATAGGGGTGAGAGAGGAAGGAACAAAAGAATGAAATTCCACATAAGGTGAGCGAGAGAAAAATTGAAATTGAGTGGGAAAGCTAATATTGAGGAGAAAAAAAGTTAGTGATGATGGCAACAAAATCTGAGTTGAGGAGATGAGAGAAGACCCACTATGTTTCACTTTGTGTTGCTATATAAAGAAGCTTTGATGACTACTAATGACTTAACCTCTCTTCCTAGTGTTGTCTCCCAAGTTTTGCAGGCTTATGGCGACGTGTTTCGGAGGATGTACCGCTGGACTACCACCCATTCGAGGTATTGAGCATCAGATTGACTTGGTTCCGGGAGCCCCTCTTCCAAACCGTCCGCCCTACCGCACCAACCCCGAGGAGACAAAGGAGATTCAGCGGCAAGTGCAAGCACTTTTGGACAAAGGGTCCGTACGTGAGAGTCTTAGCCCTTGTGCCGTTCTGTTATTCTTGTTCCTAAGAAAGATGGTACTGCGAATGTGCGTGATCAGAGCTATAAACAACATAACTGTTCGCTATCGTCATCCTATTCCTAGACTAGATGATATGCTTGATGAATTAAGTGGTTCTACTATTTTTTCTAAGATTGACTTGCGTAGTGGATACCATCAAATAAGAATGAAACAGGGAGATGAATGGAAAACTGCTTTTAAAACGAAGTTTGGCTTGTATGAATGGTTAGTGATGCCTTTTGGGTTGTCCAATGCTCCTAGTACTTTCATGCGCCTAATGAACCATGTTTTAAGATATTTTATTGGAAAATTTGTGGTAGTTTATTTTGATGATATCTTGATATATAGCCGCTCTTTGGATGATCATGTTGAACACATCAAACAAGTGTTAGAGGTGCTTAGGCGAGAACAATTGTATGCTAATCTTGAGAAGTGTTCCTTTTGCACTAGTAAGGTTGTGTTCCTAGGCTATGTTGTTTCAGCTCATGGCATTGAAGTAGATGAATCTAAAATTGAAACTATTCGAAATTGGCCTACACCTGTGAATGTTAGTCAAATTCGTAGCTTCCATGGACTTGCTAGCTTTTATCGACGATTTGTGAAAGACTTTAGCACCATTGCTGCCCCATTAAATGAATTAACTAAAAAGGGAGTCACTTTTGAGTGGGGAGAAAAACAAGACAAAGCTTTTGCTGAGTTGAAGAAATGTTTGACTGAAGCACCATTGCTTGTTTTACCTGATTTCACCAAAACCTTTGAGATTGAATGTGATGCTAGTGGAATAGGTATTGGTGGTGTTTTGATGCAAGAAAGAAAACCTGTTGCATATTTCAGTGAGAAACTTCATGGTGCACAATTGAATTATCCAGTTTATGATAAAGAATTATATGCTCTTGTGCGTGTGCTAGAAATTTGGCAACATTATCTTTGGCCTAAGGAATTTATCATACATTCTGATCATGAAGCTTTGAAATATTTGAAAGGCCAAGCAAAATTGAATCGTAGACATGCTAAGTGGGTAGAATTCATTGAAACTTTTCCTTACATTGTCAAATACAAGAAAGGTAAAGAAAATGTGGTAGCTGATGCATTGTCTAGAAAACATGTGCTTTTCACTCAATTGGAAGTAAAAGTTCCAGGATTAGAAAGCTTGAAAGAGTTATATGCTTCCGATCATGACTTTTCAACACCGTATTATAATTGTAAAGATGGCAAAGGGTGGGATAAGTTTCATGTTCATGATGGTTTTCTCTTTCGCATGAACAAGCTATGCGTTCCAGAATCGTCCGTGCGTTTGCTACTATTGCAGGAGTCTCATGCAGGAGGACTTATGGGACATTTTGGAAGAGAGAAGACGTACATGATGTTAAGCGATCACTTCTATTGGCCGAAGATGAGGCGAGATGTCGAGAGGTATGTTCAACGATGCATCACGTGCCATAAGGCGAAGTCGAAACTCAATCCACATGGTTTGTATACTCCACTTCCAGTTCCTAGTGCTCCTTGGGAAGACATTAGCATGGATTTTGTGTTGGGATTGCCTAGAACTAAGAGGGGAGGATTCTGTTTTTGTTGTTGTGGATAGGTTTTCTAAAATGGCACATTTCATTCCCTGTCATAAGAGCGATGATGCGTCGCACGTAGCTGACCTATTTTTCAGGGAGATTGTGAGATTGCATGGTATGCCCAGGACTATTGTTTCAGATCGCGATGTCAAGTTTATGAGCTACTTTTGGAAGACTTTGTGGGCCAAGCTTGGGACAAAGTTGTTGTTTTCAACAACCTGCCACCCACAAACAGATGGACAAACGGAGGTGGTGAATCGGACACTCTCAATGCTGCTACGGACAATGATCAAAAGAATTTGAAAGAGTGGGAAGATTGTCTACCACATGTTGAATTTGCATATAATAGGGCAGTGCATTCTACAACTCAACTATGCCCATTTGAGGTGGTGTATGGTTTCAAACCAATCACGCCACTTGATTTAATGCCACTTCCCTTACAAGAACGTACTAATATGGAGGCTTGAGCGTGCTGATTTTGTGAAGAAGCTCCATGAAAAGACTAAAGAGGTCATTGAAAAGAAGGTACGTGCTTATGCTTCTAAGGCTAACAAATCTCGCAAGAAAATGCTTTTTGAACCAGGTGACTTAGTGTGGGTCCACCTTCGCAAAGACCGCTTTCCGGAGAAGCGAAAATCCAAATTAATGCCCCGTGGTGATGGTCCTTTTAAAGTACTTGCAAAGATCAATGATAATGCATACAAGATAGAGCTTCCAGGAGATGACTATGGGGTGAGCACTACTTTTAATGTTGCTGATTTATCACCATTCTTTGGGCAAGAAGACATAGAGTCGAGGACGACTCCTTTTCAAGAGGGGGAGGATGATGAGGACATCCCCATTACATACTCATCTTCCACTCCAAGCAAGCATGAGAATGTCCAAGAACCTGTGGGCCCAATGACGAGGGCAAGAGCCAAGCTTTTAAACAAACAGGTGCTTTTGTTTCTTAAAGAGTTTCCTTTAATTGATAATGAACTTGGGATACTACCTCATGCTAGTATTTTATGTATTCTTAGGTATGACTCCTGTGAAGACTTGGGAGAGCTAAAGGGAGGAGCCCAAGGACTTAAACTACAAGTTTTGGAGAAGATTATTCAGCCAAATTCGTACCTCCCACAAGCACAATTGGATTCAAACTCGGATTCAACTCAGAATTCAATTCGGACTCGGTTTCGGACAGCCTGACAGGCAGTCACTAAAAAGGTCATAACTTTCACAAACGGAGTCCGATTCAGGAGTTCTTGTACTCGTTGGAAAGATAATTTCGAGGGCTACGCAATGGATCTGGCCTCAGCACCAAATTCGTCTCGGATCAAAAGTTATGACCGAAACAATATGACGGCTGTAAAATCTAGTTTCCTTTTTGAGAGAGTTCGTATCTAAAACCATATAGGGTTGAGTTGTACTAGGTTTGTGGACTCTATGGACGTCCCAAGGTCCTATATAAGCCATGTATTGGCAGCCTAAGGGCTCAGACCACCTTTGAGAATAATCAATCTATTGAACTTTGTTCGAGTTTATCATTGTTGCTGAAATTCCGTGAGGGAATTAGGAGTGTTCTTCAATCAAGATCGTTCAGCCTTTCCGCTGGGAATTGGGTGCACGATAGATCTTCGCTTGGTGGTCGGCGAAATCGACGCGAGTGTGTTTTAGCGGATTAAAGAGTGTTCGTCCCTTGCATTGGCATTGGAGGATCATTGCGATTCATCAAGACTCCTGCGAGTATCCATCCTACGTCGAGAAGATCGGGCGACCCCGTATCACATATGAGGACCATTGGGGTGTGAGTTTTGACGCATATGAGGCCATTCGATCCGGTGCCGTGTTTTCGTTGCGCGTTCGCGGAGTTGAGCACCCGACGAGCCCGTTTTTTATGAAAATTTAACACCGGCTCGGAAGTTCACGAAACCCATGCTTTATGAGTTTGGACGCATATGAGGACCATTGGGGGTGTTTCGGACGCGTTTCGATCCGGTGCCGCGTTTTCGTTCGCACGGAGTTCAGAGCACCCGACGAGCCCGTTTTTTTGAAAATTTTAAAACCGGCTCGGAAGTTCACGAAACCCATGCCTTATGAGTTTTTACGCATATGAGGACCATTCGGGGTGTTTCGGACGTGTTTCGATCCGGTGCCGCGTTTTCGTTCGCACGGAGTTCAGAGCACCCGACGAGCCCGTTTTTTTCGAAATTTTAACACCGGCTCGGAAGTTCACGAAACCCATGCCTTATAAGTATTGACGCATATCAGGACCATTGCGGGTGTTTCGGCGCGTTTCGATCCGGTGCCGCGTTTTCGTTCGCACGGAGTTCAGAGCACCCGACGAGGCCGTTATTGATGAAAATTTAACACCGGCTGGGAAGTTCACGAAACTCAAGCCTTATGAGTTTGGACGCATATGAGGACCATTGGAGGTGTTTCGGACGCGTTTCGATCCGGTGCCGCGTTTTCGTTCGCACGGAGTTCAGAGCACCCGACGATCCCGTTTTTTTTTGAAATTTTAACACCGGCTCGAAAGTTCACGAAACCCATGCCTTATGAGTTTTGACCATATGAGGACCATTGGGGGTGTTTCGGACGCGTTTCGATCCGGTGCCTCGTTTTCGTTCGCGCGGAGTTTAGAGCACCCGACGAGACCATTTTTTTCGAAATTTTGACACCAGCTCGGAAGTTCACGAAACCCATGCCTTATGAGTATGGACGCATATGAGGACCATTAGGGGTGTTTCGGACGCGTTTCGATCCGGTGCCGCGTTTTCGTTCGTACGGAGTTCGGAGCACCCGACGAGCCCGTTTTTTTGGAAATTTTAACAACGGCTCGGAAGTTCACGAAACCCATGCCTTATGAGTTTTGACGCATATGAGGACCATTGGGGGTGTTTCGGACGCGTTTCGATCGGTGCCGCGTTTTCGTTCTCACGGAGTTCAGAGCACCCGACGAGGCCGTTTTTGATGAAAATTTAACACCGGCTCGGAAGTTCACGAAACTCAAGCCTTATGAGTTTGGACGCATATGAGGACCATTGGGGGTGTTTCGGTCGCGTTTCGATCCGGTGCCGCGTTTTCGTTCGCACGGAGTTCAGAGCACCCGACGAGCCCGTTTTTTTGAAAATTTTAACACCGGCTCGGAAGTTCATGAAACCCATGTCTTATGAGTTTTGACGCATATGAGGACCATTGGGGGTGTTTCGGACGCGTTTCGATCCGGTGCCGCGTTTTCGTTCGCACGGAGTTCAGAGCACCCGACGAGGCCGTTTTTTTCGAAATTTTAACACCGGCTCGGAAGTTCACGAAACCCATGCCTTATGAGTATTAACGCATATGAGGACCATTGGGGGTGTTTCGGACGCGTTTCGATCGGTGCGCGTTTTTCGTTCGACGGAGTTGAGCACCCGCGAGCCCGTTTTTTTGAAAATTTTAACACCGGCTCGGAAGTTCACGAAACCCATGCCTTATGAGTTTTGACGCATATGAGGACCATTGGGGGTGTTTCGGACGCGTTTCGATCCGGTGCCGCGTTTTCGTTCACACGGAGTTCAGAGCACCCGACGAGCCCGTTTTTCGCAATTTTAACACCGGCTCGGAAGTTCACGAAACCCATGCCTTATGAGTATTGGCGCATATGAGGACCATTGGGGTGTTTGGACGCGTTTCGATCGGTGACGCGCGTTTTCGTTCGCCGCGGAGTTGAGCACCGACGAGGCCGTTTTGATGAAAATTTAACACCGGCTCGGAAGTTCACGAAACTCAAGCCTTATGAGTTTGGACGCATATGAGGACCATTGGGGGTGTTTCGGACGCGTTTCGATCCGGTGCCGCGTTTTCGTTCGCACGGAGTTCAGAGCACCCGACGAGCCCGTTTTTATGAAAATTTAACACCGGCTCGGAAGTTCACGAAACCCATGCCTTATGAGTTTTGACGCATATGAGGACCATTGGGGTGTTTCAGCGTTTCGATCCGGTGCCGCGTTTTCGTTCGCACGGAGTTCAGAGCACCCGACGAGCCCGTTTTTATGAAAATTTTAACACCGGCTCGGAAGTTCACGAAACCCATGCCTTATGAGTTTTTACGCATATGAGGACCATTGGGGGTGTTTCGGACGCGTTTCGATCCGGTGCCGCGTTTTCGTTCGCACGGAGTTCAGAGCACCCGACGAGCCCGTTTTTTTGAAATTTTAACACCGGCTCGGAAGTTCACGAAACCCATGCCTTATGAGTTTTGACGCATATGAGGACCATTGGGGGTGTTTCGGACGCGTTTCGATCCGGTGCCGCGTTTTCGTTCGCACGGAGTTCAGAGCACCCGACGAGGCCGTTTTTGATGAAAATTTAACACCGGCTCGGAAGTTCACGAAACTCAAGCCTTATGAGTTTGGACGCATATGAGGACCATTGGGGGTGTTTCGGACGCGTTTCGATCCGGTGCCGCGTTTTCGTTCGCACGGAGTTCAGAGCACCCGACGAGCCCGTTTTTATGAAAATTTAACACCGGCTCGGAAGTTCACGAAACCCATGCCTTATGAGTTTTGACGCATATGAGGACCATTGGGGTGTTTCGGACGCGTTTCGATCCGGTGCCGCGTTTTCGTTCGCACGGAGTTCAGAGCACCCGACGAGGCCGTTTTTGATGAAAATTTAACACCGGCTCGGAAGTTCACGAAACCCATGCCTTATGAGTTTTGACCATATGAGGACCATTGGGGGTCTTTCGGACGCGTTTCGATCCGGTGCCGCGTTTTCGTTCGCACGGAGTTCAGAGCACCCGACGAGGCCGTTTTTGATGAAAATTTAACACCGGCTCGGAAGTTCACGAAACTCAAGCCTTATGAGTTTGGACGCATATGAGGACCATTGGGGGTGTTTCGGACGCGTTTCGAACCGGTGCCGCGTTTTCGTTCGCACGGAGTTCAGAGCACCCGACGAGCCCGTTTTTTATGAAAATTTAACACCGGCTCGGAAGTTCACGAAACCCATGCCTTATGAGTTTTGACGCATATGAGGACCATTGGGGGTGTTTCGGACGCGTTTCGATTCGGTGCCGCGTACTCTTACATATACCATGCGTATGTGTTGTTCTTTTCGTTTATTACACCTTCAGATGTTCATGATGTGCTAACCAGAAGAAGTGTTGACGACAATTATATATACCATGCATACACATTGTATTCTTTGTTTAGTACAATTTCAGGCTATCAAAAGCCGAGGACGGCTTTTCTTGAAGAAGGGGAGGATGATGCGGATACGCACGTGTATTGTACTTTTCAGTTAAATATATTATTCAACTGGAAAGAGTTATTGAGCCGCATCAAACATTGCCAGGTGAACTCATTCCACACTAAATATAATGTTGTTATTCATAAGAATAGAATACTACCTCATGTCATTAATGGTGCATTCTTAGATTTGTCGATGGCAAAGCAATGGAGACGCAAAAGGAAGAGGATGACCACATTAGGTGTCAAAGACATGAAGGAAGAAAGTCCATTCAGTGGGAGAGCAAAAGGGAGAAGCCCAAGGACTTAAACTACAAGTTTTGGATAAGATTTTTAAGCTCAATTCGTACCTCCCACAAGGCCAATTGGATTCAAACTCGGATTCAACTCAGAATTCAATTCGGATTCGGTTCGGGACAGCCTGACAGGCACTTACTAAAAAGGTCATAACTTTCACAAACGAAGTCCGATTTGGGTGTTCTTGTACTCCTTGGAAAGATATTTTCAAGGGCTACGCAATGGATCTGGTCCCACCATCAAATTCATCACGGATCAAAAGTTATGGCCAAAAGAATGTGACAGCTGTAAAATCTAGTTTCCTTTTTGTGAGAGTTCGTATCTAAAACCATATAGGATTGAGTTGTACTAGGTTTGTGGACTCTATGGACGTCCTAAGGTCCTATATAAGCCATGTATTGGCAGCCTAAGGGCTCAGACCACCTTTGAGAATAATCAATATACTTTGTTCGAGTTTATCATTGCTGCTGAAATTCCGTGTGGGAATTAGGAGAGTTCTTCAATCAAGATCGTTCAACCTTTCCGCTGGGAATTGGGTGCACGATAGATCTTCGCTTGGTGGTTGGCGAAATCGACGCGAGTGTGTTTTGGCGGATTAAAGAGTGTTCGTCCCTTGCACTGGCATTGGAGGATAGCTACGATTCATCAAGACTCCCGCGAGTATCCATCCTACGTCGAGAAGATCGGGCGACCCCGTATCAGATCCGGTGCCGCGTTTTCGTTCGCACGGAGTTCAGAGCACCCGACGAGCCCGTTTTTGTGGAAAATTTAACACCGGCTCGGAAGTTCACGAAACCCATGCCTTATGAGTTTGGACTCATATGAGGACCGTTGGGAATGTTTCGGACGCGTTCCGATCCGGTGCCGCGTTTTCGTTCGCACGGAGTTCAGAGCACCCGACGAGCCCGTTTTTGTGAAATTTTAACACCGGCTCGGAAGTTCACGAAACCCATGCCTTATGAGTTTGGACGCATATGAGGACCATTGGGGGTGTTTCGGACGCGTTTCGATCTGGTGCCGCGTTTTCGTTCGCACGGAGTTCAGATCACCCGACGAGACCATTTTTGTGGAAAATTTAACACCGGCTCGGAAGTTTACGAAACCCATGCCTTATGAGTTTGGACGCATATGAGGACAATTGGGGGTGTTTCGGACGCGTTTTGATCCGGTGCCGGGTTTTCGTTCGCACGGAGTTCAGAGCACCCGACGAGCCCGTTTTTGTGGAAAGTTTAACACCGGCTCGAAAGTTCATGAAACCCATGCCGAAGTGAGGTTGGGCGCATATGAGGACCATAGGGGATGTTTCGGACGCGTTTCGATCCGGTGCCGCGTTTTCGTTCACACGGAGTTCAGAGCACCCGAATTGCCCGTTTTTGTGGAAAATTTAACACCGGCTCGGAAGTTCACGAAACCCGTGCCTCATGAGTTTGGACGCATATGAGGACCATTGGGGGTGTTTCGGACGCGTTTTGATCCGGGGCCGCGTTTTCGTTCGCACGAAGTTCAGATCACCCGACGAGCCTGTTTTTGTGAAAAATTTAACACCGGCTCGTAAGTTCACGAAACCCATGCCTTATGAGTTTGGACGCATATGAGGACCATTGGGGGTGTTTCGGACGCGTTTCGATCCGGTGCGCGTTTTGTTAGACGAGTTCGAGCACCCGACGAGCCCGTTTTTGTGGAAAATTTAACACCGGCTCGGAAGTTCACGAAACACATGCCTCATGAGTTTGGACGCATATGAGGACCATTGGGGTGTTTCGGACGCGTTTCGATCCGGTGCCGCGTTTTCGTTCGCACGGAGTTCAGAGCACCCGACGAGCCCGTTTTGGTCGAAAGTTTAACACCGGCTCGGAAGTTCACGAAACGCATGCCTCATGAGTTTGGGCGCATATGACGTCCATTGGGGGTGTTTGGGATGCGTTTCAATCCGGTGCCGCGTTTTTGTTCGCACGGAGTTCAGAGCACCCAACGAGCCCGTTTTGGTGCAAGTTTAACGCCGGTTCGGAAGTTCATGAAACGCATGTCGGAGCGTGTTAGGGCGCACATGAGGTCCATTAGGGGTGTTTGGGACGCGTTTCGATCCGGTGCCGCGTTTTCATTTGCACGGAGTTCAGAGCACCCAACGAGCCCGTTTTGGTGGAAGGATTAACACCGGTTCGAAAGTTCATGAAACGCATGCCGGAGCGTGTTAGGACGCATATGAGATCCATTGGGGGTGTTTGGGACGCGTTTCAATCCGGTGCCGCGTTTTCGTTCGCACGGAGTTCAGAGCACCCGACGAGCCCGTTTTGGTGCGAAGTTTAACACCGGTTCGGAAGTTCACGAAACGCATGCCGAAGCGTGTTAGGGCGCATATGAGGTCCATTGGGGTTGTTTGGGACGCGTTTTGATCCGGTGCCGCGTTTCGTTCACACGGAGTTTAGAGCACCCGACGAGCCCGTTTTGGTGGAAAGTTTAACTCCGGCTCGGAAGTTCACAAAACGCATACCGAAATGAGTTAGGGCGCATATGATATTCATTGGGTGTGTTTGGGACGCATTTGCTTTCGGTGCCACGTTTCCGTTGGCACGGAGTCAGAGCACCCACGAGGCCGTTTTGGTGGAAAGTTTAACACCGGCTCGGAAGTTCATGAAACACCTGTCGGAGTGAGTTAGGGTGTATATGAGGTCCATTGGGGGTGTTTGGGACACATTTTCGTACGCACGGAGTTCAGAGCACCCGACGAGCCCGTTTTGGTGGAAAGTTTAACTTCGGCTCGGAAGTTCACGAAACGCATGCCGGAGCGTGTTAGGGAGTATATGAGGTCCATTCGGGGTGTTTGGGACACGTTTCGATCAGCTGCCGCGTTTTCGTTCGCACGGAGTTCACCATCCTTGAATGTACCACTCACCGTCCTAAAAGAGCACCAGCGATAAAAGACATCAATTCAGTTTACACATTAACTTATAAAAATCAATCGTCGAATGCAGGATAAAATCGAAGGATAAACAAAATAACACACGATCTAGAACCACAGATAGCATCTGGATCACACAAATATCAACATACAAATACAAACAACAAAAGTCATGAATTGCAATGTCAGCTTAGCAACACAACCCATACCAATTTCAAATCAACAAGAGATCACTTGAATATAAGTAAAGGTAAGCTGCTGTCTATTCCAGCAACTCACGGATTGGCTAACGAGCTCATCAAAATGTAATCCTATCTCCATCACAATTCACAATTAAACCAACAAATCACAGTAAAATAATATGGAAAACATCTCGATCGATAGTCTTTCAAACAAAAAAAGACACATAATCATTCAAAAGATAAATCCTTCGGCTGCTTCAATGGGGAAATTTTAAAAAGAAAAAAAGGGGAATACAAATATGCAATTGAGTCTAAGGAATCGAGGGCGACGGCGAGGTCAAAGGCGAGGAGGCAGGGGCACGGACTAGAGGGGGGGCGAGTGAAGGCAAGGCGCTGAGGTGGCGGGCTCTGTGAGAGGGATGGGGGTTAGGGCATTCACAATGTATGAAAATAGGGGGTCTTAAGCCACCTTAAAGTCGACCTTAAACATGCCATAAGCAAAAAAGGTTTAAAACCAGTCCTCAAGCTAAAGACCTAACCATAAGCATTAAAATACAATTTTTCTTTTGAATCATGTGTTCTCTTTTCCCCCACCAGCCAATCACCATGGCATGAGAGATATTAGGTGGGTCCCTCCGAGCGGTGGCCTTAAACATAACATAGTCGACCTTAACAATTAGGTGGGACCCACCTTAAGACCCATTGCGATATATACACTGTGGATGCCCTTAGGGCATGGGCTATGCGCCGCGAAGGTGGACGAGCATATCTTGCCAATGGGGCGATCAGACGGACAGCAACGAACGAAGGGTGTCAGCATGATTTCAGGCAACTCGGAGGGCTCTTTTGCAAAACGGGTGATGTGAATGGGCTGGGGGGCCACCAATCCTCCCACACTTAAAGAAGTTAGTTATTATATATTTGTGACCCATGAGAGTATTTCCATATATGAAATAGAAAAATTTTAGAGGGAATATATCTGATGAACAAGTCTATATCTGTGCACATATGGACATATCCAATCTCGGCCATCGGATCCAAAATCCACAGACGAGATACTGGTGGGCGCTCCCCCCTTTCCCACTTATGCAAATTTGCGTTTTGGCCCCTCCACTCCTCAATCCTCCCCATCCATCTCCAGGCAGTTTCCCTTCCTCCCAAGCTCTTTCCCATCCCCCTCCTCCGGTGGCTCCCCCTCCCCTCCTCCATCGGAGCCTCTCGCTCCCCCTCCCCTCCGATGGCTCCCCCTCCTCCATCCGTGCCTCCCTCTCCCCTCCTCCTCCATCCGCCTCCCCCTCCCCTCCCGCGGCTCCCCCTCCCCTCTAGCTGCTGGCTCCTCATGTGGTGGCTTCTCATGTGGCTAAGACACAGACCACGCTACAGATCTCGTCATTGATTTCGACATCAAACAAGTATTTGTGTCTATTTCATCCAACAAAAAATTCTAGTAGGATCGCTTCAGTGTCGACAGAACAAGATTGGGTGCCAAGGAAGGGCAAAGACTTGGTATTAGGTCAACTATTAAGTAATAGAGGCCATTGGTGTTGGCAAATTGAGTCAGCTTCTTGTTGTTAATCTGAAGGAAACAAGGCAGTGTATTTTCTGTTAGTTTATGGAGATAGCTACAAATCAAACAGTATTCTTGTTGTTAAACTGATTCAGCTTCTTGTTCATAATTTAGTATGCAAGGAACAAGACATTGTAATTTTCTATTAGTTGATGGCAGCAACTATTTTATGGACAGTAAGATACCATCTCTTATAAAATCAAGTTCTAGACTTCCCCTTCCGCTTAACTTTCTGTTAGCACTTGGAGTTGCTTTTAACTGATCTGCACTTGGAGTTGCTTTTAATTGATATCCTTTTCTTTCAACTATTGCTAAATGTTAACTAGATATCATTGTCCCAGTATAATGTACATAAATCAATATCAGAACATAGGATAGTAACTATCAATTTAAACCTAGGACATCAAAAACCACCCCTACAGAATGTCCTTAACTTTTCTGTTTGATCTAAGGCCCAGGAAATAGGGCTTCCATGTTCTTCCAATGTCTCCCTCAAACTTATCCAGTTTGGTTTCTGAAGATACTATTCACACAAAACAAGCACCCAATTGGCATCTCTTGATTGCAATATGTTATCAATGGTCATAAAGCACGTGTTTCTTGCATCAACAAATTCTTCAAAAGCTAAGAAATAATCCTATTGAGAATTGTTCCAACAAAAGAAACAATGACATAAAGTAAACGAAACTTCTATATCATCATAACTAGTCAGTGCTTCCAAGTCATGTCGAGTGTCTTATGCTTCCTTATGGAGCAATTCCAGCTCCAGTGGTTCCTTATGGAGCAATGTACTGGTATTATTTTCATAATGTCCTGAAAATGAAGGTGAGCAGTGAGGCATGATCATTGTATTGGTCTGCAATATGTGCTAGTTATCACTGAAACTAGCTAGACGATCAAGATGGGTATGAAGTGCAGCATGGGAATCACAGGTGCACAATGGACCTATAAATGAGATGTTACCTTTATTAGTTCTTACTAATCATAAGTTGGTCCTTTGTCACTAATCATAAGTTCAATTTACTTGCAGCCTGGGATGCCAAGTCAAAGGATAATAAAGACAACAGCCAAGGTCAAGTGTCAACTCACAAAGGTGGTCTTGTAACTGTAAGCATGGAGGCTCATGTGCCTTTGTCTAATGCAAGGTCAAGTGTTGCCATCAATTTGTCATCTGGACCTGCAGCAGCTCAAGTTAGTGCACAAGAACCTCCAAAGATGACAAGGAAGCTTATTCTAGCCAAAAGAACCAGATCTCCACCAGCACCATTGCTATCTTCAAGGGACAGTGATGGTGGCAAGAAGAAACCATGTTTCTAATGCCAATGTGTGCTTCTGTGATGTATTTTGCTAAGTACTATGTAATGTGCCAGACATTTGGGTGCTATTACCAATCTGTAATTTGCCAGACAATTTGGCTGATATTTGCCATCTGTAATGCACCAGACAATTTGGCTGCTATTTGCTATGTGTAATGTGTTGGATAATTTGGCTGATGTTTGCTATCTTTAATGTGCTAGACAATTTGGTAGATATTTGCTATCTTTAATGTACCATATATTTGTGAGTTAGTATCTTTCAAATGTGTTGATTATTCAGCATTGGGTGTTGTGGATTGCCTAAGTGAGCTTATTTCACACTTAGTGGTCATTCACACATATAGCAAACATGTTGCTCACGGAGTTCATTCATTCATTGCAAATGCATCTTACATAACTCTTGTTCCATTCACTTGTGCCTGAGGAGCAACAACACTACAATACATCCTAACACTAATATCACAAACAAGAACATCTTCCTCTCATGCTCTTTTGACTCTACCACAAACAACAATTATACTAGCATCTTTCTGCGCCATTGCTTTAGGGCCTCAACCTCTGCACTGTGCCTCCCATTGTCCACCTCGAGCTCTGACTTCACTGATGGTAGATGTCAACTGCTTCTTTTCTTCCTTCAAGCCCCGAACAGCATCCCAAAGGTCCAGAATCTGCCTGAGGAAGGGGGTTGTTTCCAAATCAAACCATGCCCAAAATTTGCAACCTCCAGACTTGAGAGCAAAACAAAATCGAGTCAAATCCAACGAAATCAATTCAAAACTAACAATAATTCCAACCCAAGAAACGCAAGGCCATGGCCAATCACTTACTGTCAAAAACAAACAAGTACCTTCTCGCAGGATTTGTGTCACTTCATTAGACCCACCTCATTGTGTTCATCCAAAAAAACAGAACCTTGTAGCTTCATATTGCAGTAGCCTTCGTGATAGCATATTGGGGACGACGATGAACCAGCTTGGCCGCCCATGCTTCCTGTCGACCGGGACGAGATCAAGCTGCTTGAGCTTGTCACTGCCATCACTGCCATCTCCCTCTGCTGCCCTTCCCGACCTGAGCCAGTCGCCAGAGGGAGGGGGGAGGAGGCGTGGATGGAGGAGGGGAGGGGGAGGAGGCGTGGATAGAGGAGGGGAGTGGGGAGGCGCGGATGGAGGAGGGTGAGTCGTCGGAGGGGAGGGAGAGCCGCGGAGGGGATAAGGAAGAGCCTAGGAGGGGAAAACAGGGGATGGATGGGGAGGACTGAGGAGCAGAGGGGCCAAAATGCAAGTTTGCGTAAGTGGGAAGGGGAGCGATCGCTAGCATCTCGTCCGTTGGTTGACCCTGGTTTCAGCTTTTTTTTTTACTCCAGATTCTATTTTCAGTGTTTTTTACTATTCAGTAATTCGTTTTTTTGAATTTTTTTAAATTTTTAGGATTTTTTGTATTTTTTTCCCGTGTTCTTTTGCATTGTCTATGATGGACTAATATATTTTTTTATTTTTTTATTTTTTTAAATTTAATTATGCCCAAAAATCCAAATCAGTTACAGTAAAAAAATCAGTTATAGTAAAATTTCAGCCAAAAACCAGAAACCATGGCTAAAACCAACGCCCTTAAGCTACACTCAGCGTTCGGCGTTTGCTGCACGCTAGCGTTTGGCTTTTTTCACTATTTATTATTTATTTGGTTTTTTATTTTTTTTTGTATTCTTTTATATTTTATATGATAGGTAAATATATTTTTCTATTTTTAAATTTTTTAAATTTAATTATATTAAATATATTAACTTAGCTACAGTAAAAATAAATTAACCATAAAAAACATAGGTAACTTATTCTCAACTTAGACCGAACGACCGAGATTGGGTATGTCATACGAGTACATATACGGACTTGTTCCCCTGATATGTTCTCTTTTACAGAGGGGGCTTAAAAAACGAAGTCAAACCCTCCGTATGCCCAGTTGCCCGCACACATCACCTGAAAATGGCGACCTCCGACCCCGCCTCCTCACCGCCGCAGCCGCCGTCGCCGGGAGTGGGCGCAGTGCCCCTCTCGTACGCCGTCGGCGAACTCCTCCGCTTCGTCCTCTCCTCCCAGCTCTCCGCCCCGGACCCCGCCCTCCCCCTGTCACCCTCCTATTGCTCCCGCCTCCTCGACGACGACCTGTGGGAGAAGCTGGCGGCGGAGCTTGCGGAATGCATCGAGGAGGGGAGGCTCCCGACACCCCCGGTGGAGGCGGCGGCGGTGGGGATTCCGGCGGAGGAGGAGGGGTCGGAGGAGAGGGAGAGGGAGTGGGAGGCGGTCGTGCTGGAGAAGGGCGCCGAGCTAAAGCGGGTAATTCTTCGCTTTGTTTTCTTCTGGATTCATTGGATTTGGTTCAATTCCATATCTTCTAGGAAGTCAAGAATCATGGGGATCATGGCTGAAGCGATTTTTGATGAGTTAATCATGCATTTTCTGCATTGCTTAAGACTTTTATTTTAGGATCAATCTTTTATGACCCGACAGGATGAGCAGTATAGGTGCTGATTCCTGTATATATGCACATATTGTCTCCTTGGGGGCGGTATACTGGTCAGCTACCGATGTAATGAAAAGAAAAAGGCCAAAAAGAATGCAATATTCCCTATTTCTGAATATATACCTTGCAGCCCTTTCCGTAATCTGTTTGTTTGTCATCTTTATGCATTAGATGTATGACGCTGTGGAGTTTGAGCTGCATGTTCAAGAACCATACTTCACTCAACTCAGAGGTAACTCTGAATCTTGTGGTTGAATATAGCCGTGCATCTTCTTCACTTCCAAACATCAAAATGATATTCAAAATTTTCGTTCCTTGTAGTTATATGTATCATTTATCATGTATATACATTTTGTTGCTTCTTTCTTTAATATCGTAAAAGGTTGATTTTTTTTCTACTATGCAATTTACACAATCAAGGATCTGCTTTTAACCTTCGAACTGATGAATTTCATTTGAGTGATACCATGAATACCTTTTCCATTTTCAACTGTTTTGAGCTTGAGGTACAATTTCTGGTCAATTGTTTATAAAGTTATTGTGAGGCAGAGCTTCTATAAGTTTAGTTGCATCAATGTACATTGAAAATTAACCCCGTGACTGCACGTAAAATTGTATTCCTATTAAAGGCGTGTGGTGAGGCTTTCCCAGATTACATTCTGCTTTCTTTATTAAACTTGTGGATGACTGTTCCTTGTGAAATGGATCAGGTTAATTTGTAGGGCACTAAATTCTGTTCATGGAAATTTGTAGTTTATTTACATTTACCTTTGACCTTCTGGTGAACCATGTTTCCTAACTTGAATCATGTACTCCTGCAGCTGGTGCTAAGAAAGTTGAAGGGAGATTAGCAGCTGGTAATTACTGCCGGTATGCACATCTGATTTTAAAATTATTAAGACTGTATAAAATTCTAAGTGAATATATGATGTAAAAACTTTACAGCTTCAATGTTTATCATCAACAAGGAACATCTTCCTGAATCGCATTGAGTTATGAAAATGGCAACAATTCTAGTTGTACTGTTCCTTATATTTTTTCTGTTTTGTGTTAGTGTATATCCAGGTTGCTCTGTTTTAGGGGAGTCTCACATTCTCATTCTGCAGAGTAAAAGTTTGAAAATACAATACAAATTGCAATAAATTGTGGACTAAAGTAGTATTTTTTAGGTTCTTAAATGCTTGTCCACTCCAATATGCACGGTAAGATTTTATTCTATATTCTAATAGAATTGTCAAATAAAGGCAACTACCTGGAGGCCTTGCATTGTCGTTCAGCCGTTGCAATAAAAAAACTCTCCTAAGCTTGCTGACTTGACTCCAGAATCACTTCTGTATGTTTTCTTATGGTTAGGGATTATTCTGTACTCAAATGTGGACACTATTTTCATGTAACCATGTTTTGCTGTCTTTCCATCCCAGAATTACACAAGGTTCTTTGCTGCTCTTCAATAAATGCCTCTTACTTAACACTGAGGTAGCCTTATTTGCTATGTGACTACTGTTTACCAATATGTTTATATCTTTCTATCATTATCATTACATAAGTAACTTTTCCTTGAGGAAAAAAAATCTTAGTTTACCATTCCTTATTTCATCTTATTGTGACAGTACTGGTAAATAAAACAATCAAGTTTTCTTCCCCTTTTTTCCAGTTGAGATGATCACTGAAGATTATTTCAATATAATCGATTTTCATTCAATTAACATAAGCATCCAATAGGAAATTCTATTATTGGTGTCATTCTAAAAATGGCATGCCTAGGTTTTTGGTTCAATAATACATAATTTTTGGCAAATAATCCTTCTTGACCAATACAGATATTCATTTTTTATTATTATAGAGTTGTAAATCTCCTTTGCTTATTTATCTTTTCAGTCAGTTAGACAGTACAGTTCATTCTCTGAGATGCTGCAAGCAGAGATGATCTCAAATGTTCTTCCTGGTATTTCATCAATTGAAGATGGTAATTAGTTTCATATTATTGCAGTGTTACTTGTATTGTGTTCTGAAACTTGGTTAATTCTCATGAACTTTGCATCTTTAATCTTCCATGAGCTCATCTTTTTGAGAAACATTATCTTTGCTTATTACAGTGAATAGCTTATTTTGGCACTTCTCATGCCTCGGCTGTCCAGCCTCTAGAGTGAGTTTGTTTATCAAGAGATTAAAATCATGAGTGATATAAATCAGAATCAATAGGTTCCTGAACTGGAGTTTGAGCATAAAGGCTTTAAGTACTCCCTCCGTCCCGAAATATAAGTCCATTTTGACTTTTCACGGTCTCCAACATAACACTTTGACTGTGATTTTGTGTCATGTTATACTAGCAAAAATAATAAAAATTATATATTATGAAAGCATTTTGCAAGGCAAATCCAATGACATGATTTTCATATAATCAATTTACATACTTTAACCTATATTAATGGTCAATGCTTTAAAACCTTGGCGCACGGATCCCAAACGGACTTATATTGCAGTACACAGGGAGTAATTCCCAGTTCAAAATTTACAATATAGCCCTGAATATTAACATGTGTAGTCAGCAGCTAGCAACAATACCAATGTCACTGTGTTGTATAACTTTACTAGTTTGTAGATATTTCTTTTAAAGCTCCCTCGACCCTCAATATTTTGCTATGAATCAACAGTGCACTGATTCTTCTTGGTTTGGCAAGCACCAGAGTTAGCAATTTAATTTAGCTCCAATGGTGCATGATCTCTATCAACAAAAGCTCAACTGAGATCTTGCGATCTCTGGGATATTTAACTAAACTGTCTACATGGGTGGGTACACTTTTGTGAAATAACTCAACTACTCAAGTCCATCATAGCCAATCTTGGGATTACATAATGATCATTGCTGCCCATATGAGTATCTATTTAAAAAAAATTGTATGCGCCGATATAAAAGATTCCAGGACAATAGATTTAATTATTTTCATATACAGGTATCAAAGTATATAGGGAATTCTATACAGAGGTAAAGGAGAACTCCAACGGAGTCTTAGCCATATCTGTTTCAAAGCCACCGGGTCAACCTTACATAACCATGACAGAGCTTCTTGCTGTGAGTGGCACACTTCCCCATTTGGTTTGATTCCTTCTGGTTATATTGTTGCCAGAACATTTTTCATTACAACAAAAAAGGTTTTATGCCTACTTTTTGGGTACACTAAGCTGCCATGTCTAATTCATTGTATGTAGTTTGTGAAGATACTTTGAACCACAGCAAACATTATTATGTATGCACTCAGAACAAGCCACCTCCTCCTTGCATATCAATTATAAACTTGTTGCTAGGAGTTTGGCTGACTGTAGTCTCCACCTCCGGCTTCCCCTTTGCCGAAGATGATGAAGATAGGCACAAGCACGCACACAAACACGAAAAACAAGATGAACACCGGTTATTTTTTGTGCCACACAAATGCAGCGTTTTCCTCTTCCTTTTTATATTGCAAAAACATTAAAAGACCCACTAACTCATGCATGAAAACTGAAATGGATGAGTTATGAGTATTACACTAAAACTGAAACTGAAACTGATGCAGTGAAGAGTATTACATGCTATTTGAAAACTGATGCATGCAGAATTACACTATTAGAAACTGCAAATTGAAACTGATGCATTACACTACTTGCCAACTGATGCATGCATGCAAACTAAATGCTACTTGAAACTGCAGAGCCGAACCAGAATTTCCAACAATCTCCCCCTAATTCTTGTTCGGTTCATTTGATTTTGACAAGGCCAATCTTCTTGCGTAGCTCACAGAACTTAGCGCGTTCAAGTGACTTTGTCAAGATATCAGCGAGCTGCTCCTGAGAGCTCGTGAAATCCAAGCAAATCCTCCCACTGTCCAGACATTCACGGATGAAGTGAAATTTAGTATCAATGAGCTTACTTCTGTCATGAAGAACGAGATTCTTGCTTAAGGCTATTGCGGACATATTGTCCATCTTCAATTGTGGCGGCTGGAGCTTGGTGCCGATCACGTCGCCCAGCAGCCGCGAGAGCCACACCGCTTGGCACGCCGCTGCAGCGCCCGCGATGTATTTAGCTTCGCAGGAGGAGAGCGCTACCACCCTTTGCTTCTGGGATTGCCAAGAGATTGGCATTTCACCGAGGAAGAAGATAATCCCGGTAGTGCTCTTCCTGTCATCCACATCTCCCCAAGTCATTATCACATCAGAGCTGTCGGTGAATGTCGCCATTCGAGCGCTTAGAGTAGAGAATGCCGTAGTCGATCGTGCCGGAGATGTACCGGAGTACGTGCTTGACGGCGATGAGGTGCTCTTGCCGTGGCTTCTCCATGAATCTGCTCACATAACCCACTCCAAAAGTGATGTCGGGCTGTGTATGCACCAAGTACCGTAAGCGCCCCACCAGGCTACGATACATCGTTGCATCCACCTCTGGCATGGCATCGTCCTTGGGCGACTTCGACGATGCCTCCATGGGCGTCGCGCGCGTTGCGACCTTCGGTGCGCCTTCTCCAACGACTTGCGCAGACGTCGCGCTGCGCACGGCTTGATGGCGTCTCGGTTCTGCTTCACCTCGATCCTGAGGTAGTAAGAGAGCAACCCTAGGTCGCTCATGCGGAAGAGCCGACGCATCTCTCCCTTGAACGTGTCGATGTCCTCTGAGCGTGATCCCGTGATGATGAGATCGTCAACGTAGACACCCACCACCACACGCGACGTCATGACACCCCTGGTGTACATACCGTGCTTGCTGGCGCACTGGGTGAAGCCAAGTTCGCAGAGGCTGCTGTCGAGCTTGACATTCCACGCACGTGACGCTTGACGAAGCCCGTACAAAGCCTTCCGTAGCCTTAGCACCTTCTCCTCGTGCCCAGCCGCGACGAAACCCGGCGGTTGCCGGACGTACACCTCCTCGCTCAGCTTGCCATTGAGGAACGCCGATTTGACATCCATGTGATGTACAATCCAGCCTACCCGAGCCGCCACAGCGAGCAGCATTCGCATTGACTCCATCCGAGCTACAGGGGCGAAGACCTCGTCATAGTCGATCCCCTGTTGCTAGACGTAGCCTTTCGCCACGAGTCTCGCCTTGTGCTTGATGATGGCCCCCTTTTTGTCGCGCTTCAGCTTGAAGACCCACTTCAGACCGATTGGACGGTAGCCTGAAGGCAAGTCGACAAGCGTCCACGTACTGTTCTGCTCGATTGATGCCATCTCCTCGATCATCGCCTTCTGCCAACACTCCTCACCACGTGCCTCCTCGAACGTGGCAGGCTCATCATCCACGGCGAGTAGCAGATCATCCCCCAACTCCCGCTCGGCCAGTCCTGGCGTCGCCGTTGGGCCGAGAATGTTCTCCAATGTCCTGAACCGGAGCGGGTCACCGTTGTCGTATTCGTCGTCGAGGTTTGGTTCAGCCGACGGTGGTGATGCGAACTCGACAGCCACGTTCGGTGTAGGTGTTGCTGGCGGCGTGTGCAGCCCTGGCGCGCTCGTGGACGACGTCGCGTTCGGCGTCCTAGGTGCCGGTGGCGAGTCGTGGGTCGAAACCGTGCCGTCCGCCTGCAACCTCACTAGCGCTCCGTGACGGGCTGACACCGTCACGAACTCGATGCAGAAGGGCTCCATGTCCTCTGAACTTGAGCTCCCCGTTGACTTGCTCCAGTCCCACGCCTTCCCTTCGTCGAACACCGCATCACGCGAGATGTGAACGCGCTCGGTGCTCGGATTGTAGAACCTGTACGCCTTTGAGCCTGGCTCGTACCCGATGAATACCATCGGCGTACTCCGGTCGTCGAGCTTTCGCTGATGCCCGCCGGCGACCTTGACATGCGCAACACAGCCAAAGGTGCGAAAGAAATGCATGGGTGGCTTGTATCCATACTAGGCTTCGAATGGCGTCATTCCCTCGACGCTCCTTGTTTGCGTGCAGTTCAAGATGAAGATGGCCGTCGTGACCGCCTCCCCCCAAAACCAGTCGGGCATGCGCATTGCCTTGAGCATGCTCCGCGCCATCCCCAGCACGGTCTGGTTGCACCGCTCCACCACGTCGTTCTGCTGGGGAGTATACGGCGCGGTGAGGTGGCGCTGGATGCCCTGCTCGGTGCAGTAGTCGCCGAACGTCCGCGTCGTGAACTCGCCGCCGCGATCCGTGTGGAGCGTGCCCATCTTCCTTCCTGCTTCCGCCTCTATTCGAGCTTGAGGACGAATGATCGCCGCTGCAACTTGATCTTTGGATGCCAGCAGTACGATCGACATGTACTGGCTCTTGTCGTCGACGACGAGCAAGAATAGGTGCTTCCCGCCAGGCGTCTCTGGCGTGATCGGGCCGCACAGATCAGCGTGCACCATTGTTGTCACGGCGGAGTCGGTGACCACGGCGAGCGAGGGGCGCCTGGACGCCTAGGCGACGCCTAGGCAAGCCGAGTTTGCCGCGCGGGAGCGAGGCCGCGTGGGAGAGAGCCAACGCGCGGGAGCGAGGCTGCGCGGGAGTAGTCTGCAACCGGATCTGATTCCCGCCGACTCTCCCGCAGCACCTCCAAAGTCGCCTCCTCGCTGCCTCGCCTCTCCCTGCAGCATCTCTGTCTCCCCGCTGCCTCCTCTGGCCCTCTCCCCGCCGCCTCCTCTGGCACTCTCCCCACCGCCGCCTCCCCCCGTCGCCTCCTCTCCCAGGTGCATCCCTCCTCCTCGCCGCCTCCTCTCCTCGCCACCTCCTCCCCTCCCCACCGCCTCCTCCCCCCGCAGCCTCCTCCCTCCCCGCCGCCTCCTCCCCCGGCCGCTTCCTCTCCCCGCCACCTCCTCCCCCCCCCCCCCCCAAGTCGCGGCCTCATCCTCTCCAAGTCGAGGCGAGCGTGCATGGCGTCCCCACCGTGCCGCCTGGACGCCAAGGTGTCGCCTAGGCGATGCCTTGACAACCATGGCGTGCACGGCGCGGTACGCGCTTGCCGCCAGGAACGGGTGACGTCGTTGCTTCTCGGCCAGGCAGCTGTCGCAGACTTGCTTGACGTGGTTGATCTACGGTAGCCCGTGCACCATCTCCCCTTTGGATAGCTTCTTGAGCCCCTGGAACCCGAGATGTCCGAACCTAGCATGCCATTGCTAGGCCATCTCACTGCTCCGAGCGGCGAGGCACACCGGCTTGTCGATGTCGAGGTTGAGGACGTAGAGCGGACTCGACGAGCGCAGCACCTTCGCCATCAAGCGGCGCCGCTGGTCCCAGATCCTCAGCATGCCCTCTTCGATCTGGATCTTGAAGCGATCCTCATCGAGTTGGCCTAGGCTGATGATGTTCGCCGTTAGCCTAGGGATATGGTAGACACTGGTGAGCTCCTGATGCTCGCCGCTCTTGTACTTGAAGAGCACGGTCCCACGCCCTTCGATGTTGACGACTGAGCCGTCTCCAAATCTGACGGTGCCGCGGATCCCCTTGTCGAGGTCAGAGAAGACGGATCTCGCGCCCGTCATGTGGTTGGTTGCCCTGGTGTCGAGTATCCATCGGGTGCAGCCGCTGTCGCCTTTCCCCCCGAGCTGAACGAAGAGCTTGTCCTCCCTGAGGAGGACGGGCGTGGGAGAAGTCGGCGGTGCTGAATCTGCAAGTAGCGGTGGAGTGAAAGATGTGGTGTTGACCGACGTCGTGGCCACCAATAATGTGGGTTCGGTCTCCTCCACCTGGGCCGCATGGGCCTGTTCGTCCCTATTAGAATAATTAGATATCTTTCCATATATACGCTTTCCATGTATGCGTCTTCCATGTATATGCTTTCCATATATGCGTCTTCCATGTATATGCCTTCCATGTATATGCTTTCCATGTATGCCTTTACCAGACCAATATATATACAAGCCATCCCAGCCCTTTAGCTGTGTGGTGTTTGCCCCAATCTCTCTACCTTTCTACATGATATCAGAGCATACCTCCTGAACCTCTCCGCTGCTCCTCTCTTCAAGTGCTCCAGATGATTGGTCCCAGATGACTGCTCCACCACTGCATGGTGTCGAGTGATCATCTCCTTCGTCCACAGCGCCATCCGTCGCTCCGCCACCACGACCGCCCGTGCATCTGGTTTACTCCAAATGGCCACGTGCGGCTCCTTCCGACCAGTTGCACCAAAGACCGCATTACGCGTCGACTCGGCTACCGACCGTCGGCGCTGCACCTCTCCGATCAGCTGCTCCCTCGGACCATCCGATGGTGACACGTGCTCGGTCTGCCGTTGATCCCTCTGTGGAGTTTTTTTCCCTAGCGGCCGACCACTCCCTAGCTTCGCCCGTCCCGACGAACTATCGTAGTGCCCTCGCCAATCCCAACTGGCGCGCCGCGATGGCCGAGTACAAGGCCCTCATGGACAACGACACCTAGCGACTAGTACTGCAGCCGCTAGGTGCTAACATCGTCTCCGGGAAGTGGATATTCAAGCACAAGTTTCATTCTGATGGCAGTTTGGCCCGCTATAAAGCGCGCTGGGTTATTCGTGGCTTCTCTCAGCAGCACGGTGTAGACTACGATGAGACATTCAGCCCGGTGGTCAAATCGGCCACCATCCGGACCGTCCTCTCCATCGCCGCATCCCGCTCCTGGCCGATTCATCAGCTTGATGTCAAGAATGCCTTCCTCCATGGCACTCTAAATGAGACTGTCTACTGCCAGCAGCCTTCCGAATTTGTGGACCTTGCTAGTTCCACCCATGTGTGTCTTCTCCAGAAGTCCCTCTATGGCTTGAAGCAGGCTCCCCGAGCATGGTATCAACGATTCGCCTCCTACATCCGTGGCATCGGCTTCATCGCCTCCTCCGACATATCCTTGTTTGTCCTCCGTCAGGGGACTGACATGGCCTACAGTAGCTCTACGTCGACGACATCGTTCTCATGGCTTCCACCCAAAGTCTTCTCCAGCATCTCACAGGCTTGCTCCACTCAGAGTTTGCCATGACGGACCTCGGCGACCTGCACTTCTTCCTCAGCATCTCCGTCGCACGCTCCTCCAACGGCCTCTTCCTGTCTCAGCGACAGTATGTCGTTGATCTCCTACGACGCACTGGCATGGCTGAGTGTCACCCTACGGCCACACCAGTGGACACTCACGCCAAGCTATCCGGCCACGACGGAGCTCCCGTGGCCGATTCGTCCGAGTATCGCAGCCTTGCGGGCGCTCTGCAGTACCTGACACTCACACGCCCTGACTTGGCATACCCCGTCTAGCAAGTGTGTCTTTTCATGCATAAGCCGCGGGAGCCCCACCTCGCGTTGATCAAACGCATCCTGCGATACGTCAAGGGTACTCTCGACGCTGGTCTTCACATCGGCCTCTCTCCGGCGACATCTATCACCGCCTACTCCGACGCCGACTGGGTCGGCTGCCCCGACTCACGACGCTCCACCTCTGGTTACTGCATTTATCTCGGTGATAACCTTGTCTCTTGGTCCTCCAAGCGTCAGACAACCGTGTCTCGATCAAGTGCAGAAGCCGAGTACCATGCTGTTGCCCATGCTGTAGCAGAGTGTTGCTGGCTGCGGCAACTTCTCCAAGAACTTCACGCCTCAGTTGCTTCGGCGAACGTTGTCTACTACGACAATGTCAGCGCTATCTACATGTCAACTAATCCAGTCCAGTACCGGCGCACGAAGCACATCGAGATTGACATTCACTTCGTCCGCGAGAAGGTTTCACTTGGTGAGATTCGTGTTTTGCACATGCCATCCTCTCATCAATTCGCGGGCATCATGACAAAAAGTCTCTCGCGCAGCTGTTTCAGGATTTCTGATCCAGTCTTTGCGTCCGGACTGCCGCTACGACTGCGGGCGGGTATTAGAATAATTAGATATCTTTCCATATATGCACTTTCCATGTATGCGCCTTCCATGTATATGCTTTCCATATATGCGCCTTCCATGTATGCGTCTTCCATGTATATGCTTTCCATGTATGCCTTTACAGGCTAATATATATACAAGCCACCTCAGCCCTTTAGCTGTGTGGTGTTTGCCCCAATCTCTCTACCTTTCTACAGTCCCGCTTCTTTTTTCGGCATTCGTGGACCCAATGGCCAGTCTTGCCACAATACCGGCATTGATCGCAGGCGATGGTGCTCCCGCCATTGCCGTCGTTCCAGGCAGCCTTGGGAGGCCTGGAGACTCCACGGCTTCCGCCGTCCCTGCCGCGTCCTCGACCGCCGCCCTTCTTCTGGCTCGACGACGACGGCCCCTTGCCGTGGTCCAATGAACCCTCGCCGGAGAGCCGCAGCCGTGACGCCACGCGCGCGTTCAGCTCGTCCTCCGTCAAGTTCAACTTGGCGATGGAGCCGCCTGCTCCACCGCCGAGATCATGACGCTCCTCCGCCGCCTTGAGCCGCCCAATCAGCTCCTCGACCGAGACCTCACTCAAGTCGAGAAGAGTCTCAATCGACATGACAATTTGCGAGTACCTTTGTGAAACGGCCTGCAAGAACTTACGAACGAGCTCCTCCTCGGTGTAGCCATCGCCGAGCACCGCGAGTTGATGCGCAATCCCGTTGAGACGTATGCCGAACTCATCCACCGTCTCGCTGTCCCGAAACTTGAGGGAGTCGAACTCTCGGCGGAGGGTGTTGGCTTTCGCCTTGCATTGTCTTGATGGCGTCCCACGCAATCTTGGTTGTGTCCTTGGTCGCGATGGAGCCCACCATCTCCGCCAGGACTGCCTTCGAGATGGCCTCCAGCGCCATCCTGTCCTTGGTGAAGTCCTGGGTCCCGACGCTTACCGCCTCCCACAGGCCCCGTGCCTACAACATGACGCGCATGAGCGCCGCCCAGCTGTAGTAGTTGGTCTTGGTCAGCGTCGGGTACGAGGCGCCGCCACTCATCTCCCTCACGACACAGTAGATGACCACGCCATGTGCGGGAGTGCCGCCGTTCCGGCTTGTGTCTCCCGTCGGCGGAGTCTGGCCACGATCCCTTCGTGGCGATGACGATGATTGACGACGATGTTCCATGAGAGCACACGATCCCTCGTCCAGGTATGGTAGCTCTGATACCAATTGTAATCTCCACCTCCGGCTTCCCCTTTGCCGAAGATGATGAAGATAGGCACAAGCACGCACACAAACACGAAGAACAAGATGAACACCAGTTATTTTTTGTGCCACACAAATGCAGCGTTTTCCTCTTCCTTTTATATTGCAAAAACATTAAAAGACCCACTAACTCATGCATGAAAACTGAAATGGATGATTTATGAGTATTACACTGAAACTGAAACTGATGCAATGAAGAGTATTACATGCTATTTGAAAACTGATGCATGCAGAATTACACTACTAGAAACTGCAGATTGAAACTGATGCATTACACTACTTGCCAACTGATGCATGCATGCAAACTAAATGCTACTTGAAACTGCAGAGCCGAACCAGAATTTCCAACACTGATTGTTTGTTAAAGCATAATAGGTTATTTACTAAACAGTAATATTTGTAATGGATTTTTCTTTCTAGCTGTCAACATATACTGTTTTAGGTCCATTGATTGTCGTCATCTTGAATAATCTTATTATGGGCACTTGCAGTGGTTCAAGAAGTTGGTCCTGTGCTTCTCCCACTTATCTCCTGTTATTTCACAGGGATTGGGTTATGATGGATTAGGTAGACTCCTCGGTATGGCAAAAACAGCAGGAACAGTTCCAGATGTATTACCTCCTCCAAGATCTGTACTGATATCATCTTGTATGAAACTACACCAACCAACTGTAAGTTTAGCTGTTACTACTCCCTGCAAATTTTATTTCCATGTTGTCCCAGGTTCCCAGCCAAACCTCTTACTGTTCTTGAATGTTACAAAACCTCCACCTTGCAACATTTCTCTTGTACCTAAGATTGGTGATATCTTATTCTATTGGAGGTGAAAGGTTGTTCTTTAACTGATGCTGCAAGGGCACTGGCCAAACATGTTCACAGGAGTAGCGATGGATGGTGGGGCAGCCTCCATGGAAGTGGTAAAGATATGGTCCAGCTTAACATCTTCATCCAGTTCTAGACTGCCATTATGGTATATTTAGTTCATTGTTGCATTATTTATGTTCAGATGAAAATAAGAACCAGCTTGCATCTGAAGTCATTGACCGTTTGTTATGTGAGTGTTGTTGGATGAATGTTCATCTGACTCAGCCCTATGGGCCTGTTTTTGAAATCCATGTACATGATGGATATGGTGCTAGATGGTCTCAAGATTGTTCGAAGGTACATGTACGAGTTTCCTGTCCCTTGGATGATTCTAATGGAGTCGGATGTAATAAATGATGCACCTCAAATCACATAATAATTATTGTTGTTGTTGTACCACTCCAGCAATATCATCCACGAGTGACCAATTCTTTTCTGTTTCAATCAATTACTCATAGTGTCATGTGGGGAATTACCTACCAAAGGAGGCGTGAGCCTAGGGTGGTGGCAAAGGACGGCGCACCTGGCTCGGTGGCAACCTGAAAGCTGATAAGGACTCTCTTAGTGTCTTGCCCATTAAGGAAAGTATCTTAGGAGATTAGGAGATCATTTAGTTAAGAGATAATATCTCTAATTGGTTTCTATCTTTAGTTGTAAACCCCTTATACAAGGGTAAGAGATTATGAATAAAGGTCAAGCAAAGATTTATCAATTCCTCCCTCTTGTCTCTCGGTTGGGACTTGTCGCAGCCATTGCACTTGAGCGAGTTGCATCATGGTCACGGCACCGTTCAAGCACAAGGGGCTTGACACATAGTTTGTGTCCTTTTTATCCTATGCCTGTGCTTACAAAGCAGATGTAGGGAAGTTAGATTGCCAAATTGCCAATATATGAAAATCACCATAGTACCTAATTTAACTTGAAGTTGAAAATCATGTAAAAGTTTGGATGAGTCATATTTTTATTCGACTTGTATGATCATTTTTCCTCAATGAAGTTCTGGGATACCATGTCACCTGTTCATTTCCACAAAGCCCCAGGTTGGTAGTGTGTCTTCATAGTTAATCTAGAAAGGTTCTGCTAGTTAGCCTGTTGAGTACCTTTTAGTTAAGAATACTAGCCAACTGTTAAGGGTATTGAGTACCTTTTAGTTAAGAATACTAGTCAACTGTTAAGGGTATTCCTCCAGCTACATTCTCCAGTTTGAAAATTAGGTTTGCCGCACATTTTCAAATTGCTGATGGGATTTGTCACTTGTGTACTTCAAACAACCACAAAAAAATTACTCTGCAACTCCAGAAAAAGTTAGTTAGAAAACAACATCAATGTGTCACTGACATGTGGCCCTAGGCCCCACCTATCAGCTTTACATTGGATATTACATCTTTACAATCTTACTGAGCTAATTTTCTCAGAAAAAGAGACTGAAGCTGCAAGCTTTAGACATGATTGCTGTAATGCCCAAAGCCTTAAGCGCTGCTAAAAATTTGGTGTGGATTAGGCGTTGTGGCTTTACACTTTCTATGTGATTCCAGGAAGGCACCAAAAAGGTCCGAATAAAAGACCAAATCTTGTACAAATTCTATTCACAAGTTGAGTAATAAAGTAACATCCATGCATGACATGATTCCTTTGGCAGATTAGTTGAGCTAGATTCCTTCTGTCTTACTAGATCTTCATGTACAGCCCATGAGAAGTCAAAGACTTCATTCCTACAAGATGCAATTATCTAGATCTATCATGTCTATTGCACTGTAATGGGACCATGCAAACTTCAGATTGGACATTCTCAGTTTCTGTTCAACCATTTTACTGCTACTTGCCACATGCTGTGCAGTTCATTGGATTCTTGGAGCCGTACACTCCGGAAGGCTTTCTTAAGGGGTGGAAACACTAGAACACCATCTGCGTGTTGTAGACTTGTTCTTTTGCATCGAGTATACAGTGTAAAATGTTTTGTAGAATGGCCAACTGAAAATACATGCGTTGTTCAAGGTTAAAGGAAATGCCTTTTGTAGTATTGTGCATACTTGCATCAGCTGCTTGACTAAGCTTGTCGTACTTGTTTGTACCCATCAGGAGGTCAGAGAAAAGGCCTGAAGGGTGTTCCTCATAAGTTATGACATGCTTTTGTGCTTGTGATTTCCAGTGAGTAATTGTGATGCGATTTACCAAGTACCCCTGCTATTGGTCTGCTAATTGTAGTGTTTGTTTATATGCCATGTTTCTATACAACGGTATGCCATGTTCTAATGGATTGGCATTTCTGAGCTGTATGCCTGTATACTTTTGGCATGAGATTGATTGCGCCGGTGGCAAGCAGCATAGTTCTACTGCATATCGACTCGAAAGCGTCAAACATATTTCAGTGTTTGTAACTTGTAAGAAGTTCCAAATAAGCACCCTGAAACCCTGAACATCCTGTATACAACGGGGCTTCCCAGTCCAACAGTTTATGACCGCTGCATTATGTTTGGGATCTAGGATTGTCCACAGCGTACTATTTGTACATCCATTGCATATTCTTACTGTACATGGAAACATTCAGCTGGTAGGAAATTTAAAAGATTTACGTAAAAAACGAAAATGCAGCAATCCACATTGGCTAATCCATTCTTCCAAGGAAATGCGAAACTGTAATGCTAACCTGTACTCGGTACAAAAATATTTCATTTATGAGAAACATGTTGAATGTTTTCAGTAAGGTGTCATTGCAAGGGGTACATGCTAAACCACATAGTCACTACAAATGCTATGGAGCTTGCGCCGTTTCTTTTCAGTTGGTCCTTTTCATATAAGCATAGAGCAACGTCACCGAGTGCATAATCCAGAAAGATGTACATGCGTATTTCAGCTTCCCTATCAGTTGAGTAATGAGCAACTTCATGCCGACTTCTTGCCACCAAAAATGAGATTCCAACTATAGGTGTTCCCTTTCTTTGCAGCCGCATCCAGTCGTTTTGCACCAATCTGGGCAAAGTTTTATGAATAGATTATGGTGACAATCGCAAGGTGAAACATGTCTCGCAATGCTAATAGAACGCAAGCAAGCATCTTGATGCTAACCTGTTGTCAGTTGTCACCATTTCTAACAAAAGAATTGCTCAGATTATACACTTCCACTTATGTATTCAAGTCATGTTTAATAATAGTAGTAGTGGAAAGAATAAAATAACTGTTTCTAGTATCCGGAGTTGTCTATTTGTTACTTATTTTCCAAAGGCATTTGTTAACCTGGTTTCTTGATGGCTGTGGTCTTCAAAGTTGCAACTAGGAGACTAAAAGCTGGAAAGCCAAAAAATGTTTTTTGTTTTCCAGCTTTTAGTCTCCTAGATGCAACTGACCATTAGTTTTTTAATGTATTATATCTGTATAACTCATAGAAGTAACACTACGAAAGTACTCTTATGATGAATATGCTCATATCATTTAAGATGGTATAATTGATCAAAGATCAAGTTTGACCACATGCTTCCTACTTGTGACAAGTTTTTGTGACAGGATGATGAAATTGTTGTTGAAGTCAATCCAACAGTCAGAAAAAGAAAACAACTATGCTAAAAAAGATACGCTGGAGGAAATACCTTGTCCATAAGCCAGTAACCAATTGTTGGCATGTATTGCACCAAGTACATAACAGCCAGCACAGGCTGCAAACAGAATTAAAAAATCACATTGAAGATTTAATATAGTTGAAAATATTGGACTTTACCCAGGGTCCCACATATAAAATAGAATGTTTATACTTCATGCATATTTTTTTGAAGCAACGGTATGCATACTTCATGCATATTTTTTTGAAGTAACGGTATGCACTATTGATAGTAGGGCGTAGCAACAGGGGAGTTGCTCCAATCTAAATAATACAATATTGCTACAAAACCCATTTGTTACTACTTCCTCCGCACAAAAGGGTGCCGTTTTGGAGATCGGCAAGGCCACCAAAATGTAATTTTGACCACTAATCTCTATTGTAATATATTTATAAAACCTTCTAAATTTACAATATTATCAAAGTAATTTTTGAGACAAATCTACAAATATTGTTTTCATATGTTCAATCTCAATATTTACTGATATATCGATAGCCAAAGTTTAAATAGCTTGACTACAAGCATCCCAAAACGACACTCTTTTGTGATTGGACTACATCATTAGAAATATAATGATTGTAGCTACTACACTATTAGACTATAGAAGCCCATGTGTTAGTAGTTGGCAGTTGGCACGAGCCAATTGTTGTTGATATCAAATATTGTTACTAAAAAATGTGGGCACAAGCTTGCTATTTTATACTTTGGTAGAGGCGTAGAGCCTAGTGCTACCCATTAATTAATTATTGAGGAGGCATAATTTTCTAATATACAAATGAGCTACACATGGTCGTAAATTTCTACCATTAATACAGAATAAATTCAAGACTTCATTAAAGCTTCCAAATCATGGTGCAAGCAGTCATGTTTACAAAATGAAATATACCTGATATGATATCCATGCTTCTTTTAGTCCATGAGTTGCTGCAACAATCGTCAGTTCAGCACATCTTTCCACTGAAACATGTGTCTGCAGGGGAAAACAAGAATGAATGAAAGGGACTCAGAGTTAAGTTTTAACAGTTAGGCAAGTAATTGGTTACAAGATGTTAGGCCATGAGCAGGATGTGTTGTTATAAGTATCAAAAAATACATTATAATAAATCTAGGTACCAGATGCTTTTATTTGGATATGAAAAAAAATTAAGCTTGTATTAAATACAAAGGAGAAGTAGATGTAGTGATTCTGCTGCCAAATATTCAGCTAACATCGTGAATTGCTAATCAAATTATTTTAGTTCCATTCATCCTTTGGCTGCGACGATGCAATGAATGCTAGCGGCCAGTGGCCACTCGTGAGGTACTTGAATTGATTAGTTTTACTGAACCATGCTGGACCCAAGAATATAATTACTACTAACTGAACAAGGAGAGAGACTTGCATGCCTTGCTGGCTTTCTCTAGTGAACTACCTTTTGTTTGTCTGCAAGAATCAAGAAAGTTTAGTAAACAAAGAATAACCTCTGGAGAACGTCGTTGGGATGAAGAGGTTGCACCAGAAGCTTGTGGTGTTTCAATCGGTCCAGGACAGACAACAGTGACCTTAATGCCTTTTGTACATAACTGCAACATACAACATAGTAGACATGAGCAACTTTTTGTGAAACAACAAAATAAACACAGAAGAAATCAAACAATTGTCGACGGAAGGACATCCAACCTCAAAATTACATTTTTATCAGAAAAATATCACACTGAAGTTTCAACAAAGGGATGAAAGAATTACTCACGAATACTTGTTGATACAGAAGTGATTGCCTCAGATGTGTAATAAAATTAGCACACTGGAATATTGTACGACTATAGTGCAAGCCTAATGAGTCAAAAGTACAACATTTAATACCTCAGAACGCAAGCAAGCAAAGTATCCATTGAGAGCATGTTTGGAGGCAGAGTAAAGGGCCTGGCCAGGTGAGGGAACCTTTCCAGCTGCACTACTCATCTGTAAACAATGAGTTAGCAACAATAATAACCTTATAGAAACTGTTGACCATAAGTTCCAGCTAACAGGCAAGAATTGTTCAGACATACCACAACAAAATGGCCCATCCCTCTATCCATCATTGAAGGTGCAAGAAGGCGAGTTATAGTAATAGTTCCAAAGACATTGACACTAAAAGTAGCCTGCCTAACAAGAAACATTTTGCAGGGAATTAGGTTGCAGATAAATATACGAAGAACCAAGTAAAACACAGTTCATATACCTTAAGACCTTCCTCAGTTTCTTCCAGAGCACCCCTTTTCTGCAATTCGAATCATACATTTAAGAAACAGAAACTAATGGTGGCATAGTGAGACTAAAGGGATAGATATCTTGCTGATGAGGCTGATAACAATCAATCCAACAAAGTACATGATGTTGATGAGGAAAAGGGGTCTAGGAAGCTAGAACTGTAACAGAAAATGAGTGTGATGATATTTACCGGACGTTCAAAGGCTGCATTGTGGATCATATAGTCAACACCTGCATTGGAAAAGAGCGATTCTGCTGCATGTACAACTTCCTTCAGAGATTCTTCGCCAGATGATAAATCCATGGGTAACACTTCAACTCTGCTATCTGGATGCTTGCCTTTGCAGAGTAAGAGAACAAAAAACAAAGGAAGTTCAAACCCAGGTCATAACTTCATATTTTCACTTTCCCACTAAAGAAAAATTGAACAGCACAGATATTTTTCAAACTTACTGACGATGTTATGTTTCACTCTCTCAAGCTCCTCCTTGTTACGTGCAGATAGTATCAGCTTTGCTCCTAAACTGGCAAACTGCATTGCAAGAACCTCCCCTGAAATTACAAGGAAGCACTTATAGTTGGTTGTGGTAAAATACTATGCTAAATTTAGCAAGGAAACACATCTATCAGCTAAAATAATATATGTCAAATTATCAAAACTGAGTGATCCATGAACGCTTATACTATATCTGTCATGTGTGCGGTTACTGTTGACATGAACGTGCGTGGTTACTGTTCATGTGAACAGTGAGCAGCGCCTGTTCACACGCAGCACCAATTTAGTTTGATTAGTTTTCTCGATTTGATCATTAGTTTTCTTATAGATAAGATTAGATTTGTTAGGATAATCTATTTTCCATAATATTATATATTAGTTTCCTTATAGATAAGATTAAATTTGTTAGGATAATCTATTTCCATAATATTATAGATAAATCCCTTAGGGGTCACACCATCCAATCTATATAAGGATGGGGGTGTTTTTTTTTATTAAGCAATAAGAAGAGGGGCATTCTAGTCTCTCCCTCATGTTCTTCTCTCCAGTCCATAATCTCCCCTATCTCCTAAAGCCCCTCCTTTCAGTCGTGCCGTCCTGGCCATCTTCTGTATGGTATTTACTCCGATGAAATAAGATTCATTACATTTAGTATCAAAACTAACACCATAGCTTTTACTGTCGAGAATTTCAAGGTCACGAGGGCTACCCTCAACGAGATGAGTGTTAGCGTAGACAACATGAAAGCCATCTTGGTAGACATGGCGGCTATAGTGGCCAAGCTGATGGAAAAGGAGAAGAAGAAGGCACGGGCAAATCTTAGATTTCGCGATGCTGTCGTGTCTCTCCCATCCTCGTCACTTCTTGCGGCGGAAAGCACGCCACTACTGTCCCACACCGATGGCCCTCACTATCGGCAACTTCCTCGACATTGGACAGCATTAAGGCCCTCACGCCTTCACCATTAACCGTCGTCAACACCATCCCAAGTTCCCATGCAAAACATTGCAATTGCTCAACGAAGTGGGGCTACCAAAGCTTGCAACCATGGCCACCACCATAGTTTGAGGACGATTTGTCGCAAAGGGAGGAAGAAGATATCATGTGTGTGGTTATTGTTCACGTGAAAATAGAGCGCGGCTCCTGTTCACGTGCAACACTGATTTAGTTTGATTAGTTTTCCCGATTTAATTGGATTAGTTTCCTTATAGATTAGATTTGTTAGAATAATCTATTTACATAATATTAGATATAAGTTTCTTAGGGGTCAAACTATCCAATCTATACAAGGATGGGGTGTATTCTTATTTTTATTAAGCAATAAGAAGGTTATTCTAGTCTCTCCCTCAAGTTCTTCCCTCCAATCCATGATCTCCCCTTTCTCCTAAAGCCCCTCCTTTCAGTCGTACCATCCCGGCTATCTTTTGTACAGTATTTACCCCAATGAACTAAGATTCATTACAATATCTAGCTTAAAGAAGATCTAGGTAAATTTACCATATAATAACATAGTGCAGCAAACACATTGTTAATTAAGCATTAGACCTTCAAAATACCATACATCAATGAACCAAATGCCAACTTTAATGAATAGGAGGGTTAAGGAATCTTGGTGCATATATCCTCAATCTGGCTTTTTAAACTATACAAGCAACATTGGGGAGGTTCTCCCTATCTCCAGCAGGGAGCACAAATATACTAGCTTAGGCCCATTTGGAACGCAGAAATTTTACAGGAAAAAGCTCAATTCCTGTAGGAATCGGGGAAAATTCCCACGTTCCGAGCCTTAGCAATCATCACTAGACTCTAGTACTGATGCTTTCCCATACTAATAGCCATTAAGATATCTACAATATCAGTTAGGATAAGGACACCCCCTCTGTAATCGATGCAACTGCAGCTCTACGAAACATGTGCACACTAATGTTTTCAAAACTAGGTAGCTGTATTACAAGATTTCAAAATATAACAAATTAAATCCCTCAGAAAACTATAATAACTCAAATAACAATTACACTGAACTCAAGGATGATCTTGTTGACATTGAAACACAACCATATTAAGGATAATAACCACCTCAACCACTACTTAAAGATGAACATCACTAAACACCATAGGCAATTGCCCAAAAGAAAGCCGCCATTTATTCAATTCATCCTCTGTATATAACTTCAGAATGCACAATTTATATAGCAATAAAATTGTAGATGTATCGTATTATCATTTCATCAACGGATGCACTTTTTCAATTTGAGACAGACACCCTAAGCAAGCAATACACCTAAGTGAAATGATCGGTAACCGCGCTTAGAACAAAAATCAAGTTTCACACCTACAGATATGGGTGATACCTAACGAATCGTAAGAAAACCAATTCGCTACTAACTTCACCACATTCAAGAGATCAAGAACCGCACTTACCAATCCCGCGGCTCGCCCCCGTAATCCACACAACCTGAAAAACAACCAAGAAACCAAAGTCAAACAAAGGGAATTTAAGAACGAATCCATCGAGAGGAATCACAAACTGGACCACAGAAAACAGGCAGGAATCCAAGAAACAACCTTCCCGTCCACTTTCTCCCGCCGTGGCTGACCTCGCGACACAAGCGTGAAATCCCCTGGACCCAACCAAGAGGACGAGAAATTAGAGCCCCAGCAGGCAGCAGGTAAAAAGAAAAGAGCGTAAAGAGACAGAATTAGGTTGAATCGGGCTATGTTTGATTGGGCGCGGAAGGGGGAGGAAATGGGGGAGTGTTACCATCCACGGTGGCGAACTTGAAGAGGAGGAAGGCGGCGGCGCCGGCGAGGAGGGCGAAGAGGAGGAGGAGGAGCATTCTCGGCCCTTGCGCGGTGCTTGCTGGCGGCCGATTCTCTTGGATTCTGCTGTGGTTTTGGGGATCGAGGGCTGCGCGCTTGCTCTTTTATACCAGTGTGTGGGCGGAGAATTTCGGGCTAGGGTGGCCATGTTCTTTTTGTTTACTCGGCAGTCTCATCTGGGTGCCTGCGCAACTCCGATTGGACCGTCTGAGATGGTCCGAGATAGACTGCCGTTTTCTTATTTTTAAGGCATAGAGTAGACTGCCATTGTTGACGTCTCAAAACACAAAGGCTACTAATGTTGGATCAAACCAGATCAATTTACCGTTTTAGGACTGTTTGGAACACAGGCATACGGCAATGCAGGAAAAAACACATGAAATGGGATGGTGGTAGGCAAATCAGAAGGGCTGAATAACTTCTTCGAAATTTTTCTCTTGATATTTTTGACCCGATGTAGTGGAAACACAAACTTACCAAAGCTATAAACCAAAGATTATAAAGATCGCCCAAGATAATAGTGTCTCACCATCATATAGCCGCCCAGGGGGCGGCCTGACCACTCATTCGGCCAGTCTGATCGGTCTGACCGCTAAGTCACTGGTTTGATCGAGATCGGGCGATTTGATCGCTCAAGTCACGGTGGTCTAACCACTTCGTCGAGGCAGATGCACAGAACATAACTGCTCACCATCCAAGAAAAGGCTAACTCCTAAACCTCTTATTCAAACAAAGTAAAACTTGGCACAAGTCAACTGTAGAATATTAGGAACATATTCTAATTATAGATCATGATATCACTGTCCAAGTCCTGATCTTTATCCAAAACAAGTAGGTTGCATCAAAATCGAACAAAAAGAGATATCTCGATCTACTCTTACTCGTGAGTCCTTGATGATTTAGATGACTTTGGATCGGTTCTTACATATCATAGCAAGTTAAATCATAACACAAACTGAAACCAAATCATCCTCAAGATCACATCTCTCTTGAGAAAAGTTGGACAACCATAAGAACTTTCCCTATAACATGCCTAGATAGATGTGATATAATCTCCAAGAGATATATCCACCTCTTACATGTTCTTGACACCAATAGAGATCACGAGAAGATGAAAATCCATCCAAGAAAACTATGCAAATCAAAAGCAAAAAAAAGAATCCATGACATAACTCACTTACGAAGTTTTGATATTCATTTCACTTGAAAAAGAATGTTTTATAACTACTCTCTTATGGAGGAATAATCTCGTCAATTGTCAACCACTAGTCTTCACGATGCTTCTCGTCGAAGCAATCACAACACGAAGACGTGATACCCAATGATTTGTCGTCAAGATCGTACGCCTCCTCTAGAGAACCATCGCCACTTGAAATGCCTCAAATCCTATGGCATATCACCACAACACAGTCCATGATGCCAATTACATGCCGCCAAAATTGTACGCCTGCTTTGAGAATCGTCACCTCTTAAAACACACAAGTCCAATTGGCACAACACATGGAGATATTTGTTTCCTCAAAATCATTGTCTTTCTCCTATACTTCTCTACTTGAAATGATACTCCACCCAAACTTACGCGATATACCATGACCTCAGGACACCTTCCCTAACCTCGGTCTTGTCATTGAGCGCAACAAGCACCAAGTGCTATGCATATCAAAGACCAAACAACTGTTCCGAGCACAAATAAGATGCACTTGACTTTTGTTAGCAATGACTCACACTCCTACATGCATGGACTCTCGCTATGACTCACTCTGCCAAAAACCAACTCGATTCACTCAACTTCACAGAGGTCGATCTGACCATCAACCATTGGTCGGTCAAACAGCACCAAATTGACTTAACTCTACTTGGTAATAGGGGACCAGTCTGACCGCAACACCCATGCTGGCTGGTCAAACCGCGCCAAACCGTCTTAACTCTTTCTAGTAACAGGGAACCGGTCTGACCGCGGCACCCATGCCGACTGGATCGCCTGACTCTACTTCGGTCGTACCGCCGTTACACGGCCAATGGTACCGCTCCTAAAAACTTCACGCAACATAACAAACATCTTTTTGAAAAATAGTTACCACTTGTTCAAGCGATCCATTTGGTTGCTTTGAAGGGAAAAATGCACGAATTTTGAGAGAGAAACACAAAAGAAAATTTTCATGAGGCCTAAACTTGTGTTGGATTTCCTCTGAAATCCCCGTAGATTGAGGAATTTGAAGGACTAGTTCGAAGAGACACAAAGGAAATTTTCCCATAGGATTCTAACCCCACAAAATCCTGAGTTCATGACCTAATCCTATGAAATTCCTCCATTTTTTTATTTTCTTCAAATGGGTTCTACGAACTTGGGCAACATGCTAGGTGCAATGCAAACTTTTTTTTTGGTTTAAACATGCAACCCAACCGAGGTCATTTACACACTTCAGATCTACATGGGTCGATCTCACACACCATTTACCTTTCTCTCCCCCAAATCAGAACAGTGTGATCCGACCTAGGGTTCATGAGGGTGGTAACAGCTCATTGTCCTCGCCAACATCCTCCATCCATAGTTTTAAAAACCGGACCGAGCCTCGAACCGAAGAAGCCACCGGTTCACCATTTAACCGGCGGTTAACTGTGAACCAGCCATTAAACCGAACGACGGTTTCACTTTAACCGTTGGTCCGATCTAGCTTTCAAAATTATGCCTCCACCCCAGTGTTCGCTCTGCTGTCCTCCTCTGCCCTAAATTGCAAACAAATCGTCCACGACGCCCCTCTGACCTGCCTTAGCGAAATCCTCCAAGCCTTCTCGGCCCCAAACCTAGCATACATCCATGCCTTCTCTTCATCGCCATGATCTTTCGTTCGTATATCCCCGGCATCGTGGAGAGAAGGGTCGGGGGCATTATGTGCTTGCACTGTCTACACTGTAATGGAAAAGTCGGCACCAATTAAACATGCTAGGCCATATTAATTAGGTCAGGTTTGGGAAAACAAAGCTGGGCTAGCTAAAGAAAGCCCATACAAGCTGCAAGTTTTTCCAGTTTGATTTTTTGGTGCATAGCTATCACGGGTCCAAAAACAAAATAAGCCTACCTTCTACTTTGACAAGTAACCCGCAGGACATGACGTGAAGATGGACAGTTCCAATCTACGGGAACTAGAACTAGCTATGAAAAGTGGATACAAATTATTTGGTTATTATATTTAATAGGAGGCGAAGGCCCTTGTTGACCGGGCTCAGGAAAGTGCTGCCGAAGAGCGCACCGGTTTGCTACAGCAGATCTCCGACTTGGAAGCGGAGAAGGATCAGCTTATGTCCGAGGTTAAGGTCATGGGGATCCAACTGGGTGACACTGCCATGACAATGTGGAGGTCGATGGAGTCGCTGGAAGGTGCCTTAACCGAGCTAGCGATCGAAGTTCCACCTAGAACCCACGGGCCCAAAGATGCTTCCAGCAGCCTTTGTAGGATTGGAGAAGCTTCAACCTTAGCATTGAATGCTGTACGTTCATATGGCAATCATTGCTCTCTGGCAACAAGTCGGATACTGCTTGGCTTACTTCATGTGAGAGGATGCCTGCACGTTGGTGAGCTAGCCAACCCTCGTTTGGATCTTCCTCTGCCCGAGGGAGACAGCTCTATGTCCGGAGCCCTTTATGCCGTGTGACGGTCCGTTCGTGCCTTCCACCACCACAACTACATTGGCACCGCTGCTGCCAGGATCATGATGCGACACTCCCTCGGTGGTCAAGACAACCTTGGTCGTTGGCTCGACGAAGTCCCCCATCGGGTCGAGGGCGAAGAAGGTGGTGCGGACATGACTGACCTTCACCAGGTCTGATATTTAGGTTCCTATGTCCGAGCTACCTCTACCTTTTGCTTTTGTATCATCATACTTTTGTAGCAGCACGCCTGCCTGATGTAGTCGTACTTTATGTAATGAAGAAAAACCCTGCGTTGCCTACTTACTTTTGCCAAATACTTGTATCAACCAGGTGCTTGATAAAGACATGCTCCTTGCTCCCGATCGCCTCGTGCGCTGTCGCCTACGGCATTGGGGTTTCGCGGAGGAGTCCTTGCTATTCTGGGCTCCGCTCGATTACCTCTTCGATTAGAATCTTTAGAAAAGTAGGCTACCCGAATGTACAATGTTTATAATTGCTAGACATCATGTCGTGATGATAAATGAAGGACTTTTTAGGCCTCGACTTCTTGGCTACATGTTCGGAGCCCCTCTCTCTTTCTTTCTTCCTTCCTTTTTTTTTCTTTTTTTCTTTTTCTTTACCCCATAGATGATTTGCCTTGTCATGAAGACACATGCGTATTGAAACAGCAGTAAACAGCAGTGCGACGAGGCCGTAGTTTGGTCGGTCACCGTCATCATAGTGATGAATCGAACACTTTGCGCTACTGAAACAAGCTCTCACTCCGTAGCTTAATACAATCAGGGATTATCGTGTTACTATTACGTTGACTGCAATCCGAAGATGTGTCCGTATCGCGTCTCATTTTGGAAGTCCGACATCACGCGGACGCTAGGGAAAAAACATATGCAAAGCCTCTAGTCTTTGCGCGCGGAGCCTCTAGTCTCTGTTTCTCAGGTTATGCGGTTGTACGGAGCCTCTAGTCTCCGCTTTTTAGGTTGTGCGGTTGTGCGGAGCCTCTAGTCTCTGCTCGTCGCTAGTCTATTTCACGAGGTCCCCTATCGTCACGCGTCGGTTATCTACGCTGGGGGAGGTTTCCATAGTCGCGCGAAACAATGTCTCATGATTTTAGACTAAGGCAATGGCGTCTCTAGCTCTTTATATTCCGCAGAGTACGATGGGTGCACAGGGTAAAACCATGCATTTTTTGGTTCGGGATAACTGTATTCCCGATGCTTTATACTCTGCAGAGTATGCCGGGCGCACAAGGCAACACCGTGCGATTTTTCGCTCGGGATAATTGCATTCCCGACGCTTTATACTCTGCAGAGTATGCCGGGTGTACAAGGCAACACCGCGCGATTTCCGGCTCGGGAAAATTGTATTCCTGACGTTTTATACTCTGCAAAGTATGCCGGGTGCACAAGGCAACACCGCGCGATTTTTCGTTCGGGATAATTGTATTCCCAACGCTTTATACTCTGCAGAGTACGCCGGGTGTACAAGGCAACACCGCGCGATTTTCCGCTCGGGATAATTGTATTCCTGACGCTTTATATTCCGCAGAGTACGCCGGGTGCTCAAGGCAACACCACGTGATTTTTCGCTCGGGATAATTGTATTCCCGACGCTTTATACTCCGCATAGTACGCCGGGTGCACAAGGCAACACCACATGATTTTTCGCTCAGGATAATTGTATTCCCGACGCTTTATACTCCGCAGAGTACGCCGGGTGCACATGGCAACACCGCGCGATTTTCATGGATGCATTCGATGGCCATCAACAGGATGCATATGAACATTATGTCTCATTAACATAACGAGTTGCAGGATTAGGTATTTACAGAGATACCTATATGATCTTGCTATGTATTCGCTTCAGACGTAGTACCATCGAAGTCGATCAGCATTCCATGTGTGAGCTAAGGTTTGACCTTCGAGGGTGGAGAGTTGGTACGCCCCTTGATGAAGTTTGTTGGCAATGATATACGGTCCTTCCCACTTTGAATCCAGCTTTCCCACTGTTGGGGCATGCAACGATTTATGCAGAACAAGGTCTCCGACCTAGAAGCATCTTGGACAAACAAGCTGGTTGTAAGATTGCGCGGTCCTCCGCATGTATTTGGAGATGTGCTCCGCGGCGTTTGACCTAATTCCATCAATAAGGTCAAGGGAAACAGCTCGTTCGTCCGAAGGAGCCGGGGTGGCCACCCGCCTGGAACTCGCGTGAATTTCTTCTAGGGTCATTGCCTCATCTCCGAAGAGAAGCTTGAATGGTGTGAATCCTGTGGACCGTGTTGGCGTGGTCTGAATGGACCACAAGACGGTCGGCAAGTGTTGTGGCCAGGTACCCTTCGACAGGCTCACTAGGCGCCTTTTAAGCCTTACCGAGTTATTTCCATTATCTCGTTCTACTGCCCCGTTGGATTGCGGGTGCCCAACTGAAGCATAATGAAGTTTAATCCCCATTTGTTCGCAAAATCCTTTAAAGGCAGTAGAATCAAATTGAAGACCGTTGTCCACTGTGATCTCTCTCGGGACTCCGAAACGACAGATGATATTCTGCCATAAGAAACGCTGTACGGATGCCGAGGTGATCTTTGACAGGGCGGAAGCCTCTGGCCACTTAGAGAAGTACTCATAAGCAACCACTATAAACTGTAAATCTCCAGGAGCTCGAGGTAAAGGTCCAACTATATCCAATCCCCATCGAGCGAGCGGCCAAACTAGGGGAATGAAGTGTAGCTCATTCGGCGATTTGTGCACCATTCAGACCATCCATTGATAGCCTTGACATTTTTGACAACGTCATACGCATCTGTAGCCACAGTGGGCTAGTAGAAACCTTGTCAGAGAGCTTTACCTGCTAGGGCCCTCGGAGCAATATGGGAGCCGCAAAGACCAGAATGAATGTCTTTAAGGAGCTGTTGGCCTTCAGGTCGTGAGAGACATCGGAGAAGCGGGGCACAAACCCCTCGCTTGTACAATACACCTTCTATTATCTGAAAAATTTCTTGCTCTCTGTTGTAACCGTTTGAGCTGGATAGGGTCATCCGGCTCGTGTATCCCTTGCAGCCACGCACATATAGGTTCTCGCCAATCGCCTGTTTGCATGACTTGGTGTATCAGACCGGCCTTTGGATTGCCGTGTTTCTGCCAATGGCGGTCTTTGCAAGCTTGCAATTTTGGCAAGGGTGTCAGCTTTTTCATTATTCGCTCTCGGTATCGTCTTGACCATGAAACCCAAAAAGTGACGCTCTCGTGCTCGCACCATGGCCAGATACTTGCCGAGGTCATCATCTCTCACTTGATAAGATTTATCAATATGCCCTGCTAGCAGACGCGAATTCATGTGCACCAAGACTCTCTGGGCTCCGAGGGCCCTAAGTTTATCAAGACCAAAGTGAAGGGCTTCATACTCCACCACGTTGTTTGTCGCTGGAAACTCTAATCTGGCCGAATAGTGAAGACAGCGGCCCTGTGGGGTTGTGACAACAGCACCTACCCCCGCACCGGAGGCACTGTAGGCTCCGTCGATGTGGAGGATCTACACTGGCTCCTCGGGTTGGAAAGCTTCGGATTGAGAGGGCGGAGTCCACACCGCAACGAAGTCCGTAAGAATTTGTGACTTGATCGTGGTGCGGGAGACATAAGTTAAAGAGAAAGGTGCTAGCTCAACCACCCATTTGCCAATTCGCCTCGTAGCTTCCTTATTACGCAACACCTCAGCCAAAGGGAACGATGAAGGTATTGTAATGGCATGCGCGAGAAAATAATGGCGTAACTTGCACGAGGCCATTACAAGCGCGTAAGCTAGCTTCTCCAGTTCAGTATATCGGATCTTGGCTCCTTGCAAGGATTCAGACACAAAGTAAATCGGGTGCTGGAGAGCCTGATCCTCCCACACAAGGACCGCGCTGGTCGAGCCGCCTAGGGAAACCCTCTTAATCGCACCCTCCGGTTTGGGCTTCGGGGTCCACCCCGGTGCGGAGGGAGACTGTTAGAGTACAAGTCTTGTATACTATATTTGGTATGATAGAGTCCATTGGGATTACAACTCTAAGTCTTGTACATCTATATATACCGCCCAAGAGGCTCAATGCAATACATCCAATTCCACCTATTCTATCTTCCTTCATGCACCTATTCTATCTTCCTTCAGAGACCCTAGCGCAAGCACTGCGGAGGTCTCCTCGATATTGTGTACCTTGCGGGGAGGTCTTCGCTCGCCGAATTCTATTTGACGAGCGAGACCTTGGTCTCCATGTATGGTGATGATCCCACAGGGACCAGGAAGCTTTAGGCACAGGAAATTATGATGTATAGCAGCTCCAAAGATATTGAGTGTCGGGCGGCCGATTATAGCATTATAGGGGTATGGAATATCTACAACATCAAAGGTGACCTCTTCACTTCTTCCCTGGTGCTCCTGGCCTAAAAGTATCTGAAGCTCAATCTGCCCTATGGCGTGAAATGGCTAGCCCCCGAAGCCCTGAAGGGGAGCCCCTGAAGACCGTAATCGGCTTCAGGGGAGGCCCATCTGATCAAATGCTTCAACAAATAGGATATCAGTAGAACTCCCACCATCAACCAGCACACGTCTAACATCACACCCCGCGATTGTAGCACGAATCACCAAGGGATCTTGATATGGGAAATCAACTCCCTCTGCGTCTGTTGACATGAACGTCATATCTTCGCACGACCAGGCCAGGGGCACTTGTACTAGAAATGCGGCAACATGGCGGAGTCTGTGGGCATAGGCCTTCCTTTGCCTCTCCGAGGAAAACTCCAACGAAGATCCTCCAGTGATGACACGGATAACTCAGCACTGAGTGCCTTTGGGCGCTCCTATGCAGAAGGTGGCCGGGACAGGAGGAAATACTTTGTCCTCATCAGCTTGTATATGCGCTCCACCTGAGACTGTGATTCAAGGGCATTATCCCTATGGACGCTCTCATGAAGTGCTGCGATCGAAGGACAATTTCGGGTGAGGTGACCACCACGTCCATGCACCTCACACCATAATCCTGGTGGCTACAGCTGAGACGGCAGTGGATCAAAACCCTGCTGGCCTCGAGGTCCCTGACCGCCACCTCGTTCGGGGTTCTTCCATGGCCTCTACCTCGCTGATCTCTTCCCCGTCCCGCAAAAGCGTTGTCTCCATCGCCGTTGCCACCACCATTGACGCTAAGAACGTAATTGAACCGTGAGCCTTTACGTTGCCTGTGGCTCGGACCCTCTCGAGCATCCGGGATTCGCTTTGAATTAAAAGTGTCATCCTGCCATAATTGGGCATCATCCTCCCCTCTTGCATACTCCTCCATTTTGTCAAACAACTTGACAACTGTTTTAATAGGCTTGCGGGCATTGTACTCTGCCAACGGTCCTGGTCGAAGACCTTGTATCGCAGCATTGATGATCGTGGTCTCATTCACATCTTTAACTTGGCAGCGTATCTTGGCAAATCGTTTGAAATACTCACATAGCTTCTTTGTCGGCCTTTGTCTGATGGCAAAGAGTTGGCTTGCATCGATTCGCTCAGCATAATTCCCTTGGAAGTTGTTGTATAAACAGCTCCGGATTTGTTCCCACAAGTGCACCGAGTTAGGTCCTATGGAGAAGAACCAAGATAGTGCTACTCCCTGAAGGACGAGGGGCAAACCCTTCGCCTTGGTGGAGTCGTCCCCACCTGCTGCTTCAATGGTCGTCTCATAAACACACACAAACTCTCGGGGGTCCACGTCACCCTTGTACGACTCCATCGTAGGCATCTTGAAATCTTCTGGCCAAGGAGCTTGTTGCAGCCCAGCGGAGAGGGGGTACTCCATATCCGTTTGTCGAGATACCCTCCGGTTGCCCACCGAGGTGTCCCGACTCCCCGCTGGCTCGTGACGGCCTCCGCCACCATCACGGGAGGTACTGGTTGGCCCAGTAGGGGACTTCGTGTCTCCTGCAGCTCTCTTACTGCACCCCGGAGTTCTGTTAGCTCTTTCCGCAATGCCCCGAGTGCTGCTAGGAGGGGACCCTCTGGTTCCTGTTCCACAATTCCTCCAGGTGGGGAGGTATATGCCGCAGGATGAAGAGTTTTTCCGACTGGAGGATCTTCGGAATCAGTTTCGTGGCTAACGTCGAAGGGTAGACTAGAACAACGATGTTCGGTGCTACGATGGTCGCCTGCTCCGAGGCTGCCTGCTGAAGTTCCTGCCATGCCAATAGTGGCTACCGCCTTTCCATCGACAGTCGCCTCAACACCAATCTCCGATCCCGCCCCCCGCGTCGGAGATGCTCGTCCACTCGTCCTTATCCTAGCCTGAGCCACCGTCGCCAACGTGCTCCGCTTCTTCTTCACTACTGCTTTCGGTGCCATCTCTTCACTGTGGCTCTCTTAGCTGAAAACGTTCCACACGGATGGCGCCAATTGTTGTGGTTTTAGACCAAACAGAACCAACAAGAGATTGGTGAAAGAAAAATTCCTCCCCTTGGAATCATCCCTAGGGGCCTTTTATAGTTACTGTAGTTCTCTTTTTACATTCTTGCCCTCTAATACAGACACAGCCCTAGGACATAATCGTCTTTTACAAATTTCTATGGGCCATCTAGGCTCACACCCTTTTCTTCACCTTGTTTGGCTGGGCCTTACACTTCCAGGGAGCCATCTGATTTTTTGGTCTATTTTAGTACTATGGGCTAGGGAGGCTTAGGCGGAGACCATCTCTACAACAAATATGGATGCGAATCCGAAATGTTATTTTATCCGTATCCGTATTCGACGAAGCAATATACATATTTTATTACAATATGACTAATTAGTTGGACAAGTTTTTTTACTTAAATATGAATTTGTGTTTTTTAGGTGAACTAAATGAATTAGAATGAATAAACGTGACTGTACAAGGATAAGATGTCATTAATATTTTCATACTGTGTAAGTTATAAGGATATTTGGATCCGACAGAATTGAATAGATATTCAATTCAACTTCGTATTCGACATTTGTCCGGTCCGTATTCGCATCCGACGTTTGTTTGATTTATATTCGAACCTGAAAAAAATGTGGATGCGAATATGATTTGAGCACTATTCAATCCGTTTTCACCCCTAACTAGAACCAATCTCACCCAGTTCAAACCAGATGGGTATTCCCCGCAGGACGGTTCTTACTGGTGAGGGTAGGATTCGGCATTGAGCTAACGATCATTATTTATTATATTAATAAGCTACAGCTAAAAGTCATAAACTATAGAAAGGAGCAAGCCTGAATTACCCTAGACCGACTAACCACGGCCACGCACTAATCTACCAGCCCCAGCAACAAACGTGAAGATGGAGGACATCGTCCGCGTGATTCAGGAGAGGTTCGGTTTGGAGCTCAAAGGGTGCTAATTAAACACTCCATACACTACATCATTAAGTATTTTGCAATTTGTTCACGTTGATACAGTACACAAACCGAAAGTTGATTGCATAGTTATTGTACCTGAAGAGGGGATTATGGGTTTGCATGACCAAACATGTTGGGCCGAATTAATTCAGGTTTGGGAAAACCAGTCTGGGTTAGCTGAAGGAAGCCCATATAAGCTGCAGCTCTTTTTCAATTTCATTTTTGTGCGTAGCTATCACCGGCCTAAAACAGATAGGCCTAGCTCCTGCTTTGACAGTCTCACAAAATGAGCAGTTCCAGTAAGTAGATTGTTTACTTGTATTAAAAGCTTGAACAACAACAAGGCACATTTGATTAGTGATTACCGTTGCTAACAATTCCAATATAACCACTTCTTCGAATTCGTGCTATATAGCCACTTGGCTACAAGCCTATTGCTTCAGCACTGCCGGCAGATCACTAGTGTCCCAGTGACCACCAACTCCTGCACCATCCAATCACCCCAAAAGTCTTAACTAAGCAGTCTGCCTGTCTCGTAACATCTAAGAACAACAGACACCATAGCTAGCTACCCTACTCCGGCTTGAACAGCCGGCGATTGACATGGAAAAACCCAGGAAATCAAGCTTAGCATCACACAGACGACTCGAGTCCCTGGACGTCAAGAAGTCATCGTCTTCGCTGAACATGTCCACGTCTTCGCTGAGGAGCATCAGTGAGGTTAGGGAGAGTACCGTCCGTGCGGCCAGGAGGTCGACCACCGTGAGGTTTGCTCCTCCTCCACCAACGTCGTCGACGAGGAGTTCGCATTTGGTGTCTCAGCAGGCAATGGCAAGGCCTGCAACTGCACGCCCGGCTTCTGCTTCAGGACCGAAGGCCAGGTTGTCCGCGGGGAGCTTGTCGGAGTCGCGGCCGAAGGCGATGAGGAGGAGCTGGGATTGGACAGGGGGCGTGGATGCGAAGGAGGAGAGCGGTGATCAGGCAGCGGCGAGGAGCGATGCGAAGACTCAGGTGCTGAGTAGCTCGGTATGTTCTTTACTGTTTGATGCGTGTTTCCGAATTGTGATGTAGTAACTTAATACACAATTTTTGCCTCATGAGTGATGAGGATGAGTCATTAACATTGAAAGCTTTTGTTACATGGCATGTTCTTGTGATGTTGACAACTTTTCTATCTTGGGAATTGTGCAATCCATGTGTGCTTAATGTAAACTTGCGTTGGTGGCACATTTCATTGGAATCTGTAGTCCAGTTGAATGATGAGTAGCGATGCAATTGTTGTAGAAAACTGTTGTTTGATGAAGCCAAGCGCTCATCACTTCACATGACAAGTTGTATTCATTTGCATTTCACTCATAATGTTTCTGAACTGTTGTTTTTTGTCCTAAAGAAATATTGTAGTGGAAAATGCGTTTGCTGTAGAAAATCTCGTGATATGAACTCACGAACAAAACTATTATTGATAATTTCACATCAGCCATTCTCTTTTCCATGCTTCAATTAGCATGAATTGGCTTGTTGTGACGCATGTAACTTTTGCTGAAATGGACATCACAACTACCTCATTTCTCCAACCAGGGCAGTGAGAAAGTTTCTATCAACAAATTTTATGGTTTTCATAATCGAGTGACTCACCTTTACTTGGTTGAGCGCCCCCACTTTGAGTGAAACATAAAAGGAATTAGGTGCACCTAATAAGATTCATGGTTCTGTGCCAAATCTCTGCCTTTCATATGATCGTTAGGCCACAACAGCAAATTTGTCTCTGCTTGGTTTTTCACCTGTCGGTGAATTAATTTTTTTACGCTATGATCGTTGTCGATGATTGGCGTAGAAACTAGAAGGTAATTACTCTTCCAGGTAAAATGTTCTGATCTGTTATGATCTGCTTGGAAGACTACATCGTGCACTGTGCTCTTCTTGACCATGTGTCAAAATTCAGAATACAAGAGCTACGTGTTCTGTTGGTAAGACATGCCAAACTACCGAATTTGCTGATGAGTTGAAAACGATGACTAATTGACTAGTACAATTCGTATGAACAGAAAATTGTGATTGCTACATTCCTGATAACAATCAGAGCTGAAACAACACTTTCTATGTAACGCTTCATTCAGGTTCCAAGAAGATTGGCGACAGAGGAAAGACCATTGCAGAAGAGAGAGAGCAAAATCAAGATCACCTCTAGGGCAAAGGCAAACTCGGACTCAGAGCCAAAACCGGATATTCCCCACAAGACCAGTATGCAAAGAAGCAGGAACGACATGGTCCAGGTTTCTCCTCCCAGCAGAACATCCACAAAGACGATCGGCGCCTCCTGGGAGTCACTTCCATCAGATATCCAAAGCCTCGGATTGGTATGGTTCATTCAGAAACATGGTTCCACTTGCGCAGTTTTGATGTTCGCCTATCATGCAGCGTCATAATTGTGTATGTTACTATTGAGTTTCGTATACCAACAGTTCACCTAAAATTGTAAGGTAAGCTAATACCTGATAAGAAAAGGCGGACAAAATGTTTCAACATTCCCTCTCATCTCTAGGCTTTGTCAGGCTTAAGAGTTGGACTAGAAGTGGGCCACAATTATTTTTCTTTAATATTGTGTTAGCCTGGTCTTAAATTCAAGACCTAACTCGGTATAATTGAGTTTCTTATATCAACCAATTCATCAAAAATCTTAAGCTGATAAGGAAAAGCAATCAATATACTTCAGCAGTTATTTTTAGGAATGCATAATTGTGTGTGCTAAGTTGCTTGTTTCAACTTGTTTCAAAATGTTGTGCATAATGTATAGGAAGTTATGAGCTATAGGGATGCTGCAGAGGTGGCTGCTGTCGAGGCCTTGCAAGAAGCTTCTGCCGCAGAGGTTTTGCTCCGATGTCTGAGGTGATGATGTGCCCTTCGCTCATGCTAATCATCAGAAGCCTCACTAATTTATACCTTGATCTTACCATTCGAAATTAGTTTATAAGTATTGCATTTTTGTTTTGGAAATAAAATCCAAAGAGGACATGAATTCCATTTTCATTCTTATAGCAATCTGACGAGACTTTCTGTATATAGTGCATTTGCCGACTTGACCTCGGCCGCCACCAAGCAGTCGCCACAGCAGACCGTCGACGAGTTCCTCGCTCTCCACGCGACGCTCACCCGCTCCACCGCCGCTCTCGGCAACCACCAAGGCTGCCACGCCGAGGACTGGCTGGGCGCCGCGGTCGCCACCGACCTCGCCCCCTTCCACCTCTACTCCGCTCCGTCGCCCAGAAAGTCCAACACCGCATCACCAGCTGTCTCCCCGTCACCGCCGGCGACAGGGCGGCCGGTGACGACCGGCGAGACCGCCGCGGAGGCGATGTGGCTGGAGATGGCGGCTAGGGAGTTCGGGGAGGAGATGTGCGCGTGGTTTCTTGGGTACGTGGAGCGGCTGCTTGATGCCGACGTGGCCGGGACGCTGGGGCAGCTCAAGAGGCTGAACGACTGGCTGGACGCCGTCGGGCCGCGGTCGGAGGCCGCCGAGCGGCTGAGGAAGAAGATCTTTGGGTACCTGCTCGATCACGTCGAGTCGGCGGTGCTCGCGCTCAACGGTGGCGTTGCTCCCGGCAGGAGAAAATAGCCCGGTCAGTGTACAATGTAAAACCATGCATTAATGGTGTCAATTGCAACACCCGTATGTTAACGGATTTGCTATCTACTGCACATGAGATGTCTAGTTGAGGAATGGGCACCTTCCCTTTCTAGTAATTAAGCCTCCCCTCGATGCTTGGGCTCCTCTGCCCTTCTAGTCCCCGTTCCGTGCGAGCCGTCATCAGCCATCCCCTGTGCTCATTGTGGCTACCATTGCCATCCTGTGTGCTTACCAAGTTACCATGGCTACCGCTAGTCATCCCTTACGCTCGTTGTGACTGCTCTATCAGAATCTCGTATTCGCCGTTGCGCATCGCGTGCTAGCCATGGCTGCTGTTGCCCATCTTATGCTCATAAATTGTCAAGATTCAAATATATAAATTCAAACTTTTTTATATATTCCACACTAATTTAAGATCACACTAGTATATACAACCTACGGATGGCCCACACCCGCCCGCACGTGATGCGGCTGCCAACGACCCACTTTACTATCCGCTAGTCAAATTGTGGGCTTTGCCAACTAATTCTGAAAAAAAAACAATAGAACCTAAAAAAGTATCCATATTCAGAAATTTTTTTACCAACTAATTATATGTTTGTATCAATGGATAAAACATTATAGAATAGATTACATCATGTTCAATCATTGATTGGATTTTGACACAAGGACCTCATCACAACTCCCAATTCTTTGCTGGTAATGCAGCTTGCATGAAAATTCATAGCAACATTTACATCCTCTGGATACATTAAAGTTGAAAGCAACAAAAGGCACAATCCAAAAATTGCCAAGCTTGATTCTTTTGCCGTCGACAAACTGAACAGCTTTCTGCCGCTTCATGCACATCTATACCCCCTATGAATAACATAGTTAAATAATTGGAACCAAAGCTCAAGTAAAATTAGCACCAAAGAACCGTAGATCGACAATGTAAAACTAAAATAGTGGTAACTTCTCATGCAGGCAATAAAATACAATAATAGATAATATGTGTGAATACACATGAACAAAGGAGTATGACATAACCACAACATAAGACTTATAATTGTATCACAATTGAAAAAAAATAAGCTGTCAAACACTGATTCAAAGTGATCTATCACAATGTAATACACCACTAGTCTTGGAGAATTCTGATTAAGGGTTTGGATAAACTAGTGTTGTTTTTTACTACTAAGATATGACTACTAAACAGCAAGATCAATATGTTGTTTTCTTTTTTGAAGAACAGAAGTTAGCTCATATTTTTTTCCTACTTGGCAACTAACAGAACAAGAATGCTTCAGCTCAATCATATCTAAATTAGCCACATCAAGAAGTCATGTGGCATAAATACCATTGATGACCCTACTATTATCTATGAAGATAATGCAGTTTGTGTGGTACAAATATAAATAGGCTATGTTAAAAGTAATATTGCAAATCATATTGCTATTAAATTCTTTTATCCTCACAAGCCCCAGAAGGACGGAGAGCTAAAGATATTGAAGGCTATGTCTTGTGATAATCTAGCAGATATATTCATAAAATTTCTCATAACCTCTAGATTCTAGAAGTGTGTGCAAGGTATAGAGATGAGATGACTTAGCGAGTTACAAAGTTCAAGGGAGTAAATATCTAAACCATAGCCTTTATTTAAGATTAGAAGACTTATATGATTATGAAGATCTAATGTTGTACTCTTTTTCTCTTTGTGAGTTTTTCTAAAATTTTCTCACGTAAAGGTTTTTAATGAGACAACAAGTATGACATAAGAAACAGATGCGATGTATTGTTTTCTTCATCTTTTTTTACTGGGTTTTTGAGATGAGTTTTTAATGAGGTATACGCATGTCGTGATATTCGTCTAAAGGGGAGTGTTACAAAACCTAAAAGATTGCATTGTGGGTAAATACCGAATCTACTCCTAAGGGATTTTAATTATAAATAGACAAGCTTATGTATATGAAAAAGAGATATGATGATAATAAAGATTTTGTTGCTTTAACCTCTTCTCTAATTATTCTTTGTTAACAGGACCTCCATGCCAATTGCTGCGCCCGTCACCAACACTCACGTGTCAGCAACCGGCTGTCGCCCTCGCAGACCCTGACGTGAATCCAAAGGTTGGGACTCTAGGGAATCCATGCAAACCCTGGTAAGCATCCAATGAAGATCCGACGGCCACATTATTGCCTAACATGGGTGAAGAAATCAGCTCACATTATTTTGACAAAATCTTTTTGTCAGCAATCTCTGCCAGGAAGGGCCCATTAATCAGTTAACCTATTTTCCCTTTCCCTTTGTGTTATTTTCCACCACAGCGCAGCGGTAAAACTTGTCACGGTAAAAGCCCAAAAACCCTTCTCGAAGGCCGAAACCCACCTGGCCGACGCACCAATGGCGTCGCCGGCGAAAAGGCAGCGGACGCAGGACTACGCGCCGCCGTCTGCGCTGGAGAGCCTGCCGCCGCTGTCCCTGGGGACGATCATCGCCATGGTCGGCCCCCGCGGCGCCGCCACGCTCGCCTGCACCTGCGCGACCCTCCGCGCCGCCGCCTCCGCCGAGGCGTGCTGGCGCCGCTTCTGCGCCGATGACCTCGGCCTCGACGCACCCCTCGACCCCGGCGGCCGCCCGCTCCCCTCCTTCAAGGTACGCGGTGGCTTTCCCCATCCGCTTCTTGGTCCGCTTCTTGCGTTTCTTGGTACGTTTGGTCCCTTGCCTTGCTCGTTTGATTGATTTGGTAATGATCTGGATGTGGATCTGGGAAGAAAAAAGGAATGGTTCTTGAATTGTAAAGCTTGTTTCCATTCTCCTACCACTGTGTTGTATGTTGCAATTCCGGTTGTTGCATGATGCAGCGTTATCTGCATACGGTTCGATTCTTGCTTTTCTTCGTTGGCTTGGTTTGATGGCCTCACCAGTCACCTGCGATTACTAGCCTTACTTGGTTACTTATGCTGTTGTTCCTTCGATTGTGTTCGTCATGGTCTGCATGGGGATATGGGAAATAAGATTGGTTCTTGAATTGTAAAGCTTGTATCTGTTCCTTTGCCACTTACCTTTAGATTGCAGTTTGCCATTACAATCTGCAGAATTACAGTTCTACATCTTGCATAGCTTAGAACTACCGGTTACTTCTTAATCTAGAATTAAAACTATCTAATCCAGCTCAGGATGCAAATTCATTCCAGTTTGATGATTGCGATGGAAAATTTGGCACCAAGCTGTCCTGCTGGCACTTTGTGGTTAGAACGGGACATCCTTTTTGTTCCAACAATTCTTATTCACTTACTGGCACATAGCACAATTGTTGTATGATTGCATGCACACTTTAAATTCCTTGAGAATCAAGAATTGCATTGAGGTTCCAAACTTGACTATCTTTGTGATTGATAGAGTTCTCTGTCAAATTTTAATTGATTGTACAGGGAGCATACAAAGCTTGGTTCCAATCATTTCACATGTACCCCTTACCACTTGTGAAGAGGGTGAAAAGTTTCTGGAGTTCAATGAAAATTTGGTTGTCTGAATACTTTCCTGAAGCACTCGAAACTCTAGCTGAAGGTGTTTCTGATATTGAGGTACAATCAGCAGAGTACGATCTTGGTTTTCAGCTGCCTAAGCCCATGAAGGTATTGTACCGCTTCTGTAATGGCCAGATGCACTATAGTCAGGACCTAGCTTCGCTTGGCATCATAGGAGGCTACGAGTTCAAGTATGACAAGGTTAATGTGCATTTGTTACCTCTCAAGCAAATTGTTGAGACTTCAAAATTGCTTCGCTCGGAGAGTTTTGCCTTTGGCAGATCAAACTACATTGTAGTTGCAACTTCATCTTACGAACACAAAAGCTTTATCCTTGATTGTCTGAGTGGCCAACTTTATGTTGGTAATAAAAGTTTGAAAATATTTGGAGAAATGATTTCATGTGTACCTAAATCATTGATAAGGCTGCATATAGATGATAATAATGATATGCCTCAAGACGGACTTCTGTTGTGGCTAGAAGAGCATCTTAGGTGCCTACAGAGTGGCTTGATTAAGGTGCAGCGTTATACCCGTGGAAGTAATGCAAGACACATCAGCTTGTATCTAGAAGCACCCCCATCCTGTTCATCAGCGGTTACACATGGTATAAAGGTGATTAACTTTACCTTCGTCTATTATTTTAGGGCCCTGGCTTAATGTGAAAGTTTGCATTATCTGACGATAAATTTATTTTGCCATTCATTCTGGAGCACAATTGAATCAGTTTAAGCAGTAGAACTTCTTTCATTTAACTGCAAACGTTTGGAACTATATACATTCCGCAGCACAGTATTTGTTTTTGTTTTCCCTTTTCTAGGAGGCAATACATCACTTGGTAGCATAACTGATAGATATTTAAGCATACCTTTGGTAGTTTTAATAGAACAACACAGAAATAATTGTCCTGAAATTCCTGAAATATTTACTGATGTAGTTTATACATTGCACTGATGCATTGCACCTACTATTTACCGTAGATCTAAAAGGCTAGAAATTGAGTGGGAAAAAAATGTGCCTGTTGTTGTTTGCTTCATGTGTTTCAATGGATATGCGTTCTCACCAAGTTGAACTGTGTCAAACAAGTTTGAATCCACCGATTATTAATTAAACTGGGCCTCATTTTGCTAGGTTAACAATGGTGCTTGAAATATGAAAAGGTGATGCCTCTACGAACTGAAGTTAGACCTTGTTCGTTTGTGTGAAATGTGGCTGTAGCCAATTGTACCTAACTATGTATGTCATAGAAATGAATAAACATCCATGTAAGTTTATTATTATATATTATAACAGAACATTAAATTCGTGCATCTTTACAATAGTCTCAGTGAGACTACATCAATAGCCCTTAAGACATTGCTATGTAATTCAGTTCTGTATGTGTGTTTGTGTGATCTTAGAATAGATATTATAATGAAGATCATCATACATATTATTTCCAAATATTCTTTAAGAAAAACAGCGGTCTGACCAATGAACCAGTGGACTTGTTGACCCATTAACTGTCTGCTAGAATGCTACTAATAACTGTGACATTTACAGGTCCATGTCTCCTCTGTTTTTGTTCCAGAAATTTCATCTTTTTATGATATCCCGAGCAAATATGTCTATTATTATTGCATTCACCAATCACTTCCTGAGGCATGCACTGTGGATGGCAAGTGCTATTCTTCTTGCCAGTTACAATCATGCCACTTGACTATTCGGACAGGAAATGATGTTCTTCATGATGATTGGGAGGTAAGCTGGAAAGAAAAGGATGACAAAAATGTGTACTCATACGAATGTACCACAGTTCTCCTGTAAAAATATGTATTGTACACTGACATGTTTCTGTCGGCTTTGTGTCTGCAGTGTAATGTCCTACTCCTAAAGCAAGGTTCAGATGAGGTTATCTACGGCTGTTGTGAACTGTCAATGGTGCCTGCATCCATAGAGGGCTCTATTACATTTGTTCCTTTGAGGTAATTATGAGTGAACTATGCAGATTTCTACCAAATATTTTAGGGTAGAAGATAGAGGGGAACCCTACTCTGTGTGTGAATCAGTCCACCAACTCATTTGTTCGGAACCTTCCGAAGGGAAAAAGGAAAAAGCAAAGAAGATTACAGGATCAGAGTTCCTATTGTATAAACTGAAATTATATAAAAGTTTAACCTGCTAGAATTTTTGTAGCTACATTGTATACTTAATAATTGCATATACTGAATGTGTAATTATACATATTATATAGAACAATTTGTTTGTTCATACTTTTGATGTGACATTTAATTTTCCTTCTCAAGGTACTACAATCCTGGAGGAAACCACTTTGTTGTCAAGATAGCTCATTTCCCTCTGGAACTGCCTGAGTACATCTTCTGATAATTGAAACTAGTGGATGATCTAAGCTATACTTCACTCAAATTCTTGCTCTCTGTTGCACATGTCGAACTTGGTAGGATCTTCTTAGTACATGTTGACAAATGACAGTATCTTGTTAACTGTACATGGCAGTGACATGATGTGCTGTAGTTGAATGCATCTTGTTTCTGATAGTTGGAGGATGATTTCTGTTGTATGTACGAATGGTGGATTAGATGTTCTCTGTCTTGTGAATTGTATGTTAGTGGCATGCGCCGCTGCATCTCAATGTAGCTTGTTTCTTACAGGCTACTGTGATACTGTCAATCATGCTGTCAATGAAAATTTTCATTTCAATTCGAGATTACCTTCAAAAAAAGAAAAATGAGAGTGCCGGCCGTTGATCCTGACACGGCCCATGTGCTTGTTGACTTAAGTATCAGTATGACAGGATGCTCAAGATGCCCAAACACCCAGAGGCTAACGTTTTTTTTTTTTGGTTCTGTGCAGAGATAGCAAGCCGGTAATTTTTACTAGTAGAAAAGGGAACAGAAAACTAGGCCGGTGTCATCACAAACATTGACATTTAGGGAAATATCAGGGATGGCAAACCCCACTCCCCGCTAGCCGTGCGGCCCACCCCGCTCCCCGCTAGCCGGCCCCGTGTCCCGTCCTGCTAAGCCTCCTGAGGGGAGATAGCCCCGCTAAGCCTCCCGAGGGGACATGATCCCCCATCTTTCCCCGCAAGGACTTGACGGTTAGGGATATATGGGGATAAAAAAGACTAAATTTATTTTTTAAAAATAATAATTTGATTTTATTTATTAATTTATATACTTAAGCATATTTTTAAAAATATAGCTTCAAAATATATATTCTAATATATAAATTCAAGTTTTAGTCTAAATATACAAGAAAAGAATACAATCTTTTATATTAAAAAACTATAATCTATTATCAAAATATTTATTTTTATTTTTACCGGATCTCCGTAGGGCTCCGCGGGATGAGGATAACCCCCATCCCCACCCAGCTAGTATAGCGGAGGCCCGCCCCGTTCCCCGTGGGGGGAGTTCATCCCCCACCCCCATAGGGATATTTCCCGTGGGGCTCCGCCCCTACGGGGGAATTGCCATCTGTAGAAAATATCATCGCAAATGTAGCGGATTGCCTAGAGTCATCGCATAGCCCCAAAATTATGGAAAATGCCATAGGGTGAGAAAACATATCAAAGATTCCAAATTTACCCCTGAGCCTTCTCTCACGCACCATTCTCTCCCTGGCCGCCCTGAGCTGCTCCAGCTGCCGCTGCCCTGAATTGTCACTACCCTACGACAAGGGGTTGACGGACAAAAGGGCAAGATGGTCATTTTACACCCCTAACGGATGGAAAACTAACGACACGGTATTTTTCATAATTTTGGGCTTTGCAATTGTATTGGGCAATCCAGTCTGTTAGCAATGGTATTTTCCTAAATATCGATGTTTACAATGGCGCCAGGATAAACAAAATTTGGGTAATGAACATATAGTTTTTTCAAATAAAAAATGTATGGCATCCAGTTGCATAAAAGCTACTCACATCATAGCATAAAAAAGAATTTTTTTTTTAAAATAATCATATTTTTATTCGAAAATACAAAAATATACTTGCACTTTAATTTTTTTTAAGAAATAGCTCTCAGTCGCCCAATCATTAAGCGACTGCACCCTATCGCCTAATAGTCGAGCGTGTCCCTCCAGCAGCTATCTGGAATTAATGAAAGGAATCAGAAATCAAGAAAGCTAGCAAATGGAAATCAGAAGTGCAAAACAGAAAAGCTCTAGCATCATTCTGCGGGGAGAATAATTCACATGGACATGAGACATTGCAACAGCTCCAACATGCAAATTATTCTTCATGTGTTACATAACCAAACTACTTCTTTGGCAACAAGCATATGCCAATGTGAGAAGATATTCCGCAATTTGTTGGATTCCCAATCCCTACAACCATGCATGAAACCAAAATGACTAAAGTTCCAAGAACATTCCAACCGGTGCAACTGGCACATGAAAGGAATCAATTCCACTCACTTGCCGAACTTTGAGCTTGGGATCGGGATGTCCCTCCTGAGCGGCCTTATGCCATCTTCCTTCCTCTCAGGCTCCTCCCCGCACTGCCCATACTCGTTGCCCCCTGCACAATCAACTCACATTGCATCTAATCCACCAAATTCGGTCATAAAAGCACAAAAGAAAGCCCCACTTCCCCTACACCAAGCGTAGGCGCGCCCCTCGTCGTCCACCGCGAGGCAATACCACCCGCCGATCGCCGCCTGGAACCAAACCCAACGGCACAAATTTCATCAGCACTGCACAGACCCAAATCGCATTTCAAAGCAACAATCCTGCGGTCACCTGCACGATCTTGACACCGGCGAGGGCCTCCACGGGCCCCGGGAAGGTCTCCGGCGGGTGCTCGCGTGGGCCGGAGCAGAGCCCAGTGTTGGCGAGTTGTGCGTGCAGAGGGGAAGGGATAGCGAAGTGAGGCAGACAAACCTGTCCAAATGGGCCGGGCCTACACGGGCCGCACCGCGGCCTGGTACTGTAGACCCGGCCCGAAATGGCACGGAATACGATTGCTGTCGGGCGGGCGGCAGCACGCAAGACGCGGGCCGGGCGTGCACGGCGAGGTTGCGGCACGGCGGGCCGGCACGGCATGGCCCGTTTAGCAATCGGGCCGACCTCGGCACGGCACGGCACGGCACGCCCAACGGCTCTAAACGGGCCGTGCCGGCCCGGCACGGCACGCCCGGCCCGCAATTTCGAAAAATAGCCGTTTTTCTAACCGTTGGGGTAAAAATTCGAGAAAAATAGCAAAAAATTCGAAAAAATCTGAAATTTTTTCTATAAATAGGTGGGCATCCGGCCTCCATTCTCCACACCTCAAATCTCACTCTCCTCTCTCGGTTTAGCTGTGAAAATTCCGAAAGTGCTTGCACAAATTTGGTGAAAATTCGGAAAAAATTCCGAAAATTCAAAAATCTTTAGATTTTTTGTGAGAGCTGCAAAGGAGGTAATAATTCTGTCTTATTTTAATTTTTGGGTATTATTTATTAGTTTAATTTTTTGCTATTATTTGTTGGTTTAATAGGAAGTTAATCATTCTTTACTATTTTAATTTACAGTTGATTTAATGGAGAACTACGATTTTGAACTCTCCGAATTCGGCCTCTCGGCGGAGGATATGCAACCGTTTCCACAAGCATATCCATCTGAAGATGCCGAAGAAACGATGGCCCCGGGAGCGCAGGGTCCAATCGATCCATCTTCTGCTGGCTCAACAAGTGCATCCACGACTCAAAGCACGGGTGCAAAAAGATCAAGAGCTAGTACATCAACAGTTTGGAATGATTTCGACAAGAAGTTCAAGACCGAGGATGATGGGACTTCGGTGAGGTATGCTGTTTGTAAAATTTGTGGTAATGAATTGACTGCAAAATCTTCAGGTGGGATGGGTCATCTACAACGACATGCTGCAAGTTGCAAGAAAAAGCAAGGAATACAAATGCGCCAGACACAACTGCAATATAACCCTGACGGCTCGGTACGTACGTGGGAGTACAACCCAGAGGTAGCTCGGGAATCTCTTTGTAGATTAATTGCTTCTCAAGATTTACCTTTAAATTTTGGTGAGTCTGATGCTTTTCAAAAATATATTAGGACTGCTCATAACCCTCGATTTATCGTATCTAGGCAAACAACAACTAGAGATTTAATTAAATATTATAATAATTGTCGTGATAAAATGAAAGAAATGTTTCATACCTGTACATTCTCTATTGCTTTGACTTCTGATATATGGAGTGGTAGAGCTAGAGAGGATTATATTAGTGTTGTTGCTCATTATATTAATGATGACTGGGTAATGGAAAAAAGAATTATAGGATTTAAATTAATTAATGTTTCACATAGTGCTGAAAATATTGCAGAAAGTATTATTAGAGTTGTAGAAGATTTTGGTCTCACAGATAAAATTTTTTCTATAACTTTAGATAATGCAGCTGCAAACACTAAAGCTATGGAAATTCTTACTCCTGTGTTTAATTCTTATGCACACTCTTTCTTATTGCATCAACGTTGTGCTTGTCATATTATTAATCTTATTGTTAAATCCGGTTTAAAAAGATTAAATGCTTGTATTGATTCTTTTAGAGATGCTATTTCATTTATTAATTGTTCAAACCAACGAATAGCCGCATATAAGAGTTTTTGCGTAGCAATGAATGTTCGTCCTAGAAAATTTGCTTTAGACATGCCTGTTAGATGGAACTCTACTTATCTTATGCTTAAACATATATTGCCATATAGGAGCACCTTATCTGTTTTCCTTCACACCCAAAGTCATCAATTTCGTAGCTCCTCCAGTAGAACCCAAGTTAGAAACCTTGAACTTACTGAAAACGATTGGGTTGTTGCTGAAAAAATATTTTCCTTTTTAGAAATTTTTCATAAAGCTACACTTTGCCTTTCTGGAGTATATTACCCTACTTCTCCTATAATTGTTCATAATATTGTTGAAATTGCAACTCACCTAAAGGCTTTTGAACATGATCATATACTACGGGATGCTGTAGGTGCCATGAAAATTAAGTTTTTAAAATATTGGAGAGAAATTCCTATTTTATATGCATTCGCTTTTATTTTGGATCCTAGGGCCAAACTCCAAGGATTTATGAATGTTTTACAAATTTTAAGTGAGACTACCGATTTAGACTATTCTTCATACTTTACATTAGTTAAGAATAAATTATATGAGGTATATGATAAATATGAAAATAAGTTTGGATCTGTGCATTTGGAAAGACTCCCGGTAGTCCCTAGCACCTCTAGGGGGGCTATGCAATGGGGCAAGATTTTTGGTTCTTCGTCTAGTTCTCGTGCAGGCACACATCAGTTAGGAGGAGGAAGGCGACAAAGCACTGGAGACCTATCAAGCTATCTCAACAGTGATAGCGTCAGTTTCGAGCAGGAGTTGAACATCCTCTCATGGTGGCAAACCCAAAAGGTGTCATATCCAGTGCTATCCATATTAGCGCGGGATGTGTTGACTGTTCCTGTCTCTACAGTCTCCTCGGAGTCAGCATTCAGTCTTTCCGGAAGAATAATCGAGGAGCGACGAACAAGTCTGTCCAACGAGATGGTCGAAGTACTTATGACCGTCAAAGACTGGGAACAAGCTGAATCAAGACTCCAACATACTGCAGAAAATAAAGATTTAGAAGAATCTTTTGAGAATTTGTATTTAGATAGCAATGAATAGGATTTTCAATATTTTTCTGCACATATAGTCACTAATGAGCTTTATAGGTTGTACTCTTTTTTCTTTACCAAGGTTTTCTCAAATTGAGTTTTTACTTGGTAAAGTTTTTAATGAGGCAGCCATCCCATGTAATTCAATAACTTAATAAAGCTCATTATGTTATTGGAAATATTTATTTTTATGTTTAGCAATGTCTATAAATTTCTATATTTTTTGATTTTTTTGAATTTTTTCTAAATTTTTTCTAAATTTTTTACAATTTTTCTTATTTTTCTACAATTTTTCTTATTTTTCTGCTTTTTGGGCTAAACGGGCTGGCCGGGCAAGACGCCCGCTTAGCCTTAACTGCGTGCCGGCCGCGCACGCGACGGCTTCGGGCGTGCACGGCTTGCTCGCGCCCGCGGCGCACGCACGGCGGCCGCTTATTACACGGCCTTAACGGGCGTCGTCTGCCGAGCATCGGGCGCGCGTCTTCGTCGCGCCGACACGGCCCAAAGGCCGCTTTAGAGGCGAAGGCCGACTTGGGGGCATCGTTTTAGCAATGGATTCTGGCTTTTGACTGAAATTTTACTGTAGCTGGTTTTTTAACTATAGCTGATTTAGCTTTTTAGGCATAATTTAATTTTAAAAAATAGAAAAAAAATATTTGCCCATCACGGACAATACAAAGGAGTACGGAAAAAAAAGAAATATATAAAAAGCCTAAAAAAACTAAAAAAATTCAGAAAAAGATGAATTACTGAATAGTGAAAAAAAGCTAAAACTAGAAGCTGAAACTCTGAAAAAAAAGCTGAAACGAGCGGGGTTGGTTTGGTGGCAGGTTTAGTGCGCCGCGCAGGGAAGCGCTTGGCTTTTGCGGCTCGATGTGTTCAATTATGCGGGGCACGGGCCCTGTTTTTAGCCGTTTTTAGTTTTTGTATTATACTAATAAATTGTAACTAAAAACTATAAATCGTAACTTTAAAAAATAAACCTTGTCGTTTTGAGCTCGGATGATAGGGTTTCTGCGATGGACTGGTGGGTCATGTGATGCTCTTGTATAGTTATATTGGTAATTGTAAGATTCTTATTGCTATTTATGGTTGTTTTTTTGGTTGGTAATGCTTGATTAGTATGAAAAGGATGCTACTAAACATGTGTTGAAAAGCTTGCAAGGTAATTTGTTAGGATTTGTTTAGTTGGGTCATGCTTGCTCGAGTTAGCATTAGTTGTGGTACAGCGATCGGTAACTAGTAATCGGTTGGCGATGGTTGTATGATGTTTTTGTTTTTTGCATCATGTGTAAATATTTTGTGTATGTGTAACTAGTAATATGGGAAACGAAAGCACCAAATATGTTTTGTGTATGTGTAAATATTTTCACTGGCTATTAGTTTGTGGCGAAATTAGAGCAGTTGTTTGATGAGCAACGTTGAAATGTGGTGGAGTCATGGGAGATATGCTAATACAAGAGGCAAAAGGTGTGGAAGGCAACAAACTTTGATGCCAGATTGGCGCGTGCAGTGCCCGCTCATTTTGGTTTCAGCTCGTTGGTTTTAGCTTATTTTTCACTATTTTTAAATTTTATTTTTTTCTGGTATTTTTTACTATTTTTGAGCTTTTTTGCCTCTTCTTTTTTCGTATTTGTTTGCATTGTCTATAACGGGCTAACCTATCTTTTCTATTTTTAATTTTTTTAAATTTAATTATGCTAAATAAACTATCATCAGTTACAGTGTAAAATAAGACAACTACAGTGGAAATTCAGCCATAAACCGACTTAATTGGGAAAGCCATAAGCCCTAGTGAGCAGGCTGGAGATCTAAAGAAAGTAGGGATAAAGTACAAGTTGATATGTAAAATTGGTGTATAGAGAGCTAAAATACATGAGGGAGTGAACATCTTTGTAGACTTAGCAATTGGGGTGTTTTTTTGGGGTTGCAATTGATGGTTTTTTTACTTCGGTTGATGCCTTCTGCACTTTTTGATATGGTAGCGGTCAATGGAGACGTCGACATGAATGGCGTACATGGTTTTGAACTCAAAAAGCTATTTGGAGAATCCTTTTTAAGAAGCCACCCCATTTCAAGAAGCTAAAAAGAACAGGGGCCATTGTCCACTATGATAGTTTTAGTCCCATTTGGAATAAAGTAATTTCATAGGAAGTTTACTATAATTTCACAAAAAACAGTTTAATTGCTGTAGAATTCATGAAAAAATCCCATGTTTCAAACAAGCCCTTATGGTTGAGATGTGGAATCGAGGACTGACTAAGACAATTATCTGTAGTTATAAACACTTTCATTGATGGTTGCTACTTCGGTGTTTTCAGCCCTGTTCTAAAATAGCTTCTGGTTTTAGAAGATAAAAGTCATTTGGAACACGTTGGATTTTTAGCATGATTTTTCTTTTTTCCCTCTTTTTTCTTTTTTTCCCTTTTTCATTATTCATGAAAATATAACGGTGTTTTTCATTTTTTTTCTTCTAATTTTATTTATTTTTCTTTAATTAAATATCTTAGAAAAATCTAGTAGCTACTACAGTGCTATTTTAGCTAAAAGACACAACACTTTTGAACACCTTCATCGGTCCGGTGATCCTAGAGGTACTTTAGGGCCAACACAGACCGGTTTGCTTCATACTTTGATGTCCGTTTCTCATCCTGCAACACTGTTGAACAACATGTATGCCGAAGCAATCTGATTATCTGAACCCTCTTTGAAAGTTCGGATTTCTCCCTCGTCGTAGAGCTGGGCTTCATCCATGGAAGAATCATGCAACGCGAACATAAAACGAAGAAAGCTAAGCATTTTTTGAAAGAAAAAAAAAATTCAAAGCTAGTATAGCAAGCAAGGAAACAGGCCGATTCTGAACCACGGTGCAGCGGAGTGCATGTAGCCGACGAAGGAAAAGAGGCCCATAGCTACAGGAACCAGGAAGCAACACGAAGTCAGATCAACTTGCTTGCTTTAGGTTGATCCGACCGTACCACCGCCGAGATGGCCGGCGTGGCCGCCGCCGGCGTCTCTCGGCCGGCCGCGCCAACGCTCTCCTCAGTGCTGCCGCCCGCGCTTGCCTCCAGCAACAAAGGATGCTGATTTTGGTCGTAGGAACTGTGGACTCAGTTTCAATTTCATCGTGTTGTTTACTACTAGAATACATAGTGGCCTTGACTCCTGAGCACGAGAGATTTCAGCTGTCACCTCACCGATTCCCCACTATTTTACGCTGTTAGGGTGTTGGTATCCTTTCCAACTAGTGGGCGTTATGATGCAAAAGCAACACATTAGTTTGGGCCGGTGAAATTCCGATGGAAATTAGAGTAACTGAGGATTTGGAATTTCTCAAATACAATCCGTCGAGCTTTGCGAAAAGCAGCATCCAAAAACTCGAGCGCCACACAGGCAGTTGACGTACCATTGGGCGATAGGAATGCAATCACCCAATGGTCGAACAATAGGTGTTGTTGCCCAATTGTTGGGCGACTGCATTCCTGTCGCCCAACAGTACGACAACTGCCAGTTCAACACATAGTATTTTTTGCACAATTGGCCCCTCTGACTGCAGATCAACTGGTTGGCGACATGCGTTATTTCCATGAAAAAGACCTAAGGAGACATGCAGCCTCTGCGTGCGGAAATATGCCTCCGTGACCACAGCCGGCCTCGGGCCCGTGCGCGTGGACCAACCGGTAGAATTTTTTTTTACAAAAATATTTTCAATTTTTTAGGAAATTTTAGATATAGGAAATGAGGCAGAAAAATTAATTTTTTTTTGTATGAAGCCTTGTAAGCACTTTACTTGCTTGTGTAATTATTTTGTAATTTGAAACTTTCAGAATTTTCCTCCGTAATTTGTTAATGTGTATTGTCTGTACGAAGTGCAACAACCTTGAAGCAATGGTCTTTGACAGGATGTGTGATGTTTCACTCACACTTAGAAGTTATTTATCTGGATAGAAGAAATGAAGGGAGCCCAATGGTTCTTTACTTAATGCAAAGGTAACAGCAGAGTATTAATAGTTGCGCTGCATGTTTGCTGGTTAGCAACATTTACAAGTTAAATCAATGTGAAAAGGCTAGTTACAAGTCACTACTAGAAAACGAATCATCTCTCGCAGGGTTTTAATTTTCCTGATAGGCCCGCATAGACCGTGAGGGATATCAATTTTTGTGACGGACCCACATATCACCGTCACAAAAATATATTTTCCTCATGGGCCCACGTATCCCCGTGAGGATAATTAGAAACCCTAACACCCCACCTTTTCCCCTCGCGCCCCCATCCCCTCGCCCGCGCCTCCATCCGCCCCCATCCCCTCGCCCGCGCCTCCATCCCCTTGCGCCCCCATCCCCTCGCCCGCGCCTCCTCCGCCCCATCCCCTGGCCCCTTGCCCGCGCCTCCATCCCCTCGCCCGCGCCTCCTCCGCCCCATCCCCTCGCCCCTCGCCCGTGCCTCCATCCCCTCGCCCGCGCCTCCTCCGCCCCGCGCGCCTCCTCCGCCCCATCCCTCGCCCCTCGCGCGCCTCCTCGCCCCATCCCTCGCCCGCCTCCTCCACCCCATCCCCTCGCGCCCGCCTCCTCCTCCCCATCCTCGCCCGCGCCTCCTCCGCCCCATCCCCGCGCCCGCCTCCTCCACCCCATCCCCTCGCGCGCCCGCCTCCTCCTCCCCATCCCCGGCCTCGACCGCCTCCTCCTCCCAACCCCTCACCGGCGGATCCACGCTCCCGCCGCCGACCGCGCGGATCCGGCCTCCCGCCGTCGGATCTGCTCGCCCCTCTCCGGATCCACCTCGGCCCGTGCCGGATCCGGCTAGATCCGGTCGTCGCGTCTTGAGCCGCCGCCACCTCCCGGCCTGTGCTGCATGTGTGCACGGGCTGTGCAAGATTGTTTACTTTGGGGATGCTTGCGACGCATGTGTGCTGCATAAGCATTTTATTTAGACTTATTTTAGGAATTTCCTTTGGTTATTCTGTAGTGTTTTGTAAAATCTAGTTCACCTTGTTTGAAATGGTTTTGCTTTGAGCAGTTTGCTTGTATAGAGGTTAGCAAAGATCAAATGTCTTCATTATTAATGTATACAGCTGTCAGAATGCAAGTCAAAGGGGAATGTGATGCCAAAGGTGAATTTTGTCACTTACCGAATGGATTTCATTGATGGGAAACAATTGGCTCACAGAAAATACCATGCAGCAGTCTGACTAATTCTTGGTCTTGTACTTGTTTATTCATCTTTGCATGTTGTTTCGGGATACACAATTTATCCGCTTTGCACTTTCTCGTGATACATGCCAGCGATTCTTAGCCGATAGGCTTGTCGAGGGAAAATGCCCAACAGAAGGCTGTAATTATGAAGCGGCACGAGGTGATCAGTGTGAAAAGTGCAGCAAATTGTTGAATCCAACTGAGCTAATTGATCCCAAGTGTAAGGTAAGCATTTCCGATACTGTGCGTTTGTTATTTTGTCTGTATCATTTTGATTGACCTAAGCACATAAGGTGCCCGTATCATGAAACCGTGAATTATAAACTTTCCTTTTGTCTTACGGCTTTTGTAGGTGCTGTAAGAATACTCCACGTATTCGTGACACAGATCACTTATTCTTGGAGCTTCCTCTATTGAGAGATAAGTTGGAAAACTATATCAACAATACTTCGGATATGAATCAAGCAACAAACGCATGGCTGAAGGAAGGGTTAAAGCCACGCTGTATCACCAGAGATCTTAAATGGGGATATCGATATGAATATATTCTTCATTATGCATTTATCTTATTTTCCCTTTTGATTATTTTCAGGTGTTCTATGTTTGGTTTGATGCACCGATTGGCTACATATCTATCACAAGATCCTATACACTGATTGGGAGAAGTGGTGGAAGGATCACGATAATGTAGAATTGTTTCAATTCATGGGTAAAGATAATGTGCCATTTCACACGGTATGATGCCTATAATATTGTGAACATATTTAGTTATTCAAGATTGTTTGAATTTATGAATAATTGGCTTTGTGTGAGTACATATTTCATATTTGTAGCTTAGTTTTTAACTACTAAGTCGGGACAGAGTACTTTCCTTACAAGCGGTGTGTTTTTCATCATAACAAAGGACTTATAGATGTAAATTCTAATATCTAACTGAATGTATCTAACTGAATGAGTGATCAGCCCTATTCAAGCGGGTTCTAATGTGTTTTTTTTGTTAGTTTGTGCCAATTTTCCTCACGGTTAGTACCGTCAGGTTAAATCAATTTTCGTCACGGTCGGTTAGTACCCGTCAGGTTAAATCAATTTTCCTCACGGTCGGTTAATACCCGTCAGGTTAAATCAATTTTCCTCACGGTCGTTAACCGACCGTCAGGTTAAATTTTCCTGACGGGTAACACCGTCAGGTTAATATTCCCTGACGGGTAACCGTCAGCTAAATTAAATTTCCCTGACCAGCCAGCCCTGACGGGATTTTCCTGACGGGAACCCGTCAGGGATATTTAACTTGACGGTTTTTTGTATTTTCCTGACGGTTTTGAACCGTGAGGGATGATCTGTTTTCTAGTAGTGAGTGTATGTGAAATGGAGACTTGTCATCAATGCATGCTTCCGTTTCCAACGAAAAAGAACAGCAAGAATTCTCATGTCAGTACTCACAAAGTCACAACTACTGCTAATGTTCCACAATTTTATCAAGTTGTTCAAATTTGTACAACATGTAAAGCACTTGCAGTTGCCGACTGGTATCCGTACATGTAAAGCACACTCGATAAATAATCGTTCAAATTAGGGTTTAATTTCATGATTTTATGTGACTTGAAATGTGGGAGTTTTATTTGACTAATTTTGTTTGGTAGCTATTTAGCTAGTTTTGTTGTGTGCATTTGTTACTCAATTATTGGTTGTAAATAATTTTTTATATTGGAAATGAATTATAAGTATGTTATCGCCAATGGTCAGTATGCAGCAAATATACGGTTGTTTGAGAAACAATATGAGAAATCGATAAATTAGTACGTTCGAATGTTTGTTAGCACGGAAGCAAGCATAAGTAAGTTTAACATATGGTGAAGAATAGTTTCACATGTAATAATAGATGTTGCTCATTGGATTTTGTTTTCAAGTATGGTAGTACAAGGGTACACAACGACACACCCACCCGGATCATATAGGATTGCACACCTTTTGGAGAGAGGAATAGCATGGCGGGAATGATGGCGGGCTACTACGGAATGGCCTAGTCTACTGTGTTGACCACGATCATTTGCCCTTCCTCCCGAGCTTAGTATTGTAGTCCTTGCTGGTGGCCCTGGCCTTAGTCGCCAGTTCACGTTTCTATGCACCTGCATGCCTCCAGGTGAGTTTGTGTCTCCCGCCGGATACGCTCGCTTCGATCTTCGCTGCGCCACCGCTCCTCCATCCTCTCGCGTGTCGTCCGAGTGTGTCACTCCTCGCAGTCGAGAGTCCACTGGTCGTGCGGGTAGATCTTCCAGTCGATCTATTTGCAGTATATGCATAGTGGATCCGAAGACTACGAAAAGAGGGAAAAGCTTGTTAGTGCGTGTCATTGAAGAGAACTGATAGGAAACATACTGTAACCCATTCTTACCGGCTACTGGTAGCAGGCCGTATCCCAACGTCGATCGAGATAGTCCCAAACGTAGTTACCGCAACCTCAGTAAAGCATGTCCAAGCTCAACCGATGCTTGGACTTGAACAACGTATTGATGACGAGAAAATGGGCGTGAACCCGCGTCCACGTTATTAGAGACAAGTTGATTAAATTTAATTGAAAATAAGACAAAGAAATCAAGTATTGCAGGTCCATTATTTCCAGAATTAATACATTCACATAAGAATTCTGTTAATTACATCTTTTTGCGAGAAAACCCCTGATTAAGAATTCCAACATAAATATTACAACAAATTACAATATATGACTCTTACAAAAATATAAAACAAAAGGTCTTCAATCTTGGCGTCGTTGATGGATGCTTGCTCGATGGTATTTTAGTTGTATTTATATTATTTTGCTAGCATGGTATAATATTCATTTTTTTAGCGAACCTATGCATGTAGCGTGATCAAAGCTTAATTATTTCAGTATTTATATATATATTTTTACTTTGCCATATATTACTACGAACATTGCGTTGCTAACATGGCACAATATTTATTTTTTAGCGAACCTATGCATGTAGGGTGATTGGAGTTTAATTATTTCAGTTTATATATATATATATCTGTTTACTTCGCCGTATATTACTACGGATATTGCATAGCGCTTGCAAATATTGAGCGCTTGCATGTAACATAACCGAAGCGAAGGTTGCTTTTAATATTTCTATTACTACTAGCATGATACGGATTTTATGCATGTAGTATAATAGGAGCCTTTCATTGTTTTATTTTTTTTATTATTTTGCTCCGCCTTGTATTACTACTAGCATTGCATAATGCTTGCAAAAATTAAACGCTTGCATGTAGCATAACTGAGGTAAAGTTTTTTTAATATTTGTATTACTACTAGCGCGCCATGAATTTTATGCACGTAGGGTATGAAAATTTATGTACTTTATTATTTTATTGTTTTGCCCCGTCTTGTATTACTACTAGCATTGCATAGTGCTTACAAATGTCGAGCGCTTACATGTAGCGTAACCGAGATGAAGTTTATTTTTTTACATTTTATTACTACTACTATGCCATGGATTTTATGCACGTAGTGTAATAAGAGCTTTATTATTTTTATATTATTATTTTTATTGTTTGTCCTCGTCTTATATTACTACTAGCATTGCATAGCGCTTACGGATGTCGGGCGCTTGCATGTAGCGTAACCGAGGCGAAGTTTATTGTTTTAATATTTGTTCATGCATTTTTTTTGCAGCATACACCCACCCCTAATTCGTATCCATTTGAGGGGACCGAATTGAGGAGATAGGGTTTTTAATCTTCTCACTCTTGGTTTGTATCCATTTGTAGGGGACTGAACCTAAGAGACGAGGGGTCGAGCCTTTATTCTTTGGGTTTGTATCCACCTAATGGGACGGAACCGAGAAGATGAGATCTTCATGCCTCGCTTTGATTTGTATCCATTTGTAGGGGATCGAACCTAAGAGATAAGAGATCAAGCACTCGTTCTTCGGGTTTGTATTCGCTTAACGGGACCGAACCAAGGGGGCACAAACATAAAAGAAAAATAAATGAAGCACCTTGATTCGTACCGCAATGACCGAATCTAAGGGCGAAGGGAGATAGGGAGAACGCTCCTTAATTCGTACTGCGATGACCAAACCTAAGAGCAAAGGGAGAGAAAGGAAAAAGAAGAGCAAGAACTTTTACCTTTGCTTGTGCAGCCCTCCCTCCTAGAGCAAGAACTTTTACCTTTGCTTGTGCAGCCCTCCCTCCTATCTCTCTCCTTTCTTCTTTCTCTCACAAGTGTATTTGTATGTGTTCTATGGCCAGCGTTTCCTTCCTAAGCCTCTTCCCAAAAAGTTCTCCCTTTTCTCTACCATTTATCCCCTATTTATAGAGCAAGGATGAGGGGTGGTTTATGAAGAGAAGTTATGGCAACTTCTCTTGAATTTCTTTTATCTGGAATTTTTTTTTCTTTGCTATAGTTTCAGCACGTAGAGGCAAGTAAAGGAAACCTCCAGGCATGGACTCGGTCATTATCAACAGAAAAAGTATTAATTAAACCCATGCACCCATGCATGCATTCTGTAGTGGGCGCATCTTGTAGTGAAAATGGGCTTAGTAGGTTTCTTCTCCCTGGAATTTTGTTTAACACTTTCGACTTAGTCTGGGCATGTGAGAAGTACTATCGTATGCTTTGGCTAAAGTGAGACCCTACAGATTATTCTTAATTAATTATTTAATCAACCTTTTGGAAGTTAATCAGTTAACTAATAAGTACTTAATTCATGCAAGAGAGCCAATCTGATTGCTACGTGGGTGTAAGCTACATCTTTGCAAAGTATTTAGCTATTAATTAATTAAGAGCTCAAAATCTATGCATGCATACATAGGCATCCAGTCAAGCATCCAGTCATGCATGCACGTGGGAGTGACAGTCTATCCAGTCAAGCATCTTCTCAACAAGGATCTCACGCTGTTCTGATGTCTCCGTCAATTCAGATGTCACCGGAAGAGTCCACTCAAAATGTGAGAGAGGACAAAGAAAAGGAAGTGGCATCTGACTCAGCAACAGAATCTGAATAGCTTGCCTCGTCAGAAAGCCCTTTGCATGAGTACTCTGATGAAGAAATGCATGAACCTACTGAACAACAGATTGAACTCTGGACCATCTCCAACGACGACTACGCTATCTTGAGACACATGAACTAGTTTGTGCTCCCAAGAAATAGTCAGAATCCTAGGTTCCACACTAAGTTCCAGGAGAAAGTGTATGATCAGATTTATGGTCCATCTAAACCAGTGGCGAATCCAGGATGAAAATAGAGGGGGAGCTCTACTGTTAAGGCTATAACACAACATAAGCATATCAAAGCTACATTTACTGGTCTTTTGCCATTGAAATATCAAATTCATACATGAACAGGAAAAGAACAAATTGAAAATATATAATACAATAAATTTAGTACCTTGCTAATAGATAATGTGCTCCAAAAGTCCAAAATGTTCATAAAAATATGAGTATCGATCTGTAGATAAGAAATATGAAATTTAGTGATACAATATTAAATTGTGAATATTCATAAACATTAAAAATGGAATGAAAACATACCACTGAGTCACTAAATCTGATTATGACGCAATTTCACTCTACGAGTTTTCATATCTTGAAAGCATTGAATGATTCTTTTATTATCAAGGCTTCTAAATATCTCTCGCTCAGTGTAGCATACCATCAAGTCATTTAACCATTCATCTGATACCTTATTGCGCAAATCTGTTTTAATAATCTTCATTGCTGAGAAAGTTCTTTCAACTGATGCTGTTGCCACTGGAAGAATCATTGTGAGCTCGATGAGGCGATACACCAATGCGAAAGTTATATTTTTCCCGGTTTCAACCATCTTTTGAGCAACCTTTGCAAGATCACAGCATTCACGAAATTCAACACTTCTTCTAACATTGAGAATGAACATTTGAAGTTGATTTCTTAACAACAAACAGTCGGTTATGGTGAAATCTGTTGTATAAATCTCAGCAAGGCGAACTAGCTTTTGCACGTCAAACTTAGAGAAGGAGTTGTTTGGATCAAGACAAGACATGCATACCAATAACTCCGAAGAAATTTCATTGAAACGATGATCTATCTCTGCCATAATGGCATCAATAGCAACATTGAAAATATCAATACGATAATAATGAAGGAGAGTAACTTTATGCTTCCGACGTGCAGATTTACCCTTTACTCCGATGTGATTATCCATACTTGGCACATCAATATCATTTGACTCACAAAAGCTTTTTACTGTGTTGAACAATGGCTCCCACCCATTGTCCCTCATGTCTTGCAAACGCGTTTTGATATCCACAATCAAACCCATAGCTTCAATAATATCTTGATCCCTTCTTTGCAAAGAAAGTGATAACTCATGTGTAATGCTCAACAAGTCTATCAAGAAATGCATGATGAACACAAATTCAAAACTCTCCATCTTTTGTATCAAACCTGCTGCTCCACCATGACCTGAAGGATATGTTGCATCTTTACATATTATCTCTAATACCGCAAGCACTGACTCCCACATTTGGTATATATGAAGTAATGTTTTAAGATGTGAGCCCCATCTAGTATCTCCAGGTCTAGCTAGGCTAGTTGCCTGATTCAAGCCTGTTCCTGTTGAAAGCATACCATTCTCTAATTTCTCCAATAAGACTTCATGATGCTTTTCCATCAAAGTATCCTTTCTTTTGCAAGATACACTAACAGTGGTCACTATCAAGGGAACATAGTTGAAAAAATCAGCAATAACACCGCTACAACTTACGACGGTGACAACTACTAATTGCAACTGGTGGGCAAAACAATGGACATAGAAAGCATACGGATTCTCATCTCTTATTAATCTCTGCAAGCCATTAAATTCCCCTCTCATATTTGAAGCTCCATCATAACCCTGTCCGCGTAGTCTAGAAATAGGTAGATCAAGCTTAGCAAGCACACGAACCAAAGCTTCCTTCAGTACAACAGATGTACATAAAGTGACATGCTCAATACCAATAAACCTTTCCATGATCTTCCCTTCTTTATTTACAAACCTACATAGTATGAATTTTATAAAATTTAAACAAAATCACAATGCACAAATAATAAATTATATGATTAAAAAACATTATATGTACAACTAACCTCACAATCACGGACATCTGCTCCTTTATTGATGAATCACGGGATTCATCAATAAGCACTGCGAAGTTCCTATCTCCAATCTCATCCTTTATCACCTGTGTGACCTCCTGTGCACAACATTTCGCGAGCTCCTTCTGTATATCCGGACAAAGCATCAAACAATTGCCAGCACCCTCAAATTCAAAAGCCTCCTTCACATCTACCTTTTTATCAATGTACCAATCCACCAACTCTCTAAAATTACCCTTGTTCATTGAAGTAGAAGATTCATTGTGTCCACGAAAAGCTTCACCTTGCTGAATGAGATATCTTACACAATCTAAAGAAGCAGTCAAACGAATCTTGTATGCAATTTCGGACTCCTTGCTATAAGTATTTAATTTATGATCCACACTTGCTCTTTGATTCCGAAAATCTTCACAATCTAACATCGCAATGTTGTGGACACTAGTAGGTCCACCAATATGTTGTTTGAAAGATTCCATAGCACTTCTCCAATTCACATATCCAACTTTTGTGAAAACATCCCTCCCAAAGTGAGTAGGGTGTGACGGCTTCTTAAAAGAAAGCAATAGAAACAAAAGGCGACATCCTTTTCCACACTATATTCTAGCCAATCGAACTTCTTATACCATGATTCTTGAAAGGATCTTGAAATTAAACCTTGCGTTTTCTTTGGAAAATCATGACCAATTGGTTGAGTTGGACCCTTCAACAAATATGCTCTTCTAACTTGATCTCTAATCTCATTAGGATAATCTTCAATTGGTTTGCGACATGCTGGATCGGCAATAATATCATCTGGATTAAATTCATGACGAAGCTTTTTTGCTTCACTTTGATTTTCTATTGTTGGAGGATTATTGCTAATTGCATTGTTTGAGAAATATTTGTGCAAAGTTCGCTTCTCCATTTTTGTAAATCTAAGAATAATTAAATAGCAACCAGTCAACTATTGATTAAATAAATTATCTAATCAGCTAATGGCTAATATATTATTAAATAAATCTGATTAAAGAAATAATGTAGTGGAGTAATTATATACTAAACTCACATCATCACATGTTTGTGGACAGTGGGGACCGGAGCCCGGAGGGAGTAAAGAAGTACCAGTGTACCACCTACCGCCGGACGGAGTGAGTCAGTGAGATGAGGCAGTGAGCAGCACAGGCCACAGAGCACTACTTTACTCTGCACAGAGCCACAATCGCTACTTTACTCCGGTACTTGGTACTCCCCACTCGGCCACACCCAGTCACAGAGGGCACTTCTTCTACCGACTGCATAGCAGCATAGACGACTGAAGGGCGCGGCCGCGAGGCGAATCTGGGCGACTGGGCCGACTAGCGACTGGCGACTCCGGCGGTCCGGCCTCCGAGCGCCGGCCTCCGGCCTCCCCCTCCGCCTCCGCCGCTCCGCGGGCCGCGGCTCCCTCTCCGGCCTCCCGCCCCGCCTCTCCCTCCGCCTCCGCGGCCGCGCTCCTCCGGCCTCCCCTCCCCGGGCGCGGCGCTCTCCCCTCCCGTCCGGCCTCCCCCTCCGGCCTCCGGCCACCACCTCTCCCGCGACGCGCGCGACGCCGCGCCAGTCGCCAACAGGGTCGCCAACGTGAGTCCCTCCCTCTACTGTTTAGATCTGCTGTTTATCTTCTCGGTCCCTCTGCTGGTTATTTTGGGTCAGATTTTACCACTGGTTTGGGCCGGGCTTTGGGCCTTAAAGACACCGACAGACCGACTGGCGACTCGCCTCTTCTTCAACCTTTGTCTACTCCTTTGAGCCGGCCGGCAGTCAGTGGCTAACTTCTTGCCTTCTTCAACCTCTGACCTCTGTCATGACGGGAGGAGCTCAGCCAAGGAGGGGGTGTCGTGACGGGAGGAGGGGCCGAGGGGGTGCTCGAGCACCCACATTAGATTCGCCCCTGATCTAAACAATTTGCTAATCACAAGTATATGGATTGGGATCACTTGGCTCAACTGGACAAGTATGATGGAGCATTTCGTCTATTTCAGCGAGCTGGCATCCATCACCTCGTAGCACTGAAAGCCGACTATAATGAGGAGATCATCAGACAGCTTTATGCTTGTTGTATATCTCTCCCAACTTTGAGCACATCTCTTGGATGACTAAACATCAGTACTTGGACTCTAACAGACAAGAATTTGAGCAAGCCCTGCATACCGAGTCCAGTGCATATGAGAAGGTCTATGACAGACCTACTCTTCAGCTTGCCACCTACATAGAATATTATGATCAAAATGTCCGCTATGTGCCAGGCAAGCTCTCAGGTCTTCTTCTAGTCCGTGTCTTGTGAACCAGATAATCAACCACACTATTCTTCCCAAGAGTGAGAATTTTGATGCTATCCATGGCCATGCATAGAACTTGATCAATTATGTAATGACTGATCAATGGTTTGATGTTGTTGAACTCATCATCAGGGAGATAGCGTCTTCCAAGAATGACAGAATTAAGAGGATAAATTATGCTCCTTACATCATGGTTCTAATCATCAAGAAGACCGAATACCGGTGTGGCTTAGGTTCAGTTCACAATCCATACAAGCCTAGGGAGAGTCCTCCGGTTCCAGTACCTCCACACCCCAGAGCGCAACTAGACGAGACTGCAGCAAAGGATCAAGGCGAAGAAGAGGTCTCTCTCCATCAAATTTGTTCTGCCATTCTTTGCATTGATGGCCATGTGACAGAGAACATGGCTCAGATTGCCTCGTTGACGGCTGCCGTTTCATCTCTCAGAGATTGTGTGTCCTCTCTTGAGAACTTGATCTGATTCATTATAGGTGCCGTCGTCGTCGTGTCCCCTCTCCTCAAGGACCACAGGATTCGACCTTTTTGATACTTTGATACCAAAAGGGGAGAAGTAGACATAGGAGGAATGTTATGCTATGTTATGTTATGTAATGTTGAACTTATGGTGTAATGAATCATGTGATGTTTTACTTTCTTGAATGTCATGTTATGATGTGTTAAATTTATTTTTCATGCTCGTTAATTTAAAGTTGAATTTCAAGTTACTTTATGCCATATATTTGCAATTGTCTATTCTCTTGAAATTCGCCCTTCAAAGGAAGCTTTGCCACTATTCTCTCTTAATATGTGATTACAATGCATCTTATCATCTATATGCACACATTCAGGGGGAGCTTTCCTAAACAGACTTTAGAAAGCAATTGATACCTAAGCTTCATCTAACTGCCTTGTAAATAATTAATTGCTTCTTAAAAGTCACAGAAGAATATACAACTTGTTCTAAAACGGGTGGTATATTCAAAACTAAATTTTTTTCCTCAATTAATTTGAGAATTGTCATCAATTACAAAAAAAGAGGGAGATTGAGAGTATCTAAGCCCCCAAAAATAGTTTTGGTAATTAATGACAATATATGAACATGGGACTAATGTGTTTGCTGAGTATCACATAGGTTACGTCCGTAATTGAGCATGTCAAAATGTATGCTAAAAGTCAAAATGAGGATCAAGATAGTTTAAGACAAAGGTACAAGTAGTATATGATTCCTTTTAATTTTTGCCGGTCTTAGGAGAAAAGTTGAAAAACCGGATTATAGGTTAATTATCGTATTATTAAGAGGGATCATAGAAAGTAACTTGAAAGCATATTCTTATGCCATTTGGATCAATTTAGGATCATGCATGCAATTAAAGTTAAATTTGAAAGCCATCTGTACTCTGTCAGGAAAATCGAAAGTACCGGAGTATATGTTGCGGAACTACCGGTTTTCGGAAGTACCGACATGTTAGTTGTGGTACTATCGGATCTCGGTTGCACCGGCACCTCGAGAGGTGCGTTTTTTTCTAGAGAGTACCCTTTTTGAGACTTAGGCTTGTCGATATCGGTAGTACCAGAATTTGAACGGTAGAATTACCGCATAGTGGTATGACCACACTCCAAATCAGAACTACCGAAACTGGGAAGCTCTGAAAATTTAGGTGGTATATTTTTCCAGAGAGGACTAACTTTTGATCCCTAAGCCAAGTGGTAGTACCACACTATAAATGGGAACTTCCGATGATCGAAACTACCGCGATTTCAACGGCGGTAGTACCACGCTAATTTTCAAACGGCTAGTTCTGACGTTCTGATATAGCCGTTATACGTTGCTACAATACAATGCGGTAGTTCCGCAATTTACACAGCGGTACTACCGATTTTTTCTAATTTTTAGGATTATTTTATGCAATGGTTATATTTGGTTGGTGGAAGTATATATAGCCCCCTCACTTGCTCAAAGACAACAAGAAGACACTTCATTAAACATCTTTGAGCTTTGAGCAACTTCTCCACACCTTATTTCTCATTGTGCATTTATTTGAGGTAGTTGAGCCACATCAAGTGCATTTCATCCTTAGATTGATCCATTGGCACTTGATTACTGTCAAGCGAAGCTGTGATTTATTACTCTTGGTGTTTGCCGGCACCTAGATGGCTCGGTGGAAGATTGCGAGGTGACCTCTTCAAGAAGATTGTGAAGAAGCCCGATGCCAATTTGTGAGTGGTTTGGTGTCCACCATCTTCGGAGCGGAGGAAAGACAACTAATAATGGATTGAGGATTTGTGGCTTAATTAGCACTCACTATGCCTCGGTGAGTTAGAACTCAATCCGTTGCACATGAAGCTTCACTAGCACTCACTGATGCCTTACCTACCTTTTAATTGAAGCATGGAACTTTGTAGTCCGACGGCACCATGCTCCATCCTTCATTGCCACCGGCGAACGTCGCCAAGCCACCTCCATCATTCCTGTGCCACGCCACCATCTCAGGTAGTCCCCTGATAGTCCCTAGTAGCTCTCTATCCTTTGAATTAGCGTGAAATGTGGTGTAGCACCCGAACACCAATTACCCTATTTCGCTGTCGCCGGCCATGGCTTTGGCCAAATTAGCTGGTGTGGGCTGGCCCATAGATGCGTTTGACCACCTAGAACCCATTTCGACCATGTTCCTGAGCAACTGGAGCCCCTGTTGCTAGCGACGAGCCCTTTTCTCACCAGCGGGAGGAAGAAGGTGACTGTTCAAGCATCATTAAATTCAAATCCATGATTAGTTAAGTTAATGACGTTGTTAAGTGGTTAAACCGTCACTGATGGGCCTCTCATTTAATTAGCATAGTCACTGACATCTGGGCCCTCCTATTTCAGAATCCTTTTAAAATCAGTTTAAGTGACCTGAGTCACTAACATGTGGGCTCGAGTGTATTGTTTGTACAGTAGCTGGTCCCACCTATCAGTCACAGCAAGCATTTTCTAATTAGAAATAATTCAAAAATAAATTAAAAATCTTTGGGCCCACCTATCATACACAAGTATTATTTCCAAAAAAGAAAATAGAAAAGAAATTAAAATATCTATGGGACCCACTATTAGTGAGAGAGTTCTCTCTCCCCTTTTTATTTTTTTAGAATTAATTTGAAACCTAAAGTTTGAAATAGCATAACTTCTTCATTTTAAGTCCAAATTTGATGAAACAAATTTCTAAATTTTATCTAAAATCAAGATCTGTCTAATGAAACCAAAATCATCAATTTTTGAGTTCATTTGTATTTTTTGGAGTTTAGTCTTAATTTACTAATTTTTTATCCAAATTTTTGTGCAAACAATTGAATAGCATACAATGCGCAGAGGAAGAAGCCGAAATGAACCAAGATCCGCAAGACCAAGTGAGAAGTGAACAAGGCAAGTTAATACTTGGATCATATTGAACCTACCCTTTTTATGCAAATTAATTCAGTTTAAATTATCAAATTGCATTTTGTTAATTATTATGCAAATTATGTTAGCCTTAAGAATTTAGTTGCATGTCTATTGTTAATACATGGTTATACTTCCATCCTTGAAATAATTGTGCCCTTAACCATTGTCACCCTAGAAATTACTGATATTATAATAATGTGTTTAAACGCCATGCTTAGTTCTACTTAGCTACTTAGGGCCGCTAATCGGCCCCATCATCGTTTCTACATGAAACTAGTTTTGGGTGGTTATGGGTGAAAAGTGGCTAGTATGTTGTAAACCCAAATAGTTTATACTTCCAAAAACCCCAACATACTAAAATATCCATGCAGATGGTAGGGAGTGGTTGGTGAGTGAATGCATGAGGATATGTGGGTTGTGGTAGAATCATCCAGATAACTCTAAGGGTTGAATCTGACTTTGATCTTCCAATGTAAAATAGTACTACCACAAGTTGGCAAAGTGTAGACCTGGTTAACTAATGTGCATTAGCTTGGTGTGGTTACGTGAAGGTGTGCACACATGCAAAGGGATGGATAGTCACATCCCCGCCTTTTGTTGTGATGGCTCAAGAGGAGACTTCTTAAAGGATGGTCGCATCGTACAAAAGTGAAAACTTAGTGGGCATAACCATGCTAGGAAGATGCACTGTAACAGCTTTGTTATGATTACTCAGTCACACATCTAAGGAATTGTGTATTGGCCGATGTTATGAGAAACATATCTTGTGGGTAAGGTGTACAATCTCTGCAGATAATAAACTGTTCGAATAGTCATGCCCACAATCATTGGTGGACTTAGGAACTTACTTGGATATAGTTCTATTTCTAAAAACTTTGGGGTGGAAAGGGGATAAAGGCGGGCAGTGATTGCCTTGATTTGTGTTGCCCTGGGATGTCGATCCTAGTGATGGTATTAAGCGAATATTAACGCTGGAAAAATAACGGATGGTACTTTTATAACAACATTACCATATTTAGAAACATGTTTTAGTTAAAACCTGCTAAGTCTTAGGAATTTTTAATTATTGTAACATGTCAAGGCATTTAGCAAATTAAAAATAGCCTAAGCCATCCTTTGTAGAACCATGCATAATTATAGATGCAATTTGTGTATTGACTTGCGGAGCACGATGGTTTGTGTCTACACTTGTCATTTAATAAATCCAAAAATTGGAGAGCATGATCATTATGCTTATGAGGAAGCACCAAACCAGGATAGAGGAGAAGGCGATGGGAATTAGAATGCATTCTAATGAGATTTAATCCCAGTTAGGTAGACTTTGTTAGAGATTATGTGCACATGTATTATCCTATCTTGGATAATATTTGTAGTTCACATTTTACTCCCAATCGCTTGCCTATGGATTCTTAGGGTCCTACTTTTGAATTACTACTACTTCTGCTTTTGGTATTATAAGTATCTAGCTTGGTCGGCCTTTATGTAAACTGCCATCAGTTATAATGTACTTAAGCTTTGTAATATTACTGTATGGTTAGTCTATGCGATGTATGAAATGAATTAACAATATATCTGTGAGCACTACCTACTAATAGTGAAAGACTGGGAACAAACTAATTCACAAGCTCAACACTTTGTAGAGAATACAGAGTTGATAACCACATTCAAAAATCTTTACCTAGAAGAAGCATCAATGTACATTATACATTTTCTGTTTTTTACATGTATTGTAGAGTTATAAGTTGTACTCTTTTTTCTTTGACAATATTTTTTCAAGTCGAGTTTGTACTTGGTAAAGTTTTTAACGAGGTAGCCATTTAAATATTAATAAAACTCATTATTACATTTGTATAATTTATTTTGTATTTTTTGCATTCTACACCTTTTTTGGAATTATTACATTTTTTCACAATTTTCACGTTGAAATGAGCTAGATGGGCCTCCTTAGTCCGTCGAGCTAAATGGGTGTAGACCAGCACAGTCCATTAGATTAGTCGGTTGTGCCTGGGTCTACAGCTCAACCCACGGGCTGACGACATGGCCCATTTGGATTGATAGGCTAAATAGGTCATGTCAAATAGGCACGTGCCATGCCAGGCCGTATCGCCCATTTGGCCAGCACTATATATACGTAATGCCAAAATGTCTAGGTGGTTATATGCTGAAGAGGATATTCTTTTAGGCTACAGCTGATAAATTTTATTTATACTTTTCAACACAACAGCGGATGATAGAGACTGTAATGCAGATGATGCATACAATTTTTGAGCTCGAAAAGTCATTTAAAAATCTACTTCAAGAGGCTGCTCTATTTCGATGTCTAGCTTTTTGACTTCCCGCAGAAACCAAAAGCCAAAGAAACACTTGCCGCACCTACCACCTATAGTTCGGTTTGTGACTTAATTACCACCTATAGTAAGGCACCAGAGCCCAGAGTCATGATGCTCACAAGCCGGCCGCCCTGCAAGTTTGATGGTTTCTTTTGGTTCAGTTGCTAGGCTGCTAGCTGTGGTCTATGCTTCACATACCATGCAATTATCTGCTTACGCGTCTAGATAGTGCATTCATTCAGGCCTCACGTCGAGAGGCTTGCAAACAAAACCACGCCAATTTCCGGTCTGGCTCCGATCTGCCTTTTTTTTTCTATTCGCTTGTGTTCTTTTCCTCAAAAGCACTGGGTTTGTTTCATCTCATATAAACACTAACATTCCATCAGGTTCAGCACACAAAAAAAAAATGTCCCTTTGTGGCAATACCTCATATGTCCCATTCCAAAGGTGAACCTATTCCGGGCATACATACGATGAAATAGCAAGTTACGCTAGTACAAAAGGAGGATCTATAAACGAAACATCCAGGAATCAAAATCGATACAGTAAGCTAGCGTTCTCAAGAATAATACAATTTGCACTGGGTTAAAAATTCGTTGTGGTTTCTATCAAAAGGCAAATGCGCGCATTTAGATGCCACTTTTCTGTGGTGATTCGGCTAGAAGGTGAGTTACCCAATGCAATAAGCTAAAAGAAAGGGAGTATCACCGCAGGTAAGCGCCTGTTCTGGCAAGGTCAAACAGGTCCATCCCCTGTCCATTCTTCGTGAATCTGAAATTTAAATGATTTTGAGCATAAGATAATTGGTGTGTTACAATTTTGGCAAGAAATAAAATTATCTAGTAAGAGATGTATATTTTATGAGTAAATAAAACAGAAGCTAGACAACAAGAGCATTCCATAAAAAATTATAATTTATTGCTATAGAATCAAACAAGAAATTCTCAGTGAATACATGTGTGCATATTCTCAGGAGATAACATGAGAAGTGTGGAATTAAGTAATGGTTTTGCTCTGCACAGGTGGCTAGATCCTATAGCGTTTGATGTCAACTGGTTACTAAAAGTAATGTGTATTCCGACCAGTCAATTGATTTAGGATATATGTGCAAATTGCTTTTGGGAAAGCACAAGACTTGCCATGGACAAGTTTGTTTGGGCTTGGCTTCAGCCTCTACCTAAAAAAAAGACCGAAGCCCAAACAAACAATCAGCTTTTGGGGCTGCTTCACCGTGAAGCCCAACCCCCTTACAACGGAAAGCCAATAGCCTCTCCAGACGATGTTTTGTGACTTCTGCTAGTGGGAAAAGCTCTAGCAGCCAGCCAACCCAACAAAAAGCTAGACAAACATGATAGCTTGGCTTCTCAACCCAGCTGCTTCAAAGGGCAGCCAGCCAGGTGCTGCTACTCAGTCTGGAGAAGCTCCAGCCCAAAGTTGAGGCAACAGGGAGAGAGGAAGGCAAGATTATGACAGCATCATCATATGATAACACAGAACGATAATGTGATAGTGAGATAGTTAAAGACACATAAAATACCTATGATATGGGAAACATGCAGGCAGCCATCATCTTCTCCTTGCAGCTGGCGCCCTTTGTGCTCCAGGTTGGCCCTGCCCCCCAGCTTGCTCTTCCGGCATGTTTGCTGCTGCCGTGACAGCATTCATGACAATGAGACCAAGAGGAATGATGTACATCCACTGCAAAGCGGGAAGCAGCAGTCAGATTAAAGGGAAAAGCAGAAAACAACTTCTTAAGATATACAGACACCAAAGGAAAAGTTGAACAATATACACATCATATGTACAACTGTTACTCACATATTTAGCCCAGAAAGACTTCTCAGGCGGTTTCATCACTTCACCAAGTCCATTTTCAGCTTCAATTAACTGATCTACAAATGATGGAGTTCTGCAAGTGCACAACTTTGTTAGAACATATAACAACTTGTTTTTCAGAGTCTTTTTGAAGCTTTTAAAATAAAATTCATTAATTAGATTTTTCTAAAATTAATTAAACCTTAAAATGAATTTTTATGAATTAAAAGGATTTAATCTTATTAAAATAAACATTAACATAAGCTAAAATATTTTATTTGGAATCCTTATGTCTCAAGGAATTTTCGGAGAATTTTTCGGGTTTATTTGCTATTTTCTATAACTCCTTTTATTTTATTTAGATTTTTGAAAAAAATTCCAAAAACCCCTGTGAACAGTACTGGGCCAGCCCGTCCTGTTCATCCGACCCATTTCCCTACTGCCGTGCATCGGCCATCCGGCCGCCCCGCCTTGCGTCCGCCGGATATATCCTGTACCACGTGTCAGCCATCGAGGATGCCCGCATTGTGCATCTGTGCGTTCTCGTGTGACCAACCGATCCATCGGCCAGCCACGCGTCGCGCATCTGCACGACCCGACACTGTTCATTGTCTCCGCTGGGACTCTCTACCAAGTTCATCTTAGATCGCACCTCGGTTCATGTGCTTGGCATGGACTCCACGCGCGCCCGCCGTCTCCGAGCCAGATTCCTCTCGTCCCCATGCATAAAACACCGTGCACAGCCTCTGCCTTTAACGTAAGGATTATCATATCGTGCGAATACAGTTGTGCAACCTCTGCAGAGTGTAAAACTATTCAAATAGCCGTGTTCCCGGTTATGGACAATGCTCGGTGATTTCACACGAGGGGTAGAATTTTTATAAAAACTTGGTTGGTTATCGTTGGAAAATGAATAGTTAGTTCACTGTTGGTTTAGTTTGTAGATGGGACATTCACAAGTGGTTTATTCAATTTTGTTGATTATTTATTTATTATTGTTTTCCTTAAAATTCGTTTTTCAATCTATTTATTGTATTTCCTTTAAAATCTTGCTTTCTGTAAATTAACCTTTCAGCCATCCATTAGTAAGCCTTACATATTATATTGCATTTATTTGTTATGAACGACTTGCTGAGTACAAATGTACTCACGACTTTATGCCTATTGTTGCTCAGTTACAAAGGAGCTATACCATCAGGAGGTACCAGAGGAAGGATACTTCAGCGACTTCACGGAATAGGCCTTCGCTTCCCAGTTGATTGCCTGTGGGCATGTCGAATGGCTTCTACGGTTATTTCTATTTTCCGCTGCTAGATTTTAAGCCCTTCAAGCTAGTAAGTTGTAAGTTTGGCTATAAGATTATACTCTAATAATTATTAATATTTGAGTTTTTTCTTCATTTTATCGTGTATATAGTTGATATTTCATATATGTTAAACTATATGCACTAGCATGATCCTGGACTAGTGTGATATACACAGAAAGTCCAGATTTGCATATTCGGATTTTGACAGAACAATGTGTCACTTGAGCCAGGATGGCTTTGAGACTGTTCGAGCAGCAATCGATCTGTTGCTCCTGTGCAATGATGTCTTAGATAAATGTAAATATCAACTTTAGGGTGCTCTATTTATTTATTAGTTTCTTAACCACAATAAAGCAGTGATACCTTGGTGCTTGTTCAGCAGTCTTCAGAACAGTGTATGAATTGAATGTCCATTTTGATGGCTGAAACACAAATTTAAGAATGTAAATATAACCTTGTGTTATTCATTAATTAACACAATACACAAGAGGGGAAAAAAGGCTACAGGCATGCTTCTGCAATGTTATTTCAAATATACCATAATTTGGTGAAAGAACTAGATGGCACAGCTCTGAACATTTATATATTTTGAGGCTTCTGCAAGCTCACTAACAAAGTAGATACCTCTTTTCAGTACATGTAATTAATGCAGAGAACATGTCGTAAAAGCAGTGTTACTGGGACTCGCGTGTCCAAACTTTTTTTGGCGCGTCAATACACATTGGATGCAGTGTGACCGCATCAGATGCGGCTCCGGCGAGTCCAAGTTGCTGAGAAAGAGAGAGAGAGAGAGGAGCTGCAGCCGAGCAGGTTTGCAAAGAGGATGAGAAGATGCGAAGGAAAGATATGTAGGAGAGGAGAGATAGTCTGACACTGCAGTGCGACTTGAGTCTAAAGGAGGTGGTCAGAGGGGGAGTTACCCTATGAAGACTAGAGAAGAGGTGGAATGCAGCACCCTTCCATGGCTGCTACGTCGAGGATGGGGAAGACCAAGAGGATGACCCTGGGGAAAAGAGGCGCTGCAGGCCTTTGTTTTCTTTATTATTCCCTTCTCTTCCCTCAAGGATAGTGGACACAAACAACAGCCTTTGTGGCTTACGGCTGACTAGGATGTGATCCTTTGTGCAGAATACTCAGTGGTTCAATATGTTTCAAGTGTTTTACCCATTATTTTATGTGTTATTTGAGAATTATTAATATCATTTACTAATAAAATATATGTATAATGTTTTTATTACAAATTAATATATATTAGATGAATCCTCGAATCCTATTGAGAACAAAGTGTAGCTCAGTTGGCTAAGACTGCAGTCAAGCATCTAGCCCACCCGCATTCGAACCCTAGGTTCGACGCACGTGCTCACCTTCACACACGCGTGTTCGGTGGGAAAGCATGTGCCCACACCCTGTGAGGTACTGGATAAATCCAGGATTTATCCAGCGACCTCTATAGACCTAGCATGTCAGTAGGGCGTGTGGTGTGCGTGACTGTGCGTCCTCCTTTGTAATCTAAAAAAAAAATCCTCGAATCCTATTTTTTCGAGCTTGATGAATCGGACACCAACATTCGAGTCGGACTCAGACACCCGTGTTCGTGTCCAGGTAGCACTGCTTAAAAGTCATTCCACAGCTAGACCACATCTTGCTTGCTTTGAACAAATGAAATGCCATGTGGAAACAAGAACAAGATTATAAGTCATGTTCATAATGTGTCGGACTCAGACACCCGTGTCCGTGTCCAGGTAGCATTGCTTAAAAGTCATTCCACAGCTAGACCACATCTTGCTTGCTTTGAACAAATGAAATGCCATGTGGAAACAAGAACAAGATTATAAGTCATGTTCATAATGTGAAAGAACTTAGGTGTGTTTCTTGGGAATTTACAGTCAAAAGGCTACAGCTTCTTGCTATCAATTATTAACCACATGTAACTCCCATAAATATGAGTTCTAGCAAGATAACTTACTACTTTCATTGAACGGGGATACTATAACTTACTAAATTCATTGAACGGGGATACTGACATCCACCAATAGAACCATAATTAACTGCCAATACATTTACACCATCCTGCAAATAAGGCATAAGTAAAGTTTAATGTGAGTCGAACACCCAAGAGAACTTCTATTGATATTCATCTATAAAAGATAAAATTGTTCCATCTAGCATTTTTCTCCTGTAAAAGATGTACCATTCAATTGCACCACCGATTTGTCACCAAGATTAAAGATCTTTAAAAGCTTCATGGAACAGCCATCCTACGTGCTAAGTACAGATGCGGGTTTTCTAATAAATGAGAAAGCAAAGGCCAACACGGCCATCTGTTGTTCTAAATATGACAATATGGGAAATTTAGATGCAGAATTTTGCATAGGAAGCACATATGTACTAAAATAAACTCAGCATGAAAATGTACTGTTGCGCTTTACAACACAAAAATATTCAGGGTGAACCAAACCTATGGAATGCACAGGCTAATGTACCAAAAGAAGAGTCACAAACAATCAAACAGCAATAAAATCAATTCACACAATTCTGTAAATTGTACAGGACATGTAATTAGGAACAAAAATTACCCATAATTTGTTGACCTATATCAAAATTTTTCATCATGAAATAATCAACTCCACGGGAGCATATATGAGTAGAAATTAACCAAAGGAGAGAATTACCATGTGGATAACAATATGTTCATCCAAGCTGTCACGTGGAATGCATCTCTGAAAAGTATGGGGAGCAAGGCAAGACAGTTCAGGAATTGAAACGCAATTCTAGAATCACAATAATTCCCATAATAGAAAAACACTCCAATTCTGCGAAATTGATACTTCTTTCATATGCTATGTGTGCTGCAGTGGCTTTTGTTTCTAGGTAATTTTAATCATCATATTCGTTAATTCTGTTCTAATAAAATGTACAACATCTTTTATTTCATAATAAACTAAAAAACATGCTTAGCAGATTACAAGCTCGAGTTGTTAAGCAATGATTTGAAAATTTGAATATGCGGCCATTGGAGATTGGACTGATCTTATGATGCAGAATTTAGAAACAATAAGGTAAAGAGAAACACCCTGAAAGTTAGTCAACTTACAGCTTTGATTGAGGACACAACATAATCTTTTCTTGCAGGGTCCAACACATTAGATGGAAGCCTAATTGTATAAAGCCCATCTTCTTTCAGTAATTTCTGCAATGACAAACAAATAAGCACCAAATAAAGCGACAAAAAAATAATGAAATTAGGGGGGGGGGGACCAGAATTTACCTTAAATGCGTCTTTTTCTTCCTCAGTCAACTCATTCCTCATGAAGCGAAGCTTAGTGAGAGTCTGATCCATATCAGGAGTCAAATTAGAAATATAACTCTCCTCACTAACATAGTAACGTTTACAGTCTAAGAAACAACATAGAAACCTAACATATGGTTAACTCTAGTAAGAAGAGGCCAGTCCTCACATGGTTGATTTTTCATTGACAACCACTCAAACTAGAACACTATAGCCAACAATAATTCTAAAGCAAAAGCGCATTTCTTCCTAAATTGAACCAAAGTATGTATCAACTATTACCAAACAAAACTAATTATTAATCAGAAGAACATATTTTACAATAGGTCTCCTTGCTTCTGGTGAAGAACCAACACAAATCCATTCTACATCACCAAATTTTGTACACAAGAATGGAGCACCAGCTACCAGCCGTATCAATGCTCATGTTCTTTTGCAAAACTGAAACAAGAAATGACCTCCAAAAACCCATCGACTCCCAACCAGATAAACCATTATAGTGATTCGCAAGATTCAGCACACAATTTGCTCCACATCCCACTTGGACATACTCCAGCCCCCATAATGAAAATGGAAAAGTCGCTGAGAGAAGAGATAGGGAGCATAGTATTCGGCTAGAAAGCTAGCCGATTGGGTTTAGCTCTATAAAATTTGTGATACCATATTGTAAATTCCCAGTCGGCGGATATATCGGGAGCTACTCTATTTTATTGTTTGGGTGTTGGACCATTTGGCAACTGGCACATAGAATCCAAAATCCAGAGAAAAACACGAAGCTTCTCTATTAAGCTCTATACATAAATGAGCCAGTAAGGCCTTGTTTGGGAGCCCAAAATCCATGGCCCATCCCCGTGGATGGGCCAAGATTTTGAACTAAAATCCTGGCCCATCCACGGGGATGGGGGCTCCCAAACAAGGCCTAAGAGATGGAATTATTCCCTGGAGTGTTGGGACACAGTACAACTCAGAAAAAGATCACAACCCCATGAACTATGCCCCGCCAAAATACTAATACAAGGCACCAAAGTAGGCACTGTCGCAAGGTAATGACAACAACATAGAAGATATGTAACTTTGGATGTAAGTATGTCACATGCTTAAAAGGGACAGACTAAATAGAAGCTAAAGCAGAGGATCCAAAAGTTTTTTTAAAAGCAAAATTGTTGTGATGTTGCTCTACCATATTGATTTCTGACATAAAATTTCAAGTAGCCATGCAAGCATGTGCTGCTTTTGTCATTAATAATTTGAGATATATGGATGCGGCAAAGCATAACTCAGGTGATAGTGAAGGAAGAATTGGGCAAAGATCCATTCTTCAAATGAGCATGAGTTACAGGATAAAAATGCAAGCATTGTCTCTTCTACTTAGAAGAGGGAGGTGGTGGTGGTGGTTTATCTGCCTAAACCAAGGTTCAAAATTCCGCTACCGGGGTAAATCTCGCCGGGGGGCAGGTTCCGGTTACCGGCCGGTAACAAAAAAGGGTCAAATTTCACGCGTGAAAATTTGAATTCGAAATTGGTAACCGGAAAAACTAGCCGGTAACCGCCCAAAAAACAGGAGAAAAACCGCTAAAAACCCGCTAAAAACCAGTTTTCAAATTTGAAATTGAAAATTCCTAATACATTTATGACAAAAAAAAAGCATGAAGTCAAGCACGGGAGGTGCATGCATTTTTCTAATACATTCCATTAGTGTTAAACAATGTAAACATCATTAGGGAAACTAACTTTTATATTCAAAATTTGGAAATTCCTAATACATTCATGGCAAAAAACATGAGTTAAGCACAGGAGGTGCATGCATCTTCTTAATACATTCTATTAGTGTTACACAATATAAATATCATTAAGAAAATTAACTTTTACATTCTAAATTTGGAAATTCCTAATACATTCATGGCAAAAAGTATGAAATTAAGCACAGGAGATGCATGCATCTTCCTAATACATTCCATTAGTGTTAAACAATATGAATATCATTAGGGAAACTAATTTTTACATTCAAAATTTTAAATTTGAATTAAATAAAAAACTGTTGTTTTTTTACCCAGTTGGCACCGGTAAAACCGGTTATCGGCGGTAACCGACCGGTTACCACCGGGATTTGGAACCTTGCTCCCAACTCCCCCTTGCACCTCCTTAAAAAATCTCTAACAAAAACAAAAAAAAGCAATATACCAAAAAAAACAAATTTCACCACCCAAGAAATTCTCTAAGAAAAAAAAAGAGCTCTACCGTGTAAGCGACAGAGCTGAGGGCATGGAGGTGGAGCCGATGGTGTGGGCTGGGCAGGCCAATCCTGACAATGTCGACTTGACGTGCTGCTATAATATGATTTTTTATCCGTCACAAAGGATAGGCATCCAGCTCGTTAGCAGTAAATTGGTAACACAATAGTGAGTTCATCATGTACATTTCGAACTATAGGACTTTGAGAAAGGGGGTAGAGAGCTCACAGTTAGCACACAGAGGGCTTGAGTAGGAACACTGAAGAAAAGATGCAGTCTCTGAGGATATTAAGCAAAGGATGGTAGCATCTCATACGAAGTGGCTTCCTAATGATTTCAATTTCACGATTTTCAAAGGAATAAGCAGTTGTATAAATGAGACATTGATTAATAACTTCCAAGCTAAACAACCTCAGCCAAGGCTCCTAGCTCCAAAACTACATGCAAAATGTAACAGAATTGCATGTCATATAAAGTGACTGAGCTCCACTCCACAGCCTCTAGTTGTGAATTTGGAGGCAGGATTACATATGAATTTTTTTTCTTTTTCTAGTCTTGATAAACTAAAATACCCACATTTTTCTTTGTAACAGTCATCGGTATTGTGTTATCTTATGAAATTGCATGGGATGTTGGCCCGTTCAAAAGTGTTGTGGCTTTTAGCTTTTGGTTGTGGCTTGGCTGAAATAACATTGTAACAGTTATTAGCTTTTTCTGAGCTATTCAAGTAAAGGAAAATGAATAAAAATAGAAGAATAAAAATGAAAAACACCGTTATATCTCCATAGATAATGCAAAGAGAAAAAAGAGGGGGGAAAGGGAAAAAGCTGCATTAAGAAGCCAACACGCTCCAAACGGCTTTTGTATTTTGAAGCCAGAAGCAGTTTACATGGCAACACCAACAGCCCAACTGAAGTACTGACTACTGAACGAAGGCCCAGCCCCAGCCTAAATATGCAACACGCTAGACTCTTCAGCTCCCTTTGACCTTTCAACAAATGATTGGTCGCCTGCCTGGCCAACAAATGAGAAGCATGACTCTTCAGTTCTGCCCGGCGCCTCACTAGCAGTGCAGGCGTGCAACTGTGCAGGAGCAGGACTGGACTGCCAACTGCAATATGAAGCCTGAAGGATATCCAAGGCCCAGGTAAACATCTACGCCTATTGATTATCTGAGCAAGGCAAGGTATTGCTGCAAGCCCGCAATCTGTATTTCAGTAACTAGTTCTAGTTTCTTATTATTCCCTCCTTTTAACAGAGACAACAATTATGAAGAGAGGGTAGTAGTTCAAGCTCCCAACCTGACGCTGAAACTTCTATGCCCATTGATGATGTTGTTAGATATTAATCTTGATTTGGTATTTGCTTTGAGTTAGTGCTTGCAGCTTCTAGTAAGTTAGTACTTGTAGTTTTTTGGTCTTTAGTGTTTGCAGTTTTTTCTTGGTCATTAGTACTTCAGTTTTTGGTCATTAGTACTTCAGTTTTTGTTCTTGTATTTGTTATAAAAGGAGAAGTAAACCAGAAAATGCTGCCAAATTCTGCAGCACCAAATCCTGTGTGAGTTCGTCGTGTTCTTGCATTGTGTTCCTGTTTTCCATTCGGTAACAGTGAATACTAAAAATAATGCCGAGAAGAATGGAGATCGTCGACTCGACGGCGTCAGCATCAACGAGTGCACCGACAAAGGAGAGTTCCACGGTGGCGGGCAAAGAGAAGAGCGCCTTTGACAAGGCAAAGGTATATTTCTACAACTGCTAGGACTACAGACATTTTGCAAGAGAGTGCCACGAGCTGAAGAAGGAGGTGGCTCTTCTTGCTCCAGTGGGTGCAGAGGATGAGCCAGCGCTGCTTTAAATCCAACAAGAAGTCTTCATTTTTTTTATGCAATTTAGTTGAGTTCGTGTACGAGTATTAGTGCACGATTGCATTTTGAGTCATTTGGCACAGTAGGTGTGTTGCATGTATCATTCATTTGGCACGTAGGAGGTATGTTACATACGTGCGAATAGACGTACGTGCACGTAGATGTGTCAGTGCATGATGTAATGTGTGTGTGAGTTCTTATAATTGTGTCCAAATTCTCATGTGTGTATGCTCGCCGTTAAATTGTACCATCGACGAAAGACAATTGGAGCTGAGAAAGAAGTCAAAGTCATCGGTAAGGTGTGTCACCGACGGTGAAGAAGTGAAAGATATCAGCAAATTGTGTTACTGGCGCCATGGTCAACAAGAAGAAGGCAAAACTCCTTAGAGATGCGTCAGGAGATCGGACTTCATCTTGTGATGTTTAGCAAGTCAAGATTAGGGGCAGATTGTTAGAAATTAATCTTGACTTGGTATTTGCTTTGAGTTAGTGCTTGCAGTTTCTAGTAAGTTAATGCTTACAGTTTTTTGGTCTTTAGTGTTTGCAATTTTTTCTTGGTCATTAACACTTTAGTTTTTGGTCATTAGTAGTTTAGTACTTCAGTTTTTGTTCTTGTATTTGCTATAAAAGGAGAAGAAGTAAACCAGAAAATGCTGCCAAGTTCTGCAGCGCCAAATCCTATGTGAGTTCGTCGTGTTCTTGCGTTGTGTTCCTTAAACGTTAGCAAGAGTTTGGCCAACAGATGTGCAAGCTCCTCAGTAGAATATCTCCAATCCTACAAATGTGCAAATGCCCGAACAGAAGGTTTTAACAGTAGCACAAACTTCTAACCAGAATGTACAAGCTAGAATTGGATCCATTTCATATGAGAGAGACCCAAGTAAACATCTTCAAATGTGGGAGCACCCTGTTAATCGACAAGATGAGGTTCGAAGATTCTATATAACTGAGGGCCCATATCAACCATACATGAGTATCCATTTACAGGACCAGATAATCATTGTCGTCAGTTCCAACATCATTGGTTCAATAATTTCTCTTGGCTAGAGTATTCTCCTCACACAAATCGTGCTTATTGCCTACCTTGTTTTCTTTTTGGAAGAAAACCAGCTAGGAGATGTAGCTCGGATACATTCACAGTTAAGGGATTTCAGAACTGGAAAAGAGTCAATGATGTGCTTTTCTCACTCACATGGGACAAGATTCAAACTCAGCTCATAACTTTGCAGTTCGGTGTTATGATAACCTTAAAAATACCATGGGTCATATTGAAAAAGTGATAAGAGAAACAAAATGAGAAAATGGTTATCGATGCAAGATTAAGACTCAAGACCTCAATCGATTGTATCAGGTAAAAAGAAAAATATTTTTCCATTCACAATTTGGCAAACAAGCAGAATGCTTACTTTCCATCTAACAACTATGCAAGATTTTTTCAGGTGGCTGAATTTCCAAGCATGCCCATTTAGAGGTCATGATGAATCTGCAAATTCTAGAAATCAGGGGAATTTTCTTGAAATGGTCAAGATTTTGGCTTCCTACAACAAAGAGGTGAAAGAAGTTGTGTTAGAAAATGCCCCCAGAAATGCAAAGTACACCTCACCACTTGTTCAGAATGAAATTCTTAGCATATATTCTCGAAAAGTACAAAAATCAATTCGAGATGAAATTGGTAATAGCAAGTTTTGCATAATTGTGGATGAGTCTCAAGATGAATCTAAGAAAGAGCAAATGGCAATTGTTCTTCGATTCGTCAACAAAGAAGGGCTTATTAAGGAACTTTTTTTATCTTGTTCATGTTGAAGACACCACTGCAATAACTCTGAAGAATTCAATTTGTGTTGTCCTATTAGACAATAACTTGAATGTGCATGATATTCATGGCCAAGGGTATGATGGGGCAAGCAACATGAGAGGAGAGTGGAAAGGATTGAAGAGTCGCATACTTGAGGAGTGCCCCTACGCATATTATGTGCATTGCATGGCACATCAGCTACAATTGGCTCTTGTTGCAGCATCAAGAGAGGTGCATGATGTGCATAACTTTTTTCAGAATGCAAACTTTATCATAAATGTTGTTAGTTCTTCTAAACGCAATGATCATCTATTAGCAAAACAAGCTACTGAAATTGCCCGTGAGATTGAATTGGGAGAGCTTGATACACGAAGAGGGGCAAAGTCAAATAGGCACTTTGCAAAGACCAGGAGACACTAGATGGAGCTCTCACTATAGGTCCATCGTAGTTTAGGAAAGATGTTTGGTGCTACTATTTCAGCATTACGAAGTATACCACATGATAGTTCAGTCTCAAGTTATTCTCGAGAAGATGCTGGAGGTGCTCTTAAGTGGTTGTCTCATTTGATTTTGCATTCATCCTGCACTTGATGAGAAAAATCATGAAGATAATAGATGTGTTGTGTCAAATTTTGCAACAAAAATCTTTGGATATCTTAAATGCATTGGATTCTGTTTCAAACTCAAAGGTGTTACTTCACAACATAAGAGAGAATGGTTGGGAACCTCTTTTGGAGAAGGTTAAATCTTTTTGTATAAAGCATGAAATTAAGATACCAAATATGAATCGCAGATATATCTAATACATATTTGGATGACAATATTTATAAGTTATTTTTGTGTAAACCATGAATCTGACAAGTCTTATATAAATTGAAGGTATGTTGATATGACTAAATCTCGCAACAAGCATGATAATATTGACACTCATCACCATTATAAAATGGATGTCTTCAATGTCGCAATAGATCAACAGTTACATGAGTTGAATGAAAGATTTGTTGTACAATCAACAGAGCTTTTGAGACTAAGTGTATCCTTGGATCCAAGAGTTCCCTCTTTCAATATGTCAGATATACGTACTTTAGTAGATAAGTTCTATCTTGTACTTTAGTGGAAAAGTTCTATCTTGCAGATTTTTCTAGCCAAGAGAGAGCTTAGCTAGTGTGTCAACTACCGCGTTACCAGCTTGATATATGCAGCCATCCTGATCTAAAGAGTTTTGTCCTTGCTTGCTGATTTGACAAATGGATTAGTTAAGACTAGTAAAGCCAATATTTATCCAATGGTAGACAGATTGCTAAGATTAGTGCTAACCCTCCCTGTGTCAACTGCAACCACTGAGCGAGCATTTTCACTATGAAACTCATCAAGAACCGTCTTCGAAATAAAATTGGAGATGGCTTCTTTCGAGATTCCCTAGTTGTCTATATAGATAAAGAAATTGCACAGAAGTTCAGTTCTGATGTAATTATTAATATATATGATCTTCTCGGTAGACGTAGAGCCAAATTTAAGTTAATAGAAACATAATTTCTTTTGTATTTGGCAAACAAGAAAACACAGTACTATATTTGTTAGTTGTCATAGTCATGTTGGAGTTTAAAGACATTGTTATGTGCACTCTATTTTTTAATTGTCTATACTTGGTCTCTCCATGTTCAATTCCTGGTTACTTGGCCCTCTCCATATTCATTTCCTGGTTCCGCCACTGTCTTCAAGATAATGTCTATATGTTTGGTATTTGCAAATGTAAGATCTGCCTAAATGGCAACATAAGGACCACTGCACCAGCTTAAGCTTACCATTTAAAAGCTTTTAGAATAGAAGCTCACAATTAGAGATCATGGTAAACAAAAGAAGTACCAAACAGATAACCAGCATCAGTACTAAATTAAATAACCGATCTTATCGTACTGGATCGAAACATAACATTCGTTTGCTTGGTTTCCATCGCAATCAGAATCACAAGGGGGTCACGGAATGCATTAGAATAACTAGGACGCGTGATGAGCTAATGCAAATTTACATTGTAATTGTAATGCACCAAACCAAACAGTTTTGGCCCAAAACGGCATGAATTATCCCCCAACACCCTACTCATAATCTTTCTCGACTTTGCCTGCAAAGTACCTCCATAGGGCTAGCTAAAACAAAAGTACTAAAAACACCTAACCAAAAACAATGGTGAAGACATCACCAATAATTCCACTAGGCGAAGCAAACACCTATACAACTGTAAACAGTTCTGCCACACCCGATCTAAAGTCACCAACTTTCTAGTAGCCCTCTCCCCACAAATACCCGAAGCAGTCAAACAACAAACAGATAACACGGATGAGAGAGAAAAACAAGTGCCATCACCAGATCCAATCTCCAATTCACCTTTCCTACAAATTGGGAGCACACAATTCACCACCTGCCCCAACCAAAAAAGCTACACGCAGCTGCACGGAGCACGACATCAACCGATTAATCTACTGCTAAGCACGCCACAACCACGAGTCAGAGCAGCATACCACCAGCCCCACGGATCACAGGATCAGGAAGCACACAAAGCAGATCAGCAAGCAACGAGAGCTACGACGACGAGATCAGGCAGGCAAACAGGGCAGCCAGCGAGCTAAGGAGGCAGACCTGGGAGCCGTGGGCGGAGAACTTTAGGCGGGCGGAGAAGGACCCCGCGGGGGCGAACCCGGCGCCGTCTCCGAGGTCGTGCTCGAGGGCGAACTGAACGGAGTTGGACTCCGCGGAACCCGCCGCCGGCGAAGAGTCGGCGGATCGGCGGCGGGAGGAGACCGCCGGCGGGGGCGGGGATGGGGAGGATGGGCGGACTCCCTCGAACTCGTCGTCGTCGTGGAGGAGCATCTCGTCAGACTGGAAGGCGGCGGCGAGGGAGAGGGCTAGGGCGAGGGCGGCGAGGGAGAGGAAGGGAGGGCGGCGAGGCGTGGCCATTGTTCCGCTGCAGAAGAGATGCTTTGGAGTTTGGACTTCGACGAAAGATCGGGACGGATGGGTAGTCATTTGATGGCAGCAGGCATTTGCGGAAAGTACGAGAGGGCCCGGGTTTCGGCAGCTCATGGGCCGGAGCCTGGAAGCCCAGTAGGTCGGGTTTGGTGGCAGTAGACGGATGGGTAGTCTTTTGATGGCAGAAGATATTGATCTTGTTCTTTGCAATTTTTAAAAGTTGTTTTTGATTTTTACTACAGTAACTAACTTTTAAACGGAGTATTTTTTAAGATGGTGTCTATAAGTTAATTGTAGTACACATTAAAAAACTAATATCTGTATCATAAAAAATTACAAGCGAGTATCTCTCTTTCCGCAATCTCTGTCGCAAACAGCAAAAAAGCCATCAGCCACAGCCAAAAGCCATCAGCCGCAGCCAAAAAGAACAGGCCTATTGGCGGAAGGTACGAGAGAGGACGGGCTTGGGCCGATCTTGGGCCATGCCTGCAACCCAGTGGGCCAGGTTTAGTGGCAGTAGACGGATGGTCCTTTGATGGTACAGGGCATATTTTTTAAACTGTGGTATGTAGCTTTTGATTATAGATTATTAATTTTATAAATAGTAATTACTAAGAGAAGCTAAAGTCATGTAAATGCTAAAAAGAACAGGGTAATAGACATCCCTCAACATGGTTTGGTTCAGTCTTAGGGCATCCACAATGTATAAAAAAGGAGATCTTAAGCCACTTTAAGGTCGACTTTATACATTACAGGGTTGGCTTTAAGCAGGTCATAAGCAAAAAAAGACTTAAGACCAGTCCTTAAGCTAAAGACCTGACCATAAGCATTAAAACATAATTTTTTTATTGAATCATATGTTCTCTCTCCCTCCACCATAAGCTAAAGGCCAATTTTTTATTAGGATGTGAGCCTTATCTTAGTACCCACAAAGACCATATACATTGTAGCAGATTGCACCAAGCCATATCATCATATCTTAAGACCAACCTAGATCTTATACATTGGAGATACCCTTAAAGATATCTACAGTGTGCTAAAAAAAAGTAGAACTTAGGGCCTACGTGGTCTTCTTGAGGTCGACCTCAAACATTGTGACAAAACTTGTCGTCAGCCTCAAGCTACAGCCATCGTAGGCTTATGTGCAAATCACAAGGAATAAAATAATTTGCTTCTCTCTCTTCTCACCCGGTAGTTGTTGTTACCGCCAGATACTTGCCCCGCTCAATATGGCTTCTGCCATGAGCGATGGGCGACAGGCGATTTTTTCACTGTAGCGCGCACAGTGCGTGCTACAGTGAAAAAAAATTTATTTTGTTTTCGCTTTTTTTTCCTGTATTCTTTTGCATCGTCCGCTCTAGATTAACGTGTTGTTTTTATTTTTATATTTTTTTAAAATTTAATTATACTCAATAAACCAACTCACTCTACATGTTTTTAGCCACTCTGTTGTGTTTTTCAAAAAAGCCAAAACCATCGCTATTCCGATCACCCCTTTAGGGACGATGCGCCACCACCATGGGATTCAACTTGCAAAGCACCATAGTGGCATGGTGCCACCAGATCGAGCAGCCTAGAGCTCAGGGATGACATGCCACCACCAGATTGAACCGCCTAGAGCTCGAGGATGCCAGATCCGGATGCATGGAGCTTAGGGACAAATTGCTAGTGCATCACCCCTCGGATCTAGCCGGCAAGAAGCTTGGTGGAGACTCTCCCCCCGCTAGCACTAGTGGATCTAGCGGCTGAGGTGCTACGAAAGGGGGCACTACCGGATTCGAATGCCGGGAAAGTGATGCACGGTCACGGTGGTGAGGGCGGTGTTGTGCACTGAGTGGCATTTTGCCAATTGCAATGTTTTGAAGCGGCATACATCCAAATTTGCTTTTCTTAAGAGTATAAAACAAAGTCGACTGGTTTGTCAAGCTTGTTGTCAAATAGGACAATGGATCAAATGAATTTCAAATCTAATGGACAAAAATTTACTATATAGTATATCTAGACCTGCTATAAGTTCTAACTGTAGCATACAAGTTAGTTATTGACTAGGATAGGCCAATCCTAGTGGGAGTGAGAGTGTTCGTTTTCACTCACCTGAAGATCGGCGTGGTTTGCCTTATATAATCAAAGAGTGTGTGGTGTGAATAAGATGTGTGTATAGTGTGCATCCTCAATGTACTTAAAAAGTTAGCTAATTGTCTATAATGTTTTTCATAGACATCTCGTTGGATTATTAATAATACAATTCTTTTACTACAATATTAGAATAAAATAAATTATTCTCAACGAACTGCAGTTCAATTCTAGTAAAATTATAGTTTCCACTTCCACACGGGAGGAGCTGTTGGACCCAGATTTGAAATTCAGAATTCTATGTGATTCCACCGCACTATTCTTTGGATTAGTAGATAGTGCTCACAGTACATTGCTGTATCAACTCATACATCGCATGACATTCATCAAACCATAATAATATACATCAGAGTTTTAAAATACACCGCATCGGGTGACAGTTTTACCTAACGGGCCATTAGTCATGCAGTTGAGTAGATCATTACAGTAACCTTTCAAACCATCTAGCCTCTTGTTCTCATCTCACCCTATGGGTTGCTCCCACTTGCGGTGGGTCCCATACGTTGCACGGGATGTTAACCACTAAACTAGCACCTCTAGGCTCCACTCCCCATAGCGCTAGTATGACAGGAAAACAAGTCACTCTCCTCTCGGTGTCCCTTTAGCCACAACATGCCCTTGCATTACCACACCTCTTTCCACTACATGTGAGATGAGTCTGAGATTCGATAGATTTACTCAACCAAGTTGCACTTTGCAGACTTGTGACAGTACTATTTTACAATAGGATGTCCTGACTAGATTCGATCCTGAAGGTTATCTGGGCGGTCTACCACATTCCACACTCTCATGCATATACCGCACCACACCCCCGAACCATCTGCCCAGATGTGTAAGCAAGTTGGGGTGTTTGAGGCATAAAATAATAATCTTATAAAACAAATACACGATCACTTCCATTTACAACTTTCCAAATTTGCTCTTTGTAATTGTGAGGGTCGGGATATTTTATCAACCCCAGGGATCTAAGCAGATAAGCTATACACATACACGTTAATTATTTTTTTGAAATATTATCCTTATAATTTTCCCTAGGGCGATAAACAAGGTTCGCTATTTAATGTGTCAGGATGGTTTAATAGTAGCACTTAAATAAAGGGGCAGCTAACTAAAGTACTAAAATAGACATAAGATTGCACATAAAATAAAAGCATGCATGTTTAATAATTTTAAATGTAAATAATTTGCTAAAATGAGGATTCAAAATGATCAAAATATTGACTCGCCTAGGTCACAGTTGCCTTGGTCTTGCTGGTCTTGGCTTGCGTTTACCTCGGATTCCTCCACTTGAGCTTCGTACACTAAATTTTTGATAAACAAGAATTTAAAAACAATAAGTACAACCAAATAAACTCTCAAAAAATTTAAACAAGCTCGAAATTTCATGATTTTGGTTCCATTGGATAGAGGATTAATTTAGACAAATTTAGCAATTGTTTTTCACTTTATTTAGAGTTAAAAGGAATTAGTTATGATTATTTGAAGTTCTCAACCTTAATTAATTCAAAATAAAAATTAGAAATCATTAAATAATTCGAGGAGAGAGAAAGTGCATGTGACTGACAGGTGGGGCCCACTGGTTTTATTATTTTTCTTTTACTCTCTCTGACAGGTGGGATCCATGAGTTTATTAATTTCTTCTCTCCGGTCACTGACACATGGGACCTACTGCCAATTTATATCTTTTCTCAGTTTCACTGACAGTCGGGGCCCATGAGGATTAACATTTCCTTAGATACTGACACCTGGGACCTACTGGCAGTTTAATTAACAAAGGGGCTCGCATGTCAGCGACTGAACAGTGCATCTTCTTTCCGCCGACGGCCGCGAAGCTCGCCGCCAGTCGTGAGGACGATGGCCAGATGCGAGCATTAGCAAAATGGATTGCTCGTGCCCGCGCCTACTGATGAGGACATCACACTTTTGGATACAAATAAGACTTCTCAACATGAAGCAATACAAGGGCCAATTACAAGAGCACGTGCACGACAACTAAATTATCAGGTGAACTCTTTCCTAGGAATCAATAACTGTTTAATGGAGAAGAGATTACTACCTGATGCATGTAATGTTCTTTTACTCAGGAACTTAGGAGCTGATCAAGCACAAGGAGTACAAAATGAAGATAAGCATGTGCAAGCAAAGTCCAAGAGTCACCACATCACTTTGGTGCCAGCTCAAGGAACAACTCCAGTGGGACACAACTTGGAATCCAATTCGGCCTCCAAGTCAATTCGGAGTCAGCTTGATAGGTGCGACTTCAAATGAGCATAACTTTTGCGTACAAAATCCAATGGGGTGTGCAAGTACAGCAAAGAAAGAAGAGCTCGTCCACTTTCCAATGGATTTAGCCCCACCTCTAAATTCATTCTGTGCGCATTGGAATCATCAAAACAAACCAACGCTGACTCAGCCTGGCAGACCAACTTTAAATGCTCATAGATTTCGCATCAAGAGTCCAAATGGAATGTGTGAGTACAGCATGGAAAGCTTATTTCGTCCTCTTTCCAATGGATCTGGCCCCATCCCAAAATTCCTTTTGTACGCGACGTAATCAACAAAACAATCTTCGGTTTTGTAAACAGAGATAGAGTCCGCTATTATTTGATTACTTTCCATATGTTAAGAACATTCCATAAGCAAGGGCCTGCGTGCCCTATAAATAGAGGCTCATTTGGCCATGTAACTCAGGCTTGTTTAGATTAGTTTTCCACCGTGAAATTTCGTCGTGTGTTCTTGTGTCGACTAGACCAACAACTGCGATTGCAGGCCTCAACCCCTTTGTGTTCTTCATTCATATATGCAATATTCAGATTGCTCTTTCTCTTGTTCTTGCTTGTTCTTCAATTGCTTGCAGGAATTGAATCTCGTGTTTAGGTCAACCGCATTCTTGGCACGGTTGATAGCGACTAAGGTGTGGTGTAGCGATTGCTGGACAGACTTGGTCATCTCGGTCAAGTAGCATCTTCGTCAACGTCATATCAAATCGAAGTTATCCATCTCATCGGAAGATCGAGCCACCCCCCTCATCAGTTGGTATCAGAGCACAAATTGCCCGATAAGATTATCCGTTTAGATTTGTTTTTCATACCTATAACCAGAAAATTACCCTACAAAAAGAGTTATTTCCGCTGTCCAAACCCCGTTGTGCCTTTCAATTTGTTAGTTTCGGTTTGCTAAATTGAATTTGTGTCCGTTTTAGCTTTGTCTTGTTGCTGGTCATATTCTTGTTCCCATAAAAGTCTAAAAACAAAAATCCCCACGTCCAAAACCATCGAGAACACATCAAAACCTATTTCCGATTTTCGGCCAGAAGACTCCCTCTTGTGTAGCCGCCACCAAAAATAGCATAACTTTTGATTCGTTGATCCTTTTTGAGTGCGACCACTTCCATTAGACTCCCAACTTCATTATCCATCTGCTTGCAAAATTTTGCATCATTCCAATACTACAAGTAAAAGTTACATGCGGTGAAAGTTGACCCAAATTTCTGTTTCGAATCTGCAACAGTCTGCACTTTTGATTTTTGTGCGAATTGTTCTGTCGGTTTTCAAAAGTTGGCCCTAAAAGAAAAGTTGTAGAAAAAGCCGTCAGTAAACAAGAAAAAAAGAATCATCAAAAAAGAGGCAACTGACAAAAAGTTACGGCCAAAATACCGACAACTGGTCCAGTGGACAAAAATCTGATATTCTAATATTTTGGGTCAATAGTTGTGCTTTCCACTTCTAATTGCATTCAATTGAATTATGTTGTGTCTACCACTCCTATACTTTAATATCCACTTGTTTTAGCCTTCATCTATCCTTCTTTGGTCAGCAACATAAGGCTAAGTGCTAGATACGAACTATAATTCAATTCCATGCAATTTCTGAAATTAACCAATTGTTCTCCATTGCTACATATCTAGAGCCTTCCAAGCTACACCTACTACTAACTGTTACAGGCCTTGACGTACCGGTAATCGCTATGCTCATCACTCAAGTCAAGACTATCACGAACAAGCCACCGGTTGCACCACCTGTTTGCTTTGGCAAGAATTTGTAAGAATTTGATAGGAGTCTGAGTGTGTGCGACTTTTGTAAACCACCAAGAAACCAGTAGTGACAGGAAACTAATATCTTTATCGTGAGTTTCTTGTTTTCTACTAATAATGGCAGGATCACAAAATTCGAAACATGGTGGCAAGGATGATGGTTCATCTGCTAAACATGAGAATGCTGGACCTCTCACTCCTCGCACCCGGATGTTGGTGTAACACTTCAACCGTAAGGTCAACAAGAGAACGGAGGATATCTATAATGTGTTGGATCGGCTCAATGACACCCTCACCACAATTAACAACAGAGTTGAGAATCTCGAGCAACGTCCGCCCCCAGCTGCTCGACGTGCTCTATCTTCCCCTCACTCTTCGGCAGATGAGGATGACGATGTTGAAAATAACAACTGCGACGCCGACACTGAAGTTGAGGGCCTTGATAACCACGACTGTCGTCGATTCCGGCAAAACTGACGAGGTATGGACAGGTTACAACGAGAGGTACATAATGATGATGCATTAACTAAAGTTAAGTTTACAATTCCTCCATTTGCTGGTAGATATGACCCTGAAGCTTATCTTGATTGGGAATTACAATTAGATCAAAAATTTGCATGCCATGATTTTCTTGATGATAAAAGAGTTAGGGCTGCTACTAGCGAATTCATTGATTTTGCATCAATTTGGTGGAGGGAACAATGTAGACTACCACATGTACCTAGAACTTAGGATGCTTTCAAAAGAGTCATGAGAGCTAGATTTGTGCCTTCATACTTTTCACGTGATATGTTAAATAAATTGCAATGCTTAAAACAAGGCAATAGATCAGTAGAGGAATACTATCAAGAATTGCAAATTGGCTTATTGCGTTGTGGTTTGGAAGAAATTGAAGAAGCTAAAATGGCTAGAATTCTGGGAGGGCTTAACCGGGAAATTCAGGACATACTTGACTATAAGGAATACAATTTTGTCACCCGTTTGTTTCATCTTGCTTGCAAAGCTGAAAGGGAAGTACAGGGGCGACACATAAGAACAAGGAGTCATTTTGGAGGCTCTTCTTCCTCTAAACAAAGTGTCGGAATAGCAAGGACATCCCTTCCATCTATACCAAGCCGGGGGCGCTCTGCTTCTACTTCCATGCCCTCACGTGCACCCGAAGCAAGTAAGACTACAACTGTTCAAGCTCCCCCAAAACCTGCTCCAACAAAGAGTGCATCTTCGGTTGCTTCCACTGGACGTACAAGGGACATCCAATGTCACAAGTGCAAAGGGTTTGGGCACTTCATGAGAGATTGCCCAAGTCAGTGAGCTCTCATTGTTAGAGAAGATGGTGGGTATACTTCAGCTAGTGACATTGATGAAGAATATATGTATGTTGCAAATGACCATGCAGGTGATGAGACTGACACTAGTGATGAACAAGAAGAACACTTGAGTGCTGAAACTTCAAATAAGTATACGAGCCTTATAGTGAAGCGTGTTCTTAGTGCACAAATGGAGAGTGCCAAAAAAAACCAACGACATAATTTGTTTCAAACCAAGTTTGTCATCAAGGATCGTTCGTGTCGTGTCATCATCGATGGAGGAAGTTGCAACAACTTGGCTAGTTTGGAGATGGTCGAGAAGCTTCACTTAACCACAAATCCTCACCCATGACCCTACTACATTCAATGGTTCAACTCATGTGGTAAGTTGAAGGTAATCAAAACTGTGAGAGTACCATTTTCACTTGGTTCATATCATGATTATGTTGATTGCGATGTCGTTCTTATGCAAGCATGCTACTTGCTTTTAGGTAGGCCTTGGCAGTTTGATAAGGATTCCACTCATCATGGTAGAACTAATCAATATACTCTCATGCATAAGGGCAAGAAAATTATTTTACATCCAATGTCTCCTAAGCGATTGTTAAAGATGAAATTGAACGATCTGAACGTGAGAAAAAGAAGAATGCAAAAAGTGAGAATCAGACAATAGCTAAAGAATGCTTTCCACCTAAAAAGAAAGAAGCCAAAGAATCAAATGCTAGAAAGAATGAAATTAAATTGAAAGGTGCTGTTCTATTAGCTACTAATCTGATTTCAATAACTTGGAAGTAGAAAATTCAGTTTGCTATGCCTTACTTTGCAAAGATACTTTCTTTTCATTTGAGGATTACCTGCATCTTTGCCTCCTGTTGTAACTAACCTTTTGCAGGAGTTTAAAGATGTGTTCCCATCCGAAATACCCCTGGGGTTGCCACCTTTGAGAGGTATTGAGCATTAAATTGACTTGATTCCAGGAGCTTCCTTGCCAAACCGTGCACCATATAGGACTAATCCAGAGGAGACTAAGGAAATTCAATGTCAAGTGCAAGACTTGCTTGACAAGGGGTACGTACGTGAAAGCCTTAGTCCATGTGCTGTCCCTGTGATTTTAGTTCCTAAAAAAGATGGATATTGGCGAATGTGTGTTGACTATAGAGCAATTAATAATATCACTATTAGATATTGTCATCCTATTCCTAGGTTGGATGATATGCTTGATGAATTGAGTGGCTCTATTGTTTTCTCTAAATTTGACTTGCGTAGTGGATACCACCAAATTAGAATGAAACTTAGAGATGAATGGAAAACTGCTTTTAAAACTAAGTTCGGATTATATGAGTGGTTAGTGATGCCTTTTGGTTTAACTAATGCACCTAGCACTTTTCATGAGATTAATGAACGAAGTTTTATGTGCTTTCATTGGTAAATTTGTGGTGGTATATTTTGATGATATATTAATTTACAGCCAGTCACTTGATGAACATCTTGAACACTTACGTGCTGTCTTTATTGCTTTCAGAGATGCACGTTTGTTTGGTAACATCGAAAAGTGCACCTTTTGCACCAATCGAGTTTGTTTCCTTGGCTATGTTGTTAGCCTACAGGGAATTGAGGTAGATGAAGCCAAGATTGAAGCGATAAAGAGTTGGCCGATACCACAAACGGTCACACAAGTGCGGAGTTTTCATGGACTTGCAGGATTTTATCGACGCTTTGTGAAAGATTTCAGCACCATCGCTGCACCACTTAATGAATTGACGAAAAAGGTGTTCCTTTCAAATGGAGACAAGCACAAGAAGAAGCTTTCAACCTTCTCAAAGAAAAGCTCACAAATGCACCATTACTCCAACTTCCTGATTTCGGTAAGACTTTTGAACTTGAGTGCGATGCTAGTGGAATTGGAATTGGTGGTGTGTTATTTCAAGAAGGTAAATCTGTTGCTTACTTTAGTGAGAAATTGAATGGACCAAGTCTCAATTATTCAACTTATGATAAAAAATTATATGTTCTTGTTCGTGCGCTTGAAACTTGGTAACATTATTTATGGCCCAAAGAGTTTGTTATTCACTCCGATCATGAATCGTTGAAACATATTAGAAGTCAAGCTAAACTAAATCGAAGACATGCCCGTTGGGTTGAATTCATAGATTCATTTCCTTATATCATAAAACACAAGAAAGAGAAGGAAAATGTGATTGCTGATGCCTTGTCTCGGTGGTATACTATGTTGTCTCAACTTAATTGTAGAATTTTTGGCCTAGAGACAATAAAAGAGCTATATGATTCTGATAATGAGTTTAAAGATGTTTTGTCCAATTGCAAAGATGATAGAAGCTGGAACAAATTTGTTTTCAATGACGGATTTTTATTTAGAGCTAACAAGCTATGCATTCCAGCTAGCTCTGTGCGTCTTTTGTTGTTACAGGAGGCATATGGAGGAGGATTAACGGGACACTTTGGCATTAAGAAGACAGATGATATCCTCGCTAAACATTTCTATTGGCCAAGGATGAGGCGCGATGTCGAGCGCTACGTTTCGCGATGCACTATATGCCAAAAAGCTATGTCACGACTGAATCCATATGGTTTATATATGCCTCTTCCTGTTCCTAGTGTTTCTTGGGAGGATATTTCTATAGATTTTGTATTAGGATTGCCTAGGACAAAGAGGCGGAGGGATAGTATTTTTGTTGTAGTAGATAGGTTTTCTAAGATGGCACATTTTATTTCTTGTCATAAGAGCGATGATGCTACACATATTGCTGATTTATTTTTCAGAGAGATTGTTCGTCTACATGGTGTGCCAAACACAATTGTGCCAGACCGTGATGCGAAGTTTTTGAGTCACTTTTGGAGGACACTTTGGGGAAAACTTGGGACAAAGGTACTGTTTTCAACTACTTGTCATCCCTAAACTGATAGACAAACTGAAGTCGTCAACCGTACCTTATCAACAATGTTGAGGGCTGTTTTGAAGAAGAACTTGAAGATGTGGGAAGAATATCTCCTCATGTGGAGTTTGCCTACAATCAGTCATTGCATTCAACCATAAAGATGAGCCCTTTTCAAATTGTATATAGTTTTGCTCCACGTGCTCCAATTGATCTACTACCTCTACCTACCTCGGAAAGGGTAAATTTTGATGCAAAGGTACGTGCTAAATTTATTGTTAAAATGCATGAGACAACTAAAGAGAACATTAAACGCATGAATGAGAAATATCGAATTTCAGGAAGTCAAGGTAAAAAGGAAATTACATTTGCACCTGGTGATCTTGTTTGGCTGCATTTAAGAAAAGAAAGATTTCCTGAATTGAGAAAGTCTAAACTTATGCCTAGAGCAGATGGTCCATTCAAAGTATTAGAAAAGATTAATGATAATGCCTATAATCTTGATCTGCCTGCAGAGTTTGGGGTTAGTCCCACATTTAACATTTCAGACTTGAAACCTTACTTGGGAGAAGAAGATGAGCTCGAGTCGAGAACGACTCCAATTCAAGAGGGGGAGGATGATTAGGACATCACACTTTTGGATACAAATAAGACTTCTCAACTTGAAGCAATACAAGGGCCAATTACAAGAACACGTGCACGACAACTAAATTATCAGGTGAACTCTTTCCTAGGAATGCATAACTGTTTAATGGAGAAGAGATTACTACTTGATGCATGTAATGTTCTTTTACTTAGGAACTTAGGAGCTGATCAAGCACAAGGAGTACAAAATGAAGAGAAGTATGTGCAAGCAAAGTCCAAGAGTCACCACATCACTTTGGTGCCAGCTCAAGGAACAACTCCAGTGGGACACAACTTGGAATCCAATTCGGCCTTCAAGTCAATTCGAAGTTAGCTTGATAGGTGCGACTTCAAATGAGCATAACTTTTGCGTACAAAATCCAATGGGGTGTACAAGTACAGCAAAGAAAGAAGAGCTCGTCCACTTTCCAATGGATTTGGCCCCACCTCCAAATTCGTTCTGTGCGCATTGCAATCATCAAAACAAACTGACGCTGACTCAGACTGACAGGACCAACTTTTAATGCTCATAGATTTCGCATCAAGAGTCCAAATGGAATGTGTGAGTACAGCATGGAAAGCTTATTTCGTCCTCTTTCCAATGGATCTGGCCCCATCCCAAAATTCCTTTTGTACGCGACACAATCAACAAAACAATCTTCGGTTTTGAAAACAGAGATAGAGTCCGCTATTATTTGATTACTTTCTGTATGTTAAGAACATTCCATAAGCAAGGGCCTGCGTGCCCTATAAATTGAGGCTCATTTGGCCATGTAACTCAGGCTTGTTTAGATTAATGTTCCACTGTGAAACTTCGTCGTGTGTTCTTGTGTCGACTAGACCAACAGCTGCGATTGCAGGCCTCAACCCCTTTGTGTTTTTCATTCATATATGCAATATTCAGATTGCTCTTTCTCTTGTTCTTGCTTGTTCTTCGATTGCTTGCAGGAATTGAACCTCGTGTTCAGGTCAACCGCGTTTTGGCACGGTTGATAGCGACTAGGGTGTGGTGTAGCGATTGCTAGACGGACTTGGTCATCTCAGTCAAGTATCCTCTTCGTCAACGTCATATGAAATCGAAGTTATCCATCTCATCGGAAGTTCGGGCCACCCCACTCATCACCTACCTCCTGGCGAAGTCTCGCTGGCCATTTTGGTTGGAGCCATGGTCGGCGGCGGAACAGGGAAGATGGGGCCACGACGATCCACTTCACGGGAACTCAATTCATTGCTAGTTGAGCATCTAGGAGAGGTCACGAGGCTACTCGGGGTCGACGGAGCTCGGGCGTGGCTAAGGTGGTTTGTCGGCATGCGACAGCGGCGATCCGAGGGGAGCTCACGGCGAGGGGGCGGCTCGGGCGGTGAGAACTTAGGCTGATGGTCGGGGTGGCTTTGCCAAGCTCCAGAGATGCTCTTACCGAACGGAATTGGCCTAAGGCAGGCTCAATCGGCGGTGACCTCTTCGGCCGAAGCTGGGAAAGAAATGGGCGCCGACGAGCTACGGGGCACGGGTGACCGATTGCAGACAGTGGGAGGAAGAGAGGGATGTGGGGAAGCGATCGGAGGACTTGGCAGGCTTTTATAGTCGGCGGATTGAGCTGTCTGCGCGGAGGTGGTTGAGGTGGCCATGGCAGACAACGTGAGCGGTGGCGTGGCTATAGGGCAGCTGTTCCGGGGCTCGGCGTCATACTGGACGGGCAACAAGAAAGTGTACGTTTGCTAGCGGGAGCGAGTTGTCACGTCAACGTGGGCACAGCTGCTGTGGCTGACGCAGCGAAGTGGTTGGGAGTCCGGCCGCGCACGGAGGAGATAGGGATTGGGTGGAGGGCTATAGCGGAGCTGGAGGCGGCATGGGTCAAGGACACACGCTGGTGACCGGCGGTCCAAAGGGGGAGCGAGGGTGGGGGCCACGGCTGCGGGATTTCAGGGGAGCGAGGACGGCCGGGCGAGCGCGCGCACGCGAAAGGGAGAAGGAGGAGATGGGAGAAAAGAGAACAAGGGGGCGAAGGTCGCCCGGCTGTGAGCCGGGCCGGCCGAAGCCTCCCTTTTTTCTTTCTTTCTTTCTTTTTTTTTGGACTTTACTTTGATTTTCATTTTTGTTTTGATTTCTGTTTGCATTTTTGGGGCATATATGTGTATTCATTTTATACTTAAAATTTCAGAGGGGGTACTCTCAAGTATTATTGCTTTTTCATTTAAAATTTCATGTTGTGCATGCCGCTTTTTTTTCACTTTATTGCTAATTCACTTTTTTTGGAATTTTTGAGCAATTTTTGGATCATCTTTTCATATTCGTATTTTGATTAAATTTTTTATTTAATATATCTTCTCTTTTGGTTTTCCCTTTTTATTTTTTAACATTATATTTTTTCTGGAACTCAATCAAAAGCTAAGGAATTTCAAAAAATTCAAAATAACAGAAAATGCCAAAATTCAAAATATCCACAATTTACATATTATCTCCAAAACCAAAATTTTAGAATGTCACAGGAGCAAGCAAAAAACTCATATGCATGACATCATTTTTTAGATGTTCATGGTGTCCTTTTTTAGGAAAAGGCCCCTGAGTGCATCTGGATATATCTAGATAATTCAAAAGTTGAGTACATGATCCACCATATTACAAAAAATCCCTACATAAAATAAAAAATTACACTTAAGCCCCTGGATTCCTCCGTTGAGTGCTTCCTCGTGGGAGAAGATGTTGATGGTGTTGAGGCTTTATTGGCACTAGAAAGGTCTGCTGGTAGGAGGCACTATGACCAGCACCTGCTGTGCAACCATCAGAGATTTCTGAAGAGGGCACCATCTCTTTGATGTCCAAGATTGGTGTCATCTACCAGATTGGCCTGCTTGCCTGCTACCATGGGTCTTGAGGGCTCTGGAATGGAGGTTGATGGAAACCAAAGCCAAGAATGGACCACATCGACAATGACATGTTGCAGCAAAAAAAGCCAACTACGGAGAAGAAGCCTTGAGGCCAGATTAGTGGAAGAGGGAGGGGATAGGATACGTACCAGATCTAGATCCCAAACAGGGGAACTTTAGATCTAGCTATAGATCCACTAGATCCGAACCTCGGTGAAGTAAAAAAGGTGGCAGGATCTACTCGATCACCGAGGGGAAGGAGATCAGATGGTAAGGCGAATAATGCCACTTCCACATGGGTTGGTATTTATTTTGGGGTAGAGGAGCACCTTACTTCATGGCATCAACAAGGAAGAAGGTCATCAGCATGGAGAAGAATACATCCATGGATGACGGACAATTGATGACTTGCAAGTGCACAGAGTATTCCAAGGTATCGTCTCCACAAGGACAACGGTCTTGCACCAAAACATACATTGCTCCAACCAAGAATAACAACAACAACAATAATAATATGTAAAATGCAATAAATTCATAGTGCATGGAAAGGATTAGTGATGAACTGATATTTTTGTCTACCAATCTAGAGGCGGCGTAAACTAAATACATCTCGCTTGGACAAACATTGTATAGAGAATATATAGTCCTACTCACGTGTGTACTACAGTATACCATGCTCATAATTAAGGAATTACTATGTAGGCCAACCGACTTACTATTTGACCAACGCCATAGGCTTTGTGGCTTGTTGTTACTCCTCGAACACTCTATTTGGTGAACTATCATCACTCGCAATCCCTACTCCTTCGCTTCATATGAATTGCTTCAGAAGGCCTTGTCATCGACTCTGACGATCACTTCATCCACTCATCACCTATCTATGCTTACAAACATGGGTGGCTAATTCCAAGATCAAGTGCTAGGGCCACTAGCACTAGTATTACACATGGCACGTAAGATCAAGACTAGCAGAAATATCAATTCATATGAATAACAAAACACATCTCTATTCAATTATGAGTGAAGGAACTTCCTTGACATGGATTGTACATGGATGATCCAATCTACTACACAATATGCGTCATTGATCCCTATGGAGAAGGAGAAACAATGGTGAGAGACCGTGTGGGTAGGTCTAGGTCAACGTGTGATGAACAATTAGCAGCTAGGTTGAGTTGAATATAAAGTTTTGCAAAGGGGTTGCAAATTCCTAGAATTCAGGTTATTGTCGGTAGTACCGGCCAGATGCCAGCGATAACCGGCATGGTGGCTGCGATAATACCACAAATACAGTTCGACCGGGAGGTAGATGGTGATAGTTATTTTCCAAAATGAGTCGCTTTCGAGGTCTAGTAGTATCGGTGCTATATCGCGGTACTACCGGAGAACGGTATGACCAGAGCTTGGTTGGTAGTGCTACCAGTGCAATAATGTTGGTCTTGGAAAGCAGTCATACCACTGCCCTGTTACCAGCAAATAGGTAAGGCCTGATAGTACCGATTGATGGTTGGTGGTACTACCACAGCGGTATATCACCGACATGAGGTGTGCGGTCATACCGACTGAAAGCAGTAGGTTCTAAAATTTTGGAAATTGTGGGAGTTTTTATCATGGGGTGACCTTGTAATTCTTGTCTTGGTTGCATTGTGATACATGTTGCATGTTTATGGTAATGTGGGTCAAGTGATAAGGTGTTTTGACCACATGTCTAAAGACTTTCCTTTTATTAGTGAGTTTAGCTCATTTGCGATTGTTTCCTTCCATTTATCTCAATCATGGTGATTCTTACAATAAAAAATGTCTTCAAGTTCCGGATCTAAATATTCAATATGGAAAGCAATTCTCAAAGTAGCTGCTATTAGCACATACTTGCCTATAAAAGATTTCTCCCATTTCCACATAATTTGTGGCAAATTCTTTATCCAATTGGATTTTCACTAACAAAGGTCGAGCTATCAAGTTTATCCTCTTGATTAATGATTCTACAAGTCTATTTTGAAAATGAATATGCGGTACCGAATGTTGCACTGTTATGCCTAAGGCCATGCAATAATCATTAAATGCTTTGGAAGTAAATTTCCCAACACTATCCATTCATATGGATTGGATCCTATAATCCGGAAACTTGGCCCTTAGAGCAATAATCTATGAAATCAACTTGGCAAAGGCATGATTCCTAGTGGATAATATATATATATATATATATACATGTGTCCACCTCGTGTATGCGTCTATTAGTACCATCAAGTACTTGAAAGGCCTAGACATGGGTTCAATCAGTCCGCATATGTTTGCTTGAATCCTCTCATGAAAATCAAGAAATTCATCCTTAATCTTATGATACAAGGGCCTCGTAATCAACTTACCTTTCGTGCAAGCATCACACACAAATTGTGCTAGATTAGGGATTTCTTTGGACTGCAAATTGTGGCCAACGGAATGCTATAAAATCCGGTGCATCATATTGTCTCCAGGATGACCCAAATGTTCATGCCACATCCGAAGTCATTCCGGGTCTTTAAACTGGATATTCATCACAACATATGCATCATCATGTTTAACAAATGTGAAGTACAATCCAGATGCAAAAGCGAGAAGCTTCTTTATAGTTTCCTTATGATGTCCACCTTTCTTTGTAATGAGAAGGTACTCATAATTGTTCTCTTCTTTTGTTTCCATATGGAAACCATTATTTCGGATATTTTTGAAACTTAATAAAGTTTGTGTTGATTCTAGGAACAATAATGCATCCTTGATGACTATTCGAGTCCCCATCGGTAACACAACCAACACTCTTCCAATTCCCATAATATTGCCAAGTGGCAGCTGTGGTCAATATGTTTTCAGTTCTTGAACTGAAAGTCTGGAAGTATTTTATATCCCTTAGGAGTTAGGATTGAATTTGTAGAACGACTGTCCACAAGACAGAGTTCTTGCTTCCCTTCCATTAATTGTACTTTTCAACAATTCTATAAAGCAGGAGATAAACACAACAGCTTGTCGGGGATGATACTGTTGATTCTATGTCAAGTAATCCTGCGCACACCTCTTTCCTTCCATTCTTCGCTTTTGATTTCGGTTAGATTGATTAAGTTTTTTTCCTATTTTGTGGAGACTGGCCGAGCGCCTTGTATGGTAGCAAAGCTGGCTCGTGCGTGATTGCCAGGATGTGTGGGATGGCACAGATCATTGCACAATCTTTGCACTTTCCTTTTTTCTGTAAACTTGCAGTTTATAAATAAAGGAAGAAAATGCCGAGATGATTGGCCGGCACCAAACCTGTTTCTTTTCACTTTTGAGTTTGTGTACGTGATTGTGTTTGAGTCTTATCAGGTGGAAGCTGACAGATACCACATGGTATTGGCTCCCTGCCAATGCTCCAATCCCTTGGCTTACAAGCAAATCACCTCTCCGGCCCAGTGCCTCTAACCGTTTTCAACATGTCTAGGCTTCAATTGTTGTATCTTGGAGGCAACTATAATCTGACAGGGCCAATCCCTAGCAACAGAAGCTTCCGCCTCCCCATGCTTGAAATTATTGAGGAACCCTCGCTGGCGACCAGTCCGAGCAATTCCTCTGCTTAGAACAAGAACGAATCAACCACAGAAGACAAAATAATAGATTGAACACAGAGAGAGATAGAGAGAACTCCTGGTCTTTCTTTATTGCTTCAATTCATTGGTGTACAAATCTAGCCATATGGCTCTCTATTTATAAGGGGTGGTGAGGTGCACATTTAGAGATAAGGACTTTTAAACCAAGAGTCCTGGTTTCTTAACACTCCCCCTTGGGCACTCATCCGTCATGTTCATGCCTCGTTAAAACTCCATAAAAATTCAGTGAAAAAAATTTGGAGAAAGAGTACATGATACATGTTATGCTGCGATGCATGTATTGCCTCATTAAAAACCTTGGTCGAGAAACTTCAGGAAAACTCGTCAAGGGAAAAAGAGTACAATTCACCCAACATCATTCAGTCTTCAGGACTTTTATTCTTTGGGTACTTGATTTTCAGGATCATGATCACTAGCGAGCTTGAGAGAATTCTTCCTCTGAATTCTGCACTTCTCTAAGTCTCATCATACCAATTCCACGCACGCACCTTTCAAAGCTAGATGCGGGGAGTGACTTTGTGAATAAATCTGCTAGATTTTCACAAGACTTAGTATGCAGTATTTTGATCTCGTCCATCTTTTGCAATTCATGAGCATAGAAGAACTTGGGGTTGATATGCTTTGTGAGATGACTCTTCACATAGCCCGTTTGTACTTGTGTAACGCAAGCGGCATTATCTTCATAGATAATTGTGGGGGTTTGCACAATGTTCATTCCACATTACTGCTGGATATGGTAAACCACACTCTGAGTTGTTATCAATCGTGTCAAGAACGCGGTTGACCTGACCACGAAGGTCTATTCCTGCATGCAACCGAAGAACACGCAAGAACAAGATAAAAAGCAATATCAAATTGCAAATAGGATTGAAATACTTGAATTTGGTGGGATTCCGAATAAGGATCTTAACAGGTGGTCGTCCGACACAACTGAAGATACAAGTTGCAACACAGGCAAACTAAACATAAACGAAATCCAAGAAAACTAGAGGGGTGCGGCCTCCTTAAATAGGAGAGTGGAAGCCACACAAAACCAAGAAAACTAGTGGTGGTACAATTTTACTGTTCATGTGAACAGTAGTGAACAGTAGCACACCCAAAAATTGTGGGGGTAGCACCTTCCTCTTTGGCCCATGCATTAAAAGGCCCGATTTGGCCCAAATAGGTGGTGTAGTAGATTCTTTTGACGATTGCAGGCTGTACAGAAGGAATTTGAAAGCAAGGCTGGATCCGTTGGAAAGAGGACGAGAAAAGCTTTCCATCAAGTACTCATGGACCTCAAACGGACTCCGTATGTGAAAGTTATGCTTGTTTGAAGTTGGCCTTGTCAGGCTGAATCCGAACTGATCTGGAGGCCGAATTGGATTCCAAAACGTGTCCCACTTGAACTCTTGCTTGAATTGGTCCAAAAGTGACGTGGTGACCATAAGGAAGAGTTGTGGGAGATGTCGACATGGTCTTTACATGTTGGTTGGCTTCCCTCTTTGTAGATCCCAAGTACGAGCTCGTATGATTGTAACCGCTGGGGCCATGTCCTCATCATCCTCCCCTTCTTGACAATCCTTCGTTGTTGCATAATTAATGTTATAAAACAGCAGCGATTATAAAAGCTTATTGTATTCGTATCCGTGATGCATTTATGCAATTCAAATTTCTGATGTTGTAAACTTGCATCGGTAGCAAATATTGGCAAAGCTACAACTTTTGGAATCAAACAAAGTTCTTCCAAGTAATCAGATTTTAATTGAGCAATAGCACATTCCTCTAGCAAGGGTGAAAAGATTTGTAAGTTTTTGCATCCATCAACTTCATTATTCAGATTATCAATGCTAGATGGTTCAATAAAAGATGAACACATAAGATTTGAATTGGCACTAATTTTTATTTTTCTCTCATAATGAACAAGATTCAGCACACCAGAATTGTTATTCAAAATAATAAGCTTCAATTCATCCATGTGATCACAAGTTATGCATATTCGATATACATGAAATTGATTGTCTACACCATAATCTCCAATCAAATTGAACTTATATGCGTAGGCATGAGTACTTGCTAATGATTTTAAGCATGACATTTCAGGAAGATTCTTAATCACACTAGATAGCTCTCTAGGATTTTCGAACATGATATAGTATAAAGAATCTTCAGGAGATATTCTAGTAAGAACTTCCTTATGAGTAATCAATTCCACATCATGTAAATTAAGCAAAGAAATTTCAGAACATGGAATTTTCAATTGAACACATGAATTCTCATAATTACTCACCTTTTCATATTTAAATTCAGCACCATACTTATTACCTTTATCAATCTCCTCAGTTGATGTAGGTGTTGTGGGTATCAAATCTTTATGATTAAGCAAGGAGACAGCAAGTACTTCATCTTTAACTGTGATTATCTTCTCATCTTTTGCTTTCAATAGCACCCGTATTTGAACATTCAACTCCTGTTCTTCAATGTCAACTCTCTTCTCTTCAACATGGTTCTCAACTTCCTGCAAGTTGTTAGTCACAGAAAAAGGCACAAACAAGGGTTTATTCTCATGTTTCTTGTCATTAAGCATTCTCAATTTCTCCTCAATCTGACTTTCAACCTTACAAGCAAGTATAAACAAATGATTGAGAGAATTATATTCTTTGTGAATAAGAATGTCCTGAATTTCTTTATTAAGCCCACTTAAGAATCTATTCTCTGTAGCTTCAGCATGTTCCATTAAACCACAACGTAACAAACGAGTCTTTAATTCATGATAGTATTCCCATACAGTTCTATTTTGTTGCTTTAAACATTGCAATCTAGCTAGCAAATAATCAGCATGATATTTAGGAACAAAATCATCTCGCAAAAGTCTTTTCAAAGCATTCCAAGTTTGTGGTACCTTCCCATGTCTAACAAGAGACTTCCACCAAAGTATTGCATCATCAATAAAAACACTAGTGACAACTCTAATCTTTTGCCTATCAGACCAATCATAATATTCAAATTCTTTATCTAATGCTATCTCCCAGTCAATATAGGCATTAGTATCAAAATTACCAGCAAATGATGGAAAAACATACTTGACATTTGCTATTGCATCATCATCGCGTACCTCTCTTTGTAACCTACACATACCTCGTTGATTTTGCGGGAGTCGACGACGATCGGAGTAATCAACTTTAGTGTAGGTGATGTAGTTGTTCTCTTCGATATCATCATCCTCGTTCGACGAAAAGTTTGGAGAAAATAGTGCACGTCGAGTAGAATGTGATCTTGAACCTGTCATGGTTAGTAGAAAATAAGGAAATACACGATAATTATATAAGTCCCTATAAACTACTAGGAGGTGGAGCTTGACAACTCACATATCTCTCAAATTCTTACCAAGCTCTTACAAGTTCTTACCAATGCAAAACAGGTGGTGTAACCGGTGGCTGGTTCGTGATAACTTGACTCACGTGATGTGTATAGCGATTGCAAGGGCCGGTTCGACGTGATCTGTGCGGTTAGTAAAAGGTGTAGCTTGGAAGGCTACATATGTAGCAATGGAGAACAATCAGTTAATTTCAGAAATTACACAGAATTGAATTATAGTTCGTATCTAGCACTTAGCCTATGTTGCTGATCAAACAAGGATAGAAGAAGGCCAAAACAAGTGTGTAGCAATGTATAGGAGTGATGAAGACAAGATAATTCAATAGAATGCAATGTGCAATTGAAAAGCACAATGATTGATCCAAATCTGAAAATGGCAGATTTCTGTCCACTGTACAAGACGTCGGTATTTTGGCCGTAACTTTTTGTCAGTTGCCTTTTTTTTATGATTCTTTTTTTCTTTGTTTCCTGATGGCTCTTTCTACAACTTTTCTTTTGGGACCATGTTCTAGAAACCGACAGATAAAATCGCACAAAAATCACAAGTGCAAACTGTTACAGATTCAATCCGAAAATTTGGGTCCACTTGCACCGCAGATATCTTTTAACTGCCTTTATGGAATGAATCGACATTTTAGGGGAAGTTAGATATGGCAGTTACGGATCTAATGGCGGTGGTTTCACTCAAAAAAGATTTCGGAATCAAAAGTTATTGCGTTTTTGGTGGCGGCTGCACAAGAGGGAGTCTTCTGACCGAAAATAAGAATTAAGGTTTGATGAGTTCTTGATGGTTTTGGACGTGGGGATTTTTTTTGTGGAGTTTTATGGGGCCAAGAATATGACCAGCAACAAGACAAAGCTAAAACGGACACAAACTCAATTTAGCAAACCGAAACTAACAAATTGAAAGGCACAACGGGGTTTGGACAAAGGAAATAAACTCTTTTTGTAGGGCAAATTTTTTTCTGGACTATAGTATATGAAAAAAATCAATCTACTAACAAGGGATACAAGAAATCCTACCGATCAACTGAAGCTCTGATACCACTTGATGAGGCGACGGGGTCCCGATCTTCCGATAGGATGATAACTTCGATTTGGAGGAGAACGACTTTGACGATGTGGCTACTAACCGGTCATGACCAGAATGCCAAGCAATCGCTAAACCACACTCTGAGTTGTTATCAATCGTGTCAAGAACGCGGTTGACCTGACCACGAAGGTCTATTCCTGCATGCAACCGAAGAACACGCAAGAACAAGATAAAAAGCAATATCAAATTGCAAATAGGATTGAAATACTTGAATTTGGTGGGATTCCGAATAAGGATCTTAACAGGTGGTCGTCCGACACAACTGAAGATACAAGTTGCAACACAGGCAAACTAAACATAAACGAAATCCAAGAAAACTAGATGGGTGCGGCCTCCTTAAATAGGAGAGTGGAAGCCACACAAAACCAAGAAAACTAGTGGTGGTACAATTTTACTGTTCATGTGAACAGTAGTGAACAGTAGCATGCCCAAAAAATTGTGGGGGTAGCACCTTCCTCTTTGGTCCATGCATTAAAAGGCCCGATTTGGCCCAAATAGGTGGTGTAGTAGATTCTTTTGATGATTGCAGGCCGTACAGAAGGAATTTGAAAGCAAGGCTGGATCCGTTGGAAAGAGGACGAGAAAAGCTTTCCATCAAGTACTCATGGACCTCAAACGGACTCCGTATGTGAAAGTTATGCTTGTTTGAAGTTGGCCTTGTCAGGCTGAATCCGAACTGATCTGGAGGCCGAATTGGATTCCAAAACGTATCCCACTTGAACTCTTGCTTGAATTGGTCCAAAAGTGACGTGGTGACCATAAGGAAGAGTTGTGGGAAACGTCGACATGGTCTTGAAATGTTGGTTGGCTTCCCTCTTTCTAGATCCCAAGTACGAGCTCGTATGATTGTAACCGCTGGGGCCATGTCCTCATCAGTCTTACGGAGAGGGCCAATTGCAGTTCGCTGCGGAGGTGGTATAGGTACATAAACCTTGCATCCAAATCTCCTGAGATGAGAAATTTTCGGTGGTGAGCCTTGCGCTAGTTGCATAGGTGAATGGATGTTGTAGGCCGAAGGTCTAAAATTGATGAGATTTACTGTATGTAGGACTGCGTGTCCTCAACATGTAGTTGGCAAATTACAATTCTGCAAAAGGGGTCGGGTAATAAATTTAATTCTCTTGATTAAAACCTCTGCTAAACCATTCTGGGTATGGACATGCGGTACTGAATGCTCAACTGCAATCCCCATCGCCATGCAATAATCATCAAATGCCTTTGAAGTAAATTCTCTAGCATTTTCCATCCTGATGGACTTGATGCGACGATCAGGGAACACATTTCTGATGCGAATGATCTGCGAGATCAATTTGGCGAAAGCGTGGTTTCTTGTGGATAATAAACCCACATATGACTATTTTGAGGAAGCATCAATGAGCACTATGAAATACCTAAATGGCCCTGAGATGGGCTGAATTGGACCGTAAATGTCTCCCTGGATGCGTTCCAGCAATGCAGGGACTTCATCCTTCACTTTCAAAGTGGAGGGTCTAATAATTAATTTTCCGGTGGCACATGCAGGACACACAAAATCGTCATAATTCAGAAAATTCTTCACACTAATATTATGCCCGTGAGAATTGTTAATTATATTTCTCATCATCCTAAGACCTAGGTGGCCTAATCTGTCATGCTAGAGACAGAATAGTTCAGAGCTTCTAAATACTATCTTCAGGATAGTGTACGCTGCAGGCGCCTTAATGTTGGTATAATATAGCCTAGTTTCTAGTGAATGAAGTTTTTCTAATACCCTTTTGCCATTCTCTTCACGCTTCGTGATGAGCAGGTATTCCTTACCGTACTCTTCTTCAGTCTCAACGTGGAAACCATTGACGCGAATATCTTTAAAACTTAGGAGAGTTCTAGTCGATTCTGGGTACAATAATATGTCTTCAATGACCAAAGTTGTGCACATGGGAAGTATAATTGTGGCTCTTCCGAAACCAATTATACATGCATCGCTTCCGGCTATTGTCGTAAGGCTGCTGTTGTGGCTACAGACCAAAGAGAGAGAGAGAGAGGGGTATGGTAGTGGAGAGTTAGGTGAGCAAATGACCTCTCTTGGTCCCTCCCTAGAGTTGATATCACATATATATATGTACCTCGCGGGGAGCGTTTACACTCGTAACCTTACATCGAGCCTCCTTCGGAGGGTACCCATGTCACTACATATGTCTTATTACTGCCTCACTCGATATCTACGCCTTTCCACAGGCTAGTTGGGTTAGGTGGGGGCCACCCCTACAACAGGAGCCTCTCATGGTGAAGGGCTTCACAGGCCGAAACCATGTTGCCAAGTCCTTTGGCCCCCTCCGTCCCTGCAGCCTGTGACATTGTGTAGTTGTCCTCGTGGCTCCGCGGAGCCGAGGCTGGGGGGACGCAGCGGAGTCGCTGTTGAAGTCGGGTGGTCGCAGTGGGGTCGCGTTTGCGGTGCAGAGGTGAAGACCTCGTCGATGTGGACTCCCTCCGACTGACCCGCCGTGCCAGTTATTTCTGTAACCTAGCATCCATGAAAAGGTATAGGACACATTAGGTGCGAGAACAGTTGTGCTAAGGGTGAAGACGTATGACGTGCAACGAGTGCCAGGGTTGTCCCGAGCCACCGGAGTGGAAGGGGCATCTTCGGGCGTGGCGTGCGGACGCACGGCTGCTTGTTGAAGTGCCAGAGCCGAGGGCGGACACGAGGTTGCCCCGCAGGGGTGAAGGTCTCGTCGAGGGCGGAGCCGGAGTCGTTCTGCTGGCCTAGGGGGCGGAGACTTCCTCGAGGCGTTGAAGTCGTTGACGGTCTCGGAGCCTTCCCCCACGGGGCCATAGCTGTCGCTGGGGTCATGCTGCGGGGCCGAAAGCATCGAACGTGCGACGAGTGGCGTGGAGACCTTGTTTGGCGCGAAGCGCACCAGGCCTTTCCACGCAACACTGTGTTGGTGAAGCAAGTCCTCGCTCGGTCCAGAGTCGTTGTGCGGAGTGCTGAAAAGGCGGGCGATCGCGCGATCGTGACGCGCGGTCCCGAGGAGAGGTACACGCGGCGTTGCTCGGTTGCGATGCACGGGATGTCGCGATCTTGTGACCGCGAGCCCGCGTCCGTTCCCAAGAGAGGCGAGACACGTGGCGAGCCATCCCGCGGACGGTTACGCTTCCCGATCGGGGGGGGGGGGGGTGGGGCGAATCGACGGGCTCCCGCCGGTTGTCTTCCCAATCGTGGGACGCGAAGGGGCTATATAAAGGGTTCTTTACTGGCGCACGAGCGTGCCTCTCGCCCGCGTGCGTTCGCTTGGTTGCCTTGTGCTGTTGCGCGAAATCCACCCGCCTCCTGCTCCATCAATCCTCCGTGCAAGAACAAGGATGGCGAGCCACAGAGATTTCGACCGCCGGCTTAGCGGTAGTGCCTCGTCGGGCCAGCGTGGCATGACGCCACCAGCAGCGGAATTTTCGGTGGTGGCTCGTAAGCCCTTGCAGGCCCGCAAGCAGTACGACGCCAGGCGGGGCTCGCAAGGGCACTGCTCCAGGGTGCTAGGGCGGAGCCTTGCCACGGAGGAGACCATCGAAACCCTCCTGCGGGAGAAGAAGATAGAGGAGCGCGACGGAGCTCGCCTGCCCGCCCGCGACGAAGTGGGGCCTCATCCCGAGGTGTTAGAGGCGATTATCTTCGCCGCATTTTTCGAGGCTGGACTCCGGATGCCATTGACGCTCTTTGTCGGTGAGGTCTTTGAAGGCTTACGGATTGGAGTTGACGCAGCTGACCCCGAATGCGATAGTTCACTTGGCGGTGTTTGCCTGGGCAGTTCGAGTGGAAGGCACTCATCCCCGCGCGAGCTTGTTCGCCCTTCTTCATGATGCGCGCTGTCATCCAAAGAGGGTCAAAGGAGGGGCACTGTCCAATTTTGGCAGTGTCCATTTCGTGGTGAGGTGGGGCTACGCGAATCTTGTCCCCGCTCTGGCGACGAAGGAGAAGTGGGAAGGGTGGATGCGGCAGTGGTTCTACTACTGCGTGACGCCTACCAGCAACCTGCGGTGCCGGGGTCAGCTGATAGCTTTCGACTGCTGCCCGGGGCTGAAACCGGTGAGCGAGGATCAATGGCAGGCGCGGAGACTCGCCGGCGTCACCCTCCGGTTCAACATGCGCGATCTTGTCGAGGAATTTACCATGTACGGGGTGTCTCCGCTTTCCAGCCTGTGGAGATATGAGCGGGGTGATACCCGGTGGGATGGCGTCCGCCCCTCGGTGTCGTCGCTGCAGCAGCCCCCGGCCATGGTAGGTACTTCGACCGTGTGCTGCGTATGTATATGTAACTGTTGTAAATGGGACCACACTTCACGTGCAGTGCTTTCGTTGGAAGGTGCGGAGCGCGCCGTCAAGGCCTTCATGGGGCCGTATACAACGAAAGAGCACACACTGCGTGAAACCACAACCGGGCCTGCGAGGCTAGGGCGGATAAACCGAGTGTGCGAGGTCCTAGGCCTTGTTGTACCGGAGCGCCCAGTGTCAGTGTGGAGTTCGCCCCATCGCCGCGATGGTGCCAGTGAGGTGGGGGTGTCTCCCCGGCGGCGAAGGGCTCGGTCCCGAACTGCTGTCTCTGACCCGCCCACCGGCTTAGCGGCAGATGCCGCTGATCCGGACGACGTGTCAGGTGGCGGGTCCGAGCATGGTAGCGCGGAGGGTCACGCTGCCCCCAGCGAGGACCTAGGTGGTGAGGTCGGCTTTGGCAGCAACGTCGTTGAAAACGAGGCCGTGTCGCCTGTGCCGGTTGGCGAGGATCTGCCTCCCGCACCGTCGTCGCCCATGGTGGTTGCCACGAGCCTTCCGCCTGCCCCAGCTCCCACAACGACTGGAGCGATGGAGCACTCGTCGTCATCGCCTGCTGCAGCCGCTACGGACATGCCACCTGCTCCGTCCGGTGCAGGTACTTTAGCGGTTGAGGGTGCATCACCTGGCTCTCTAGCGGCGAAGCGCCGCCGGGTGCGATCGCCTTCGCGCGCGGAGCAATTCCATGTGGCGGGCGTGGTCGGCGGGGGCCTGGGGTTCGACCGGGAAGCCACTCCGACCGAGGAGGGGGTCATCACTTCCCGGGCAGGGGCTGAGCCGACACCTCCCCACGCCTTAGTGGGAGGTCACGGAGGTAGGCGTAATTCCTTTTCTCCCTGTGACTTCGCGAAGCTCTCTCCGATTTGCTCGCTTATGCCATCGTTGACATTAGGAGAGGGGAAGTCGCCCGGACGCGGCCAAGGATCGAGCAGCGGAGGTTTCTGCGAGGTCAGCGGTGATGTTGCTCGTCGTGTCTGACTTCGTTCCGCATCCAGAGGCGCTCCGTGCCCTCGACGGAGCTGCGGAGTGCGGTGACAGCAAGCTGGATCGACGAGCGCTGTTGTCGTGCCGGTGGGGACCTTCTTGCACTCACACTGGGCGCCGCGGGGATGAAGGTAAGCACCTGAGCCCGCTATCGACATCGCCTACCCCGTGCATGCTAAATAGCCATGTCCTGCTGCTGTTAGGCGGTCGCCATCGGCCGGGCGCTGGATGAGGCGCACATCCGCGAGTGGAGGGCACTGGAGGAACAGCTCACGCCACGAAGGACGACCGCATCTGTCTATTAGAGTCGGAGGTGCACGCGGCGGCGGCGGCGCAATATGCTGCCGAAGCGGCCCAACGTGCCGCAGCAGAGGAGTGTGCTGGCTTACTTGGGCAAACCAGCGCGCTGGAGGAGGAGAAGGCCTAGCTTGTCATGGCCCTGGAGGAGAGGAACCAGGCTCTGGGCGACGCGTCTGCGGCAGCGTGGAGGGCCATGGGGTCGTTGGAGGGGGCTCTCCGGGACCTTTCCGTCGTCGTGTTGAACCTTACTCACGACGCCGCGGATGCGGCGCAGTCATTGGCACGGATTGAGGAGGGTTCGAGCCTGGCGCTTCGCGGTGCGAAAGCCTTCGGCGATCAATGCGGCTTCGCCAGCGCCTGCCTCGCCTTTGCCACGCTCCATGCTCGGGGGTGTGAGCACGTAAACGAGCTGGCCGCTCCCAACTTGAGTGTGCCGACCGGAGCCGGGGTATTGTCCGGCGCAGTCCGCACCACCATGCCCGCCGTCCAGAGCTTCTACGAGCGGATCTAGGGCCACCTTGGAGAGGAAGCGGCCAAAGTCCTGTTACGGCGGACGCTACACCGGGAGGGTAATTTCCTTCAGTGGTTGGAGGAAGCTCGTCAGCGCAACGAAGACGGTGCTGACCCCTAGTGTGGTTCCGGGAGCTGGTGGTTGTGATGCAACTTTTGCTTTTATTGTTGTTTTCTTTTGCTTGCTTATGAAAGAAAGGACCGTTGTGCCGAGTACTTCACAGATGTGTGCTGCCTATACAGTTGCTTGTTAATATGGTAGAGGTTGGCACCTTCCAGCCGTCTTCGCTTGTGCTAAAGGTAACAATGCCCTGTGGGCGAAGAGCGGCAGCGATGGAGCTAGCGCATATTCGAGGTAGGCACGTGAGCGCTCCGTCCCCTATCCTTCGAAGCGGTGGCAGCGGAGCTGGCGCCTAGTCAAAGTAGACGCGATCGCGCTCCGTCCCCTACCCTTCGAAGCGGTGGCGCGAGCCGGCGCCTGGTCGGCGAGACGCGATCGCACTCCGTCCCCTACCCTTGAAGTGGTGGAAGCGGAGCTGGCGCCTAGTCGAAGTAGACGCGATCGCGCTCCGTCCCCTACAATTCGAAGCGGTGGCAGCGGAGCTGGCGCCTAGTTGAAGTAGACGCGATCGCGCTCCGTTCCCTACCCTTCGAAGCGGTGGCAGCGGAGTTGGTGTCTAGTCGAAGTAGACGCGATCGCGCTCTGTAGTTTGTACTCCGGAGCACGCGTGGGACAATCAACCACGACTTAGTTAGGCTCCGGAGAGTACGCTGACGCGTGCGCGGGACATCTGTATCTTGTTTAGACTCAGTAGAGTGCGCAGGGAAAACATCCACGTCTAGTTTATACTCCGGAGCATGCGTGGGACTATCAACCACGGCTTAGTTAGGCTCCGGAGAGTGCGCCAACGAGCGCGCGGGACATCCGCGTCTTGTTTAGACTCAGTAGAGGGCGCAGGGAAAACATCCATGTCTTATTTATACTCCATAGAGTGCGCGCGGAGGTGTCCCCCCGCTGCGTCTTATTTATACTCCGTAGAGTGCGCGCGGAGGCGGACCTCGACGCTACGTCTTATTTATACTCCGTAGAGTGCGTGTGGAGGCGGACCTCGATGCTACGTCTTATTTATACTTCGTAGAGTGCGTGCGAAGGCGGACCTCGACGCTACGTCTTATTTATACTCCGTAGAGTGCGTGCGGTGGCGGACCTCCGTGGAGTGCGTGTGCGGAGATGGGTCTCTGTGTGGTGCATGTGCGGAGGTGGGTCTCCGTGCGGTGCATGTGCGGAGGTGGGTCTCCGTGCGGTGCATGTGCGGAGGTGGGTCTCCGTGCGGTGCGTGGGAACATCGACCACGTCTTTATACTCTGGGGAGTACGCGTGGTAGTGGCACCGACGCGTGCGCGGAATTCCGCGTCTTGTTTATACTCAGTAGAGTGCGCAGGAAAAACGTCTGCATCTTTTTTATACTCCGGGGAGTGCGTGCGGAGGCGAGCCTCTGCGCGTTTTTGGTGAGGGGCACGAATGGTTCCGCAAACAGCGAATTTTATTAAATTCTCGTTTGCTTGGGTGAACGAGTACAAGAAGCCAGAGACTGACCATTGGACTCGTTGACACGACGGTGGCCTTTATTGGCCTAAACATAGTACCTCCGCAACCTGTCCGCATTCCATGTGTGGCGGAGTGTCTGCCCTTCCAGCGTGGCGAGGTGATAAGCTCCCCGCTGCAGTGCTACCGCGACGATGTACGGGCCATCCCACTTGGACTCCAGCTTACCGACCGTATCTGCGCGGAGCACCATCCTGAGGACAAGGTCCCCCAGCTGGAATGCTCGTGGATACACAGAGCGGCCCTGCCTGCGCGCCATTTGCCGCGCGTACTTGGTGACGTGTTAGGTGGCCATGACGCGCTCTCCGTCGAGGAGGTCCAGGGATAGTTGGCGCTCTTCGTCTGGTGCCTGGGCGAGGACCCTTCGTGAGCCGACCTTGATCTCTTCGGGTGTCATTACTTCATCACCGAAGAGGAGTTTGAATGGCGTGAATCCCGTCGGGCGTGTCGCTGTTGTGCGAAGCGACCAGCGGACGCGGTGGAGCTCGCTGGGCCACTTGCCCTTTGGTAGTCCAACAAGGCATTTTTTGACCCCCGGCGGAGATGGCACCGTTCGCCCGCTCGACCGCTCCGTTGGACTGTGGATGTCCAACCAAAGCGAACCGAAACGTGATGCCCATGTCGTCGCAGAACTCCCTGAACGGAGCAGAGTCGAACTGCAGACCATTGTCGGCGGTGATCTCCTTGGGCACTCCGAAGCGGCATATGATGTTCTGCCAAAGGAAACGTTGCATGGCTGCCGAGGTGATCTTGGCTAGCGCCACAGCCTTTGGGCACCTGGAAAAATATTTCGAAGCGACCACTATGAAGCACAAATCTCCTGGGGCTCAGAGAAGAGGTCCGACAACGTCGATGCCCCACCGTGCCAACGGCCATACCTGGGGGATGGGGTTGAGGCTGGTGGGGGGTCTGTGAATGACCCGTCCTATCCATTGGCAGCCTTGACATCGGCGCACAAGGTCTTGGGCGTCAGCAACGGCGGTTGGCCAGTAGAAGCCCTGCCTAAATGCCTTACCGACGAGCGACCTCGGCGCCAAATGCGAGCCGCAAAGGCCCGCGTGGATTTCCGCTTGGAGGTGCTGTCCCTCTTCGCGCGAAAGGCACCGTAGAAGCGGTGCACAGACCCCTTTTTTGTAGAGCACTCCGTCGAGTATCTGGAAGGATCTGGCGTGGTACTGTAGGCGGCGGAGCTCGACAGGGTCGTCGGGCTCGGCGATGCCCTGTAAGAAGGCGTGAACTGGCTCTCGCCAGTCGCCCTGATGGGTGATCTGGTGGACTAGGGCCGCGTCGCGATTGTCCTGCGCGATGGCTGCCGCATGCAGAACCTCGTAGAATGCACCTTCAGGAGCGGGGAGTTGTTGGCTGGCGGCTTTTGCGAGAATGTCCGCTTGCTCATTTTCTGCTCGGGGGATGGCCTTGACCGTGACACCCAGGAAATATCGCTCCTTGGCTCGCACAGCTGCCAGGTACTTGGCGAGGTCGGGGTCCTTGGCCTGGTATGACTTGTCGACTTGCCCCGCCACTAGCATTGAATCCGTGCGGACGAGGACTCGCCACACACCCAGAGCTTTGAGCTTCGCTAGGTCGAAGAGTAGCGCCTCGTATTCCGTGGTGTTGTTGGTGGCGGGAAATGTGAGGTGCGCCGAGTATAACAGGCAGTGTCGCTCCGGCGTAGTGACCACTGCACCCATGCCCACGCCGGAGACGCAGTAGGCGCCGTCAGTGTTGAGCATCCACACCGAGTCCTCCAGCTACTGGGCGTGCTGGGCCACTGGGTTCACTCCACGAGGAAGTCTGCAAGAATTTGGGGCTTGATTGCTGTGCGCGAAGCATGTCAGGGAAAAAGGGGCAAGTTCGGCTGCCTACTTACCGATGCGTCCCGTGGCCTCCTTATTGTGCAACATCTCCGCCAGAGGGAACGAGGATGGCACAGTGATTGGATGGGTGAGGAAGTAGTGTCGGAGCTTTCTCGAGGCCATGACTAGGGCGTAAGTCAACTTCTCAAGCTCCGTGTACCGCATCTTGGCGCCTTGAAGGGCTTCGAAGACGAAGTAGACTGGGCGCTGACGAACGCCCTCCTTGAGAACGAGGACGGTGTTGACTGCTATCGCTGAGGCGACGAGGTAAAGTAAGAGGGGAGCCTCTGGTGCTGGGGCGACCAGCGTGGGTAGGCTTGCAAGGTGCTTCTTGAGGTCGTCAAAGGCGCTGGCGCAATCGGCGTTCCAACGAAACCCATCACAGCCGCGCAGGGTTTTGAAGAAGGGCAGGCCGCGCTCCGCTGCCTTGGACAAAAAGTGACTCAGCGCAGCCATGCAGCCAGCGAGTCTTTGGACTTCCCGTGTCGTTTTGGGCGGCTCCATGGCAAGGATTGCGTCGACCTTGTCGGGGTTGGCTTGGATGCCGCGCCCCGATACCAGGAAGCCCAAAAGCTTGCCCGCCCGCACACCGAACACGCACTTGTTCGGGTTGAGCTTGATGTCCACCTTCCGGAGATTGTCGAAGGTCTCTTGGAGATTGTGGCAGTGAGCGGCCAATTGCTTGGTTTTGACGACCACGTCGTCGACGTACACCTCGACATTCCTCCCCAGTTGGGAGGTCAGCGCTAGCATAATGAGGCGGGTGAAAGTTGCGTCGGTATTCTTCAGGCCGAAAGGCATTCTAACAAAGCAGTATGTTCCTATCGGAGTGATAAAGCTGGTCTTGTCTTCGTCATCCTTGGCTATGTAGATTTGATGATAGCCGGAGTAAGCGTCCAAGAAGCTCATGAGTTTGCAGCCGGCAGTAGCGTTGACCAGTTGGTCGACGTGTAGGAGAGGGTAGTCATCCTTCGGGTACGCCTTGTTGAGGGCAGTAAAGTCGATGCACATGCGCCAGGCACTGTTGGCTTTCTTCACTAGCACCGGAGTGGCGACCCAATCTGGGTGTTGGACTTCGCGGATGACGCCAGCCTGCAGGAGCTTCACCACTTCTACCTTGGCCGCCTGCTGCCGGTTACCAGACATACGCCGAAGCCTTTGTCTGACCGGCTTGGCATCCTGGCGGACCGCTAGGTTGTGCTCGATGAGGGAGGGGTCCACACCCTTGATGTCCTCCGGGGACCATGCGAAGACGTTTGCGTTGTTCCGGAGAACCTGGAGTAGCTCTTGCTCCATCTCCAGGGGGAAGCCGTCGCCTATGGAGACGACTCGGCCGTCGGTCTGGAGGGGGACCCTCTTGACTCCGCCCTTCGGTCGAGGCTTAGGGGTCCACCCCGGGGCGGATGGTGTGTCCGCCTTGTGCTTGCCTGCGAGGGCGTGCACCCTACGGCGGGGACTCGTAAACTCTGTGCGTCGGGCGAGGTTCTGGTCGCCGAAGATAGTGATAACGCCTCGTGGGCCCGAGAGCTTCAGGCACAGGAAGCCATGATGCGGGACCGCCCCGAAGGAGATGAGGACAGGACGACCTAGAATGGCATTGTACGGACTTGGGGTGTCCGCGATGTCGAAGATGACGCCCTTGGTCCTGATGTTATCGCCCTGATAGAAGGAGACCTGGAGGTATACTTGGCCTAATGTACTTAGTGATTGGCCGCCGAAGCCGTATAATGGGTCCTCGATGGCTGCAATCGACAGCGAGGGATTCCCATACGGTCGAGGGCCTCCGCGAAAAGCACGTTCGCCAAACTACCTCCGTCAACGAGGATGCGCCGGACGTCACATCCTGCAATGTCGGCTCGGACGAGCAGAGGGTCCTGGTGGGGAAACTCCACGCCTCGCGCATCAGCGGGCGCGAAGGTGACTTCGCCCTGAGCTACTCCCGGCCTTGGCTGCTGCGAGGCTCCCGATGATGAACCTCCGGAGATGACGTTGACGAGCTGAACCTGCGGGGGCGTTCGCTGCGGTTGATGCGGACAGGGCCCCTGGTGCGACGGCCGTCAAGGTCTGCAGGCTCCAAGCCTCTTGCGTGGCCCGCACGGTGTCGCGGAGAGCTGCCAGCTCCCACTGGAGCGCATGAAGGGCCGCCGGCAGGGATCTTTGCACTACGGGCGTAGTCAAAACGGGCGGCGCACCTGATTGCGCTGGCTTCACAGCCGCGACCACCGGCTGCGCCGCCGAATTACCCGCCCTATCGGTGTGGTGGATTCCCGCGTTGCTGACCCGGTTCGCAGTACTGACGGGACCGTTTGGTGCTTCTGCGTCCCCGTGGGTGTCGACGCTAGTTCCCTGCTCCGCCCAGCCGGTGCTGTGGTAGCTGGCGGGGTTGGGGTTGACTGCTGCGTCGGCGAAGGCGGGGTTGGGGTCGACTGCTGTGTCGGTGAAGGCGGGGTTGGAGTCGACTGCTGCATCGGTGAAGGCGGGGTTGGCGTCGACGGCTGTGTCGGTGAAGGCGAGGTTGGAGTCGACTGCTGCGTCGGCGAAGACGGGGTTGGAGTCGACTGCTGCGTTGGCGAAGGCGGGGTTGGAGTCGACGGCTGCGTTGGCGAAGGCGGGGTTGGAGTCGACTGCTACGTCTCCCATGGCCACCAATGCCGACATCGTGGTGCCGACGCTGACGCGAGGCCCCGCCACGACCCCTTTCCTCCTCTTCGCCGCCGACGATGTTGGTGCCATCCTTCTTGAGGTCTTCTTGCTTCCGTCGTCCCTATGGACGGCACCAACTGTTGTGACTACAGACCAAACAGAGAGAGAGAGGTATGGTAGTGGAGAGTTAGGTGAGCAAATGACCTCTCTTGGTCCCTCCCCAGAGTTGATATCACATATATACATATATATATATGTACCTCGCAGGGAGCGTTTACACTCGTAACCTTACATCGAGCCTCCTTCGGAGGGTACCCATGTCACTACACATGTCTTATTACTGCCTCACTCGATATCTACGCCTACAACAGCTGCCATTGCTCTTACGAATCGACTGAAAATACTTAGTCTCTCTTAAGATGGTATTCATGGTACCACTGTCAGCAAGGCACATTTCCTCCATAGGGCGCCACACGTGCTCTAATATAAGGTATTTTATTAATATGTATTAGAATACATACAACACATAAATAAAACACACAAATATTAGAACATATCATGCCATTATAAACTGAATAAATGAATGAATTATTCCAAAATCATCCAACCATCACGAGAAAACAAGACTAAAGTACCATCCATACAAGTTCTAACTTGTTCATTTAATGCAAAATAAATGACAATTAACGTCTCATGCATTCTGTGCATCAGACGGAATTAACTAGAAAATCATTGATTTCTTCAGTTATCTTTTCAGGAGTGATGTTCTCTTCGAGAGAAATCATGGAGGTGGCTGCCTCTAGGTCGTAAGGGGGTGCTGCTGCCGGAATGGACTCAACCTCCATCATTTCATGTAGTTGCTCAATATGCTCCCTCAACCGCTGCAAAGTGAGCTTCATGCTGCCCTTTGCCATTCTTCTTCGGGGCTTGGTGGGCATCAATGACATGCTGCGGCGCTTTACAGATCCGCAACCAATGCCCCCACTTGCCACACTTGTAGCAACCTTGGTTCTGCTGACCATAGATTTTGCCACTCTCCTTAGCCTGTTTGTTATTTGGAGCATCTGACTTGCCTTTTTGGGCAACGGCTTTACCCTTCTTCCCCCTTCTTTTCATCAATGGTTTTCGCACCTTGTAGCTCCCGGCATTGGCCTCGCGGCCAGCGGAGCTCCCCAGTGGCTGAGCGACGTAATTCTTGCGGAGAAGTTCATCCTGAGCCTCCGCAACATGCATCATATAAATCAATTCGGCGTACTCCTTGTAGCCATCTTGACGATAGTTGCATGCGGATTGTACAGCGTTGGGGTGAAAGGTGGACAGACTCTTCTCAATCTTCTGCTCATCTGTGATCTGCTTGCCACAGAGTTGAATATTGGTACAAATCCTGTGCAAGGCAGAATTGTACTCCTCGACCGTCTTAAAATCGGCAAACTTTAGTCCGATCCACTCTTGCTCTGCCTGAGGAAGAATGGTGTACTTTAGCCTCTGAAAACGCTTCTTGAGTGCGATCCAGAGTGCCAACGCGCTTCTCTTCGCCATATACTCATTCTTGAGAGTAATGCAGAGATGATGGCTAAGAAAATGAAGTGCCTGATCATTCTCCTCAGGTGTGGGTTTGGCGTCATGCCGTCCGCCAATCCCGATAGCCGTGCGGAGCTTCTTGGCTCCAAGTACTATCTCAACATCAGATGCCCACGTCAGATAGTTCCTGCCATGTTGGGCAAGCTCCTCGAATTCCCAGTTCGTGATGCCAGTCATCTACATGTGATGAATGGAACATATAAGTTTACTTCAGGTAAACATACATGAAATTATTTACTGCTGGTAAATAAATGGTACAATAGGTTCTCATAATGTTTCATAAATTTCTATGCATTTTCCATAATTTACTGCTAATTTTCAATGATTAAAAGCAATTAAACAATTACAATTAATCAAAACAGTAAATAAATACAGAAAATATATAAAACAATAATGGCATAAATAAATAAGCTTCAAATGCTGAAAATAATGCAAAATTCAGATTCCCGAGGCCCTTTTATGTAGAGTACAAATTTTTAGCGAATTCTGCATTTTCTGGGGGTCTATACGCAAAATTTTCAATTCAGAGAAAATTTGCGTAATTTCCAGATTTATCGGGAACTTTTCTGCAAAATTACCGGGCTCCCCCTTTTTCCCGCTGGTCCCCTTTTTTTTCTTTCACCGGCCCCGCCCACTTCCTTTTCTTTTTCTCCTCCCCCCACCGGCCCGGCCTGTTTTCCTCCCCCCAAAACCCCCAACCGGCCGGCCCATTTGAGCAACACAAGGATGGGGTAGGGTTTCCCCTACCCCCAACTCTTCATGGCGGCGGCGGCAGCCCAAAACGCGTGGGGCGAGGTGGTCGGTGGCCGGCGGTGTGCGACGCCGTGCAGGGCGAAGCCGGTGGCGGGAGGTGCAAGCGGATGGAGCCGGCTAGGCGGAGGTGGCTGGGCGCTCACATCGAGGCGCTGGACTGGAGGGTGAGGCGTCGGGCGTGCAACGGCAGAGGCGGCCGGGCCGGAGTCTGCAGCGGTGGGGGCGGGCTGGTGGCCGGATGTGGGAGAGCGAGCGGCGCACCGATGGCGGCCTGGCGCAGACCAACCCGGTGGTTCGGCGCACGAGGTTGTTGCACGGCGGCGCAAAGGCTGCAGGCCAGGAGTGGCGCAACGGCCATGTGCGGGAGCGACGCAGCGGCTGTAGGCCGTGCGCGTGTGCTGCGGCGGTGGCGCAGCCTGCAGGGCCGGGCGCAGGTCCTACAAGGCGGCGGTTATGTGAGATCGCCGGGTGGCTGCGCAGCGAGCGGCCAGCGGTGGTCAGCGATAGGCGCGGCTTCCGACGGCGGCGGAGACCGTCGGCGGCTACTCGCCTTCGGGCGCCGATGGTCAAGCGATGGCCATTCAGGCGGCTGGCGCGCGCGGCGGCGGCGCGCGAGCGAGCGCGAGCGCGCGCAGGCGGCGTGGGGGTGCGGTCGGTGGCGCCATACGGGCGCGCCGGGAGTGCGATGCCGCAGCGGGCGCGGCCGCGACGGATCTGGCGCTTTCAAGCCATGCCCGTGATGCACACGAGCACCTCTTTCCCCCTTTATTTTCAATCTATAATGCAATTTGATGTGTATGTGATCTACCGATCGACGATTTCGCCGACGACTTCAGGTCTGCTCGCAGTAGATCAGTCTACAGTGCAATCGACATCCACCCTTGCTAGCAATTTACCGATCGATATTGTGCCGGCGACTTCAGGTCTGCTCACGGTAAATTAGCTCACGGTAAATTAGGGCGAATTTGCACCATAGACAAACAATCTAGAACGCGAAAGAAAACGAATTCAAAAGCGATCTAGAAAATTCAATCTGTGCTTCGATGATTACCTTCGTTCACCAGAGCGTAGTCGTGCTGATAACGTATTGAGGAACCCTCGCTGGCGACCAGTCCGAGCAATTCCTCTGCTTAGAACAAGAACGAACCAACCATAGAAAACAGAATAATAGATTGAACATAGAGAGATAGAGAACTCCTGATCTTTCTTTATTGCTTCAATTCATTGGTATACAAATCTAGCCATATGGCTCTCTATTTATAAGGAGTGGTGAGGTGCCCACTCAGAGATAAGGACTTTTAAACCAAGAGTCCTGGTTTCTTAACAGAAATAATCGCCTTATCTTTGAACGGTTTCACTGGTCAGATTCCATTGGGGCTTGCAGATTGCCAATACCTCCAAGGACTCTCTGTCATCGAATCTCTTTGAGGGTCTAGGGCCAACATGGCTGGCCAAACTAGTCCTCTTGGACAACCAATCGTCTGGCTCCATACCAAATGAACTCGGCAACCTCTCCATGTTAATATACCTTGATCTGTCTCAAAACCGGTTGTCGTCAACTATACCAGCAAGCTTATTCCATCTCGAGAGCCTTGCACAACTTGATCTGTATCAAAAACTCCTTGAACGGTGCACTGCCAGTTGATATAGGTACGTTGGAACAAATTATCAGCATAAATCTCTTACTCTGTAGCAACAGCTTCCTTGGTAGCCTCCCAGATTCCTTTGGGCAACTGCCAGTAGTTACATACCTAAACCTATCACACAACTCATTCAACGGTTCAATTCCAGACTCTTTTGGCAATTTAACCAGTTTGAAATCACTAGACCTGTCCTATAATTATCTCTCTGGTACCATCCCAGGCTACCTGACCAATTTGAAATCACCAGCTTGAACCTGTCCTCCAATAAACCACACGGTCAGATACCAAAAGGAGGCGTCTTCGCAACCATTCAATCTATGATGGGAAACCCAGCTCTGTGTGGTGTTTCGCGTCTCGGGTTTTTGCCATGGCGAAGCAACCATTACTCAACTATTGGGCACATCCTGAAATTCCTGACCCCTCCGTTCAAAAAAAGAGAGGAAATCAACAACTGCTCAAACCTGGACTTCAGAGCGTTGGTTCGTCAATACATGCCTAATGGTAGCTTAGAGGCATACTTGCACACTGAAAGCAGGCCATGTTTGGGATTCCTCAAGAGGTTGGACATTATGCTAGACTAGACGTGTCGATGGCAATGGAGTATCTACACTATCAACACTGTGAGGTAGTCCTGCATTGTGACCTAAAGCCCAGCATTGTTCTATTCGACGAAAACATGACCTCACATGTGGCAGACTTTGGCATAGCAAAGCTGTTGTTTGGTGACGGCACCTCTGTAGTTTCCGTGAGCATGCCAGGGACGACTGGGTACATGGCACCAGGTACTCGCACTACTGTCGCTCCTGATCTTGTTAAACCATCCATTGCTATCATTAATGTCTCGTTAATTTGACTATTATTCACCATGTCTCGTTAATCCTTTTGCAGTTCATGTAAAGAACAAATTTTACTAAAATTAATATCTTATCCTTTTGCAGTTCATGTACAGTGATCGATTTCTCCTCCCTCCTTTCCTAACACAATGCATGACATGGCTGGATTCTCCAGACCATTCCACAAAAAAGAAACCAAACATTTTCGCGTCAATGGCGCGCCGGCGGTGGACGATCTCTCCTGGATCAATCGCTACCGCCGGCAGTATATTATCCTCTCAGTCTCTCTCCCCTGAAAATGGCAAAGAACACAGCAAAAAGAAGTTCATCTCGCTTTCTTGATCCATCAGCTGATCACGGCCCGATCCTGACTCTCACTTTCTTGGCGTGCGCCTCGGCGAAGTCGATCTCCGATATCTCCGAGTTGGACGACGAGGTGAAGTGCCTCACCGAGTGGCGGTCGTCGCCGGCGTGGCGCCGGCCGCAGCCGCAGCCCCAGGCCGCCGAGGTGAGCACGAGCAGCGCCGTGGCCGTCGACAGCGCGGCGAGCGCGGCCCACGTCGAGCGCGCGCCGCGCCGCAGCGGCGCGCACTGGTTGCCCACGATATCCGCGAGGCCGGCCTTCACCAGCTCGCAGCTTACCAGCCGCTCAGTGCCCGGGAAGATGTCGAGCACGTTCTGGATGGAGCTCGTGTACGTCTGCACCTTGTCGTAGTCGATCGCCGACGAGAGCTCGTGCGGGGCGCAGTTGGCGCCGCCGCCGAAGTCCGAGCACGTCAGCCTCCTCAAGATCTTCAGAAAGAAGAAGAGTCAATGACATGTTAAGATTGGCTTTCTTTTTCAGAATCTTTGAAGCAGTTGTTGTGATGAAGCTTGTGTTTACCTGAGGGATGTCACCGATTGTGGCGGCGCCGGAAGGGCAGTTCTCCGGCCGGTACCGGTGCTCCGGCGGCCCGGAGAAGGGGTTGCAGATGTAGTCCAGTTGCTTCACGGAGTACTCCGATTTTATCGTGTAAATGTTCGAATTCACCTGAAACATATTGCAATCAGAATTCAGAAACACTCTGGATGATAACAATTCTGCGTCTTGTACTTCTGAATGCTGCTTCAGATGCGCTACAGCGTGTGTTTATTTGTTACCTGGTCTATGATGTCATGGATGCCTGCACCAACATCGTGCAGGATCACGTTGCCGGAGAGCTTCTCGCTGCAGGGTATGATGGTGCCTAGCGTGCTGTTCTGGGAGTTCAGCTGGTACTCTTCGAGGGCGACGCACGTGTCGCCCGCGAACTTGTCGAGGAAATAGTACAGGCCAAAGTAAATCCAGAAGAGGGCTGTCAGTATCCAGCAGAAGACTATGCACCTGTTGCAGACAGTTTCTTGTGATTAGAATGTCATAAGTACTGAAATTCATAAGTTTTGTAGCTACAGATGTGTCTCTGAAGGATACTCACAAGTAGTACAGTTTCTGTAGCCTTAAAGATCTTCCTACTGCAATCAAAAAACAATGTTTCAGTGTAAGTTTCAGGTATAACTAAGATATATTTGCATATTCAGAAAAAGAAAAGCATTATGTTCGCTTACCTAGCAATGCAAGAACTGCGACAAGATTAAGTGTCACAGTTAAAATGGTCACAACTTCGCTGGAAAAACAGTAGCTGTGTCAGTTCCAATGATCATTAAGTGGTATTATGAAAGTACTAATGTATGAATCGTGTCCATAATGTAAAAGTTCTTACAGTATTTTTATCCCTTTACTGACCAAGCGCATGTTCTTCTCCGCCTTCACCTGAATCTCCACGGCTTCAGAGTTGAGTGCCTCTACTGTGGAGTTCAGATGATCAAAAGCTTGACTGCTGTTGTTGTATAGCTTTGATGTGTTTTGCATCATCTCAATGGCTCCCGTTATATTGTAAATCGTCGCCGTCGCTTCAAGTGCAGTTTTCCCAATGATCTCTTTGACAGATTCTGCTCGTGAATGGAATCTTACTGTGCCACGGAGTGCAATTGCTGACGCAACTCTGAACGTAAAATGCGTTAGTAGATTAATAACTGCATTACTACAAACATGCTAAATTCACAACAGTTGCAGATGGGAATTATTAATGAATTATTGTTGAGTTCAGCAACTTACATGACAAAAACTGCAAGAAGAATGAAAAGTACCACAGACCAAAGCTGGTATCTCTCAAGGAAGTAGTCGATGACACCGTATTTTTCATTCCTTTTGGTGAAAATCTTCGATATGACAAGAACTACCACCCAAATAATACCACCCATAAGCCATAATGCTGCAATGACGTATCCAGCTCTACCTGTAAATATGGTCGACTGAAAAAGGTAAACACAACGACAATCAGTTTTAATCCTCATGTGGATATAGATATTCTTTTTCTCTCATTCTATTCAGATAGCTTCATATAATCAAAGTTATATCAATGTATCTAGCCATTTCTGCACAACTAAATTCAATTTATGGCTAAGAACTGATTATTCATTTATTCAGTAGTACGATGTACATCCACGGAACAATTTATGCCTGTTCATGATATACTGTAAAAGCAATCGTTTTTTGTCTATACATAATTTCTCAGCAACTCAGCACGATTGCAGCACGCAGCGTGTATGACTGCAGATTGTGTCTAGAGAACAAGAGAGCTTACACTCCAGTAATACTTGTTTGTGACATTATATCCTCCCCTGTACTTCATTAGGCCATCAAGAGGATCGATTCTTCTCGTTCTTCTTGAAAGAACGCTATCGGATCTATTTTCCATTTCTGACAAAATCCTGCCCACTGATCAACACAGGCAACAAGGATCAACTATCATTCATACTTCAGGCAAGCACAATGTCGACTAGAACAGTAAAAAATAAAAATATACTAAATGAATAATATACTACAGACAAGCACAAGTTCAACTAGAACAGTTCATCAGGACATTTTTGCTGCCTTGACATGTTGCTTTACCCCTCTATAAATTCTTATTCTAAGTAAACTTGATTTGCATGTTACTGAAAAGGTGAAAGATTTGCAAGCTTTATGAAGAGATAGATCAGGATTAGTCACCTGCTACATTGTGGGGTGAGCTTTCGAGGTGTTGTAGAGTGGTTTGGGCCTGAGCTTGTACGTGTAAACTGCACGTGATTGCTGCAAAGCAGCAAAGCAGAAACACTAACAGCTCCAATCTCCTCGATTCCATATCAGTACGCTGCCATTAGAAAATTAAAGCTCGAAACATTACTCTCCAATCACAATCCGGACATGCAAAAGAATAGAAGAAACCAAAAGCTCGATCTGCAGAGCAGTAAATTTCTGCATGTGCTAGCCTGTCAATTTGTATTGCAGTTACTGAAATACTGATACATAGCTGTAGCAAGCGAATGTGCAGATCAACCTGCCATTGCATACTTTGCATGTAATGTGAATTTTCCAGTTTGGTTAGGACAAAGTACACGTCAGTTTCTTCTGACAAACTTCTGTGGAAATCAATCAATCGTACTTTGGACGAACTTTCAGGAAGATGACTTGATTTCCTGAACATCTGACTATGCTTCCATGCCTAACCTTAGCAGTTTTGAGTCAAACAAATTTCTGCACTCTGCAGTTCTTCGAGACGAAGAATACACGGGAATTTAACTCAATTGAATACGGTAAGATTGGCAGTGTTATTTGGACACCAACTTGGATTTCTAGGTAACACTGAATATTGGAAATATGACTATTGACATGCTAATGTTGTAAATTCAGAATGAATAATGAATGGTAGATGTTTAGGCTTTAGCGAACTACCAATGTATAGGTTGGGTGAATTCTGTTTTTATTTGAAAGCTTGAAAAAAAAGGTGCAGAAACAAAGCACAGTATCAAAAATGGGCAAGTTATTGCAGTTCTTCTTGCAGTTGATTGGCAAATCATTCTTCAGAGAAGCAACCAAGAAATGCAAAGCAAGTGGTGATACACGACTCTGATCACAAGCAATTTCAGTTTTTATCACTTCACATAACCATATAAAACTCTTCTCGAGCTGCAACTCTCTGAATCGAAACAGAAACCACTAGGACGTAAATAATCCCATCTAAACATGCCCTAAATTTTCGGCAAAGACCGAACAAAAATTCCAATTCATGCACCAAACAGATCAAGAAATTTCATTCACCACCCAAGAACTCAAAGTGCTTGAAGCCTCAAGACCAGAACAGAGCACACTGAAATTCAGAATGAAAAACCTCAAAGAGAAATCACAAAAAACCATAAAGAATCAACAGGCTTACCTAATGCAAACTTATCCCATGCAAACGGAGCTCCTGTTCCTCCTCCTGCTGTTGCTCTTCTTGCCACACCTTGCAACTTCTTGAAGCAGCCACCAACAGAGACTGCTCCTTCTCCAAAACTAACACCATCCTTTAGTCTCTCTCACCATTAACTCCACTTCCAAACGTGGCCTCCCTCTCATTCAAACATCTCTAGAAGCCAGCCAAGCACTTCTCTCTCTCTCTCTACACCGTGTGTCAAACAAGCCCACCTCTGACCTCCCTTTCCATGGCAACCACACACACGTAAGTAGTATTTATATGTGATCAAAAAGGGGAGGTCAGATGAGATGAAATGGACAGAAGCAAGGGTTAAAGTGCCATCCTTTTCTTGGGCATAGAGGAACTGGTAGGATGCACCACCCTGATCGCTGCTGCATCGGCATGCACCAAATCCCCATGTTAAGGAACGAATTTTAAAGCCAGAACAAAAGTAAAGAATAGTAACGTATAAAAGGGTTTGAAATGGAGTTCGCTTAACAACTTTGCTTAGAATCCCAATGGGTTGTTTCTCTAGCTCCTTCCTTTCTTGTGTTTTATTGGCTACAGTTGATGACTTATAAATATGGTTGATAATTTTTAATTAAAAATAAATAGTAGTGGCTGAAATAAATGACTTTTAATCATTGATCCCTTGTCTTATCTTCTGCCAGTACAAACATTGAAACACCCTCAAAGTTGTAGGTTGAGGAGGTTTTACGCAAACGACTTTGTGGTATTTGGTATTTGCGCAACTCTTGAACCGTGCGCATAGGTATTTGTGTGAGGACCGAAATGAAAATTTTGATATATTTGCAGCATGAAGACCTAAACTTATGCAGGCAACCAAACATGCCTAAGGTATATCGTAAACTTATATTCTCAATGTCAAACATGGACTAACTGTATTGGAATATGTTGATTTAATGAACATTAAATCGCAAGAGTAAAATTCAAAACTCAGTAGTTCTATATCTGGATGGTTTATTTTATATGGAAGTCAGGAATTTTGATGTAAAGTGATAATCGGTAATTACCTTTCTTGAATCAGCCACCAATGCACGGGTTAAACCTTGCTAGAGTTTGCCGAATCTCCTATTTAAAAAATCCAAGCAGGTAGCGGTGGACCTGACGGGTAGGGGTGATGGCGGAAAGGGCGCCACTGGTGATAGTATTGTGGCTATTTTTAACTTATAATTTATAATTTTTCTAAATAAATAAATAAGGTGATTTTTTATCTTCTTTTTAAAGTGGTTTATCAAACAGTCTTTTCAAAACGGTTTATCGGTACTCGATTCATTCGTACAAATGCTCGCGTTAGGACTACAAGCCATAAAGCACAACCTTAAGCCATCAGTTACAACAAAAAAGAACACACCTAATATTTATATCTGACCAAATAAAACTTGGTGGTTATAATCAAATACCATAAATATGGGTGAAGATATAGCTTCGCTAGCATCCAATACGATATCTTGTCAAGTACACTCCCTAGGTATGATCACACAAGAAATGGCCAGTCTGGGCCACGTATGCAATTTTTAAAACGTTGGCGGGGGTGCATGTGAAAGGAACCTGCAGCATAAAGGGGTCAAGACTAAGGCTCTAAAAAAAGCTCGAGACTTGTGAACTACTCAACCTTAACTCGTTTTAGACTCGATTCGAGCTCGACTCGAGCTCCAAACAAGCTGAACTCGAGCCTAATCTCAAGCTCGCGAGCTTCAATGAGCCGAGCTCGAATAGTTCGCGAGCTTAAGATTTTTTTATCTTATTCCCCGTATCCCGCCGTGCACTCCTGCGGTCCCCCCCCCCCCCGCCCGAACCGCACACTCCCGTCCCCCGCCCAAATGGGCCGAATCCCACCCCGCACTCCTGCCCCCCCTCCGCCGACTCCTCGCGAGTCGCGCCCCCCTCCCTCTCCTCGCACCCCTACCCGTTCCTTGCGCCCCCCGTCCCTCTCCTCTCCCACCCCATCCCCTCCTCGCACCCCCGCCGCCCCCGCACTCCCGTCCCCCTCCCTCCTTTCCCCCCCGGTGCTGCCCCTCCTCGCCCTCCCGCCGCCCCTCCTCGGCCCCGCCGCCGCCACCCCCCACCCCCGTCCCTCTCCCCCCGTCTCCTTCCTCTCCCCCGCCGCCGCCCCCCGTCCCCCTCCTCTCCCCGCGCCCCTCCTCTCCCCCGCGCGCGCGCCTCTCAACCCGCCCGCCGGTGCCCTCCTCCCACCGGCGCCTCCTCCTCTCCCACCGCGGCGCCTCCTCGTCCCGGATCAGGCTCGGCCACGGCTCCCCCGCGCCTCCGCCAGCAGTACTCCCAGTCCGTCCCCACTCACCCTCCTCCTCCCGAGCCTACACGAGCCGCTCGAGTTTGTCCGAGCCGAGCTCAAGCCCAGCTTGAAGCTCGACGGCAATCTCAAGCTCGCTCGAGCTCGACTCGTTTACAGTCAGCTCAACTTCTGTATCATTTTCCCATGAGTTCACAAGAGGAAAAAAAATCTAGGAGCTAAAAATGCAGCGCCTTGGAACTAACAAGCCTAATTAGTAGGAGTATCAGTGGGAATGTTGATTAGGCTAATTGGACTTGGAAAGGATAAAAGGTCTGTTTGGAGCAGAGCTAGATAGACGAGGACCAAAGAAAAGTATCTGGGTGGGGCCGCCCAAAGGTCAATCGGATTCTATGCGGGTCAGGCTGCGTTGTTTTTCTAGCAATTAACCACGCATATTTTGGCATTTGAGAATTGAGATCCTGATGTATATAAGCTATCAAAAGCTGAAATTTTCTTTATTTTTTCTCATGAAAATACTGATGTTAGAAATTTAATAAAAACTTAAGAGACGAACTGTTGTTTTATTTTGGCTTTCTAAGGGGATATTTCTGTTAAACCATCTTCACAATTTTAATTCAATGAATTATCTGTAGAAATTAAAATTACAGATAATATTTTTTTCTGTTAAACCTTGTATATTTGCGTTAAAATGTTTCTGTTAAACCCCAAGTATTTGCGAAAGTGGACACCTCAGTGCGCACCTGGACGAGGCTGCCGGCATGCAGCAGCCATCATATAGTCTTTGCTTAAATTGCCGGCCGTGAAAAGATCCCATCCCCAGCTCTCGCCGACCGTGGCGCTTTCCGTAACGATGGCGGCGTAGCAGCGATGGGATCTGACCGGTGCTTCACCGCAGCCAGCCGTGACAAAGGCAGGTTCGCGCAATGCTGCCGACGTCGCTCTCCGATTTCTCCTCTTGTTCCGTCGGGTGACCTCGCCGTCACATAAATTCGCCGAGAGGGACGTCGGGAAAAGGAGAATTGGGCGCGTCGGACGTCAAACTCGCCGACTGGACTTTTTTTTCTCCTTCCGTTGTGGTATTCGGTTTTGCCCGGCCCCAAGAATGGTGTTTTGGCTTGTCCTGGTGGTGGTAATCCTCCTCGAAAATATGTCATCTTTCAAAAAAAAAAAGGTCCGTTCATTTTGCATACAGTTTATAACTTATAACTATAGTTTATTAGTATAATGAATAGTTATTACTAAAAAAATTAAAAATTTAAAACTACTGAAAAGCAAAAAAAAAAAAAGCCCAATGTGTGGCGCGGCGCGACATGGTGTGTGCGAGTGGTTGACTTGTGTCATTTGTACAATGAATGCTAATTCTAGCTAGTTCAACCAGTGTGGCAGTAAATCTCAGGTTTGGTGGCTCGGAAGGTACACACTCATTGCTGAATCTACATGATTATCTTGTATTATGTACGGGATCCGATGGCTGGTCTGGAAGCTGTTTGATTTTTTAAAAAATATCAAGTGTTCTAATATACATTCGAGGGAAGAATGAAAATAATTTGCTAGGATAAAATTTTTGTCCTTGAGAATGTGTGGAAGGAGAGAGTGGTGTAGATACCCTATTATCTACGGAGTACATGTATATTTCCTTCTCTATAAAAATCTAATATTTCCCATGCACAGACGTCTTCTTCCAAGGATATACATTTGGGTAGCAAGCTAACTGCAGAGGGGGGCAAATAAAAAATGGGTATATCTAAGATATTGTCCCATGAGAATAGGTGGAAGAAAATAATAGTTATCCATCCAAGAGCATGTAACATTTCCAACCGATGTCTTGTTCCCATGGCATATAGCATATCTCTTTCTCTGAATCTTTAACACTAACATTCCCTGCACGCATGTCTATTGTCTAGTGTGCAACGTGCTCTCTAAAAGCAAATCGCGTTAGCCACAACTTGCATACCATGCATGCATACATAATGGAAAGAGACTGCCGTCACTCTCTCTTTTAAGCGTCCTAAACCTTTTGATCCAAATGGAAGGCATGGTGAACATTGGATTAGTCGGCCTAGTTTCTGCATTGTTCTAAGCACACAACATTTTTTTTTTTTTTGAAAAAAATTGAGTATCACTTCGAGAATTCTCTAAAGCATGGGCATAACAGAAACTCAAGCCCCTTCCTCCCGGGGTCGGGTCCACCTGTCAGCACTCACGCCCACGATCTTCGCTACGCCATCGTCGTAGAATTTGACACATAACACTGTTGAATGGGACAAAAAAAAATGCGCCATGACAAAAAAAAAAAAAAAAGCGCCATCATCAGAGAACAAAGCACATTTCTTCTTCTTCGTTGCACTCTTGTGCTCCTGGAGTACTCTGCACGCAAAGCAGGGGAATCCAGCAGCAGTCGTCATGTATTTTTTTTCGCAAAAGAAAATTAGAGCACCCGTCATGTATCCAGGGACTCCATAAATCCAGGGTTGCTGCTTAATTGTTCAGCTGTTCCTCCACTTGATCCTGGATTACCGCGATCTGAGGAACATTAACCTGGCTCGTTATCCTCTCCGCAATTCGAGTCAAGAACTTGCACAAATACTCCCCCACAAGGTCGGTGCAAGCAAGGTGACCATGGTCCTTCTCTCCGGCTTCTCCGCTTAAACAACCGATGGTGAGCGCTTGAAACACAGCACCCAGATACTACTCGGTATTATCTTCAGTTTCCTGCAGAATGGCATTTAGGCAAAAAGTGGAGTATTCCGTATTCACTCCCTCCTGTGATGATGACCCTCAGTCATGGGCTGGCAAAAAATGCTGTTAATGCTCGAATCAAAATTACAGTAGTTAATTGGTTCAAAATTGAAATGGATTAATTTCGAGTGAAGAAAATGTTAATGAGGTTCGGCTCGATAATGACTCGTTAGCTCAAATTTAAAATAACCACTTAAATGATAAATTAAATGATTTTATGTTAAACTATATTAATTTCGAATGAAACTCGATAATAGCTCGTTAAACATAATATGGCCCTCATGGCCTTCTGTTCTGTACAAGTAGTTGGCATGAGACGAAAAGCCAGATTTGGTACTATTTGCAATTGAAATTATAAAAATAGCCATATAAAAATGGTATTCGCAAAAATAGTGTTTTCGCCGCCTGGTGGCCGGGTGGCAACGACGTAGGGACGACGCGTGGCCCTTGTCGTCTCACGGGCGAACTGCAGGTTGCCTGCCTCCTGACCAACGGACGGCAGGTGGGCCTGCCGCCCCAACCCCAAATGGTCGGTGATTAGGCCGGCTAAATAGCCAACCTAATTACTCGCTTTTTTTAATTTTGCTTAAAATTTATATGATTTTTTTATATAGCAAATGAGCTCAAAAATTATGAAAATTTATGTGTAGTCTCTTGACATAATGTAGTTGACTGTGTAATTTGTTTATAATTTTATCCATGTAAATATTGCTCAAAAATTTGTAAGATTTTGATATTTATAGGAGCTATTATATATAGCAAATGAGTTCTAAAAATTACAAAATTTTATACGGAGATTCTCAACACAACATAGTAATTGTGTAATTTTTTGAGAATTTTATGTGCTCCGAATTTTCCATGGTAATTTATGTTAATTTAATCATGAAATTAGCGATATGCGATGCTCATTTAATTAGCCTGTACGATTATAGTTGATTTGTAAATTATAAATCAAGATAATATTTAATTTAGTTTAGACTTGATTTATGAATTTGGAACCTTAATATTTGGTGGTAAAATGGTAACATAATGACTTCTTGTCAAGAATTAAACGCAAAAAGGTGATGACATTTGATGTTGTAAATTAAAATAGATTTTATAATAAAGCTAAAAATAACATGATCCGTAGAGTTAATCGCTCAACAAATCAATTAATTAATTATCAATTACTTTTGAAATTGGTACAAATATGAATTCCATCAATACGCTAAAAGATACATCATATTATGACATGGAATAGCGAGCAGATGAGCTCGTGATACGGGGATGGGTCCCGATCTTCTCAGTGAGGAACCGTGGATAGTTGATGTGAAGTAGACGATGTTACTAGCTGAACACTCGTGCCCATGCACGAACCCTCAACTCTTCGGAAAACGCCCAAAACACACCGGATAGTTGTCATCGCGCGACCACAAGCGACGAACGCCAAGTCCCCAATTCCCAATGGAACGACGGCTTGATCTTGAGTTGCAGAACGAACAATGGATCGCCTAATTCTCTCTCAAAGTCCTCGCATGAACTCTGGTGTTGAAAGAACAAGCAATAGCTATGTTTCAATCTGATGCATAAAACTTGGTCCCCCTCTAAGGGTGCCAATACAGGGCTTATATAGCCTCTTGGGACGTGCATAGAGTCCCCAAACCTAGTACAACTCAACCCTATATGGTTTTAGATACGAACTCTTAAAAAAGGAAACTAGATTTTACAGCCGTCATATTGTTTCGGTCATAACTTTTGATCCGTGACGAATTTGATGCTGGGGCCAGATCCATTGCGTAGCCCTTGAAAATATCTTTCCAACAAGTACAAGAACGCCTGAATCGGACTCCGTTTGTGAAAGTTATGACCTTTTTAGTAACTGCCTGACAGGCTGTCCCGAACCGAGTCCGAATTGAATTCTGAGTTGAATCCGAGTTGGATTTGGATTGAGCACGTGGGAAGTCTGAGTTGGGCTTCAAAATAGTGTCCAAAACTTGTGCTCTAAGTTCTTGGGCTCCATCCTTATACTCTCCCGCCACATGGGCTTTCTTTCCCCCTTCCACATAGGTTCCAACCAGCCACATGTGCTTCGTTCTTGTTGGCTCCATCCGCGTGGGCTTTGTTCCTTCATGTCTTTGGCACATAATGTGGTTATCTGCTTCCTTTTGCATCTTTATTGTTTTGCCATTGACAAACCTAAGAATACACCAAGTAATAACATGATGTAGTATTTCATCTTTATGAATAACAACATTAAGTATAGTTTGAAATGAGTTCACCTGGCCATATTTCATGCGGCTCAATAATTCTTTCCAGTTGAATAAGATATTTAACGGAAAAGTACAAGACACGTGCATATCCGCATCATCCTCCCCTTCTTCAAGAAAAGCCGTCCTCGGCTTTTGATAGCCTGAAATTGTGCTAAACAAAGAATACAACGTGTATGCATGGTATATATATTCGTCATCAATATTTCTTCGGCTTATATCATTATAAACTTTTGGAGGTGTAGTAAACAAAATGGATAACACATATGCCTGGTATATGTAAGAGTCAATTGTTGTAGCATTCTCACTATTTTGCCCAAACTGATGAATATAGCAGCGACTAAAGGATGTATACATTAGCACATATGCATGGTATATATAAGAGTCAATTGTTGTGACATTCTCACTATTTTGCACAAACCGTTGAATATAGCAGCGACTAAAAGATGTATGCATTGCATTATTGTTTTTCACATCATTCTCCCACCCATAAAAGAAAGTCGTCCTCGACTTTTCTAAGGACATGGACTGATCCTTAATGAGCAAAATCAGATTTAAATGTGTAGATGTGGGAAAGAAAATGTTGAGTGTTTTCCATGCTTCAGCTGCGCTACTCTGATTATTTTTACATGATTGTACACAAAGAATCGAACAACTAGATTTGTGAAATCTTTCTAAATAGTATGTACTGTTGTATAAATTTATCTCATCATGATCATAACATGGCGCAAAAGATTGTTTATCCACAATATGTAATTTCAAGTCAGTGAGCTTATCACATGTAATGCAAATTCTATAAACATAAAATTTGTCATCTACACCATAATCTCCAATCAAATTGAACTTATACGTGTAGGCATGGGTACTAACTAATGATTTTGAATATGAAATTTCAGCAACCTTATTAATCACATTAGATAGCTCTCTAGGAGTGTTAAACATGATATAGCATAAAGAATCATTAGGAGATATTCTAGTAAGAATTTCTTTGTAAGTAATCAATTCCACATTATGTAAATTAAGCATTGAAATTTCGGAACATGGAGTGTTCGGTTGATCATATGAGTTCTCACAATTACTCACCTTTGTATAATTAAATTCAGCACCACTATTGTTACCTTTATCGTCCTCCTCAGATGATGTAGGTGTTGGGGGTTTAACATTATTAGGATGCACCCATGGGACAGCAGGTACTTCATCCCGTCTTGTGGTTATCTCCTCCTCATTTGCCTTCAAAGGTGTCGGTTGTTGAATGTTCAATGCTTCATCTTTAATGTCAACCTGCACAATATGAGAAACAACACTAGAAGTAGATATTAATAAGTTAGTTTCAGATTCATCCTCCCTTTGTCTATCTTCTTCTTCTCGCTTTTCTTTTGATGTCCCTCTAACACTCTCAATTTGGATGCTCTCAACCTCACATATGGTGGAATCACACAACTCACTCTTTTTATCACTCTCACTCAATTTGGCTATGTGGCTCTCTTCCTCACATGGGTTGTGGTGTATCTCGGGAGCTATATGTAGTTTTGGAGGACCATGCACACTTGTGGCATTAGCAGGCGCTCCCCCACGTAGAATGTGGTGTGCGAACATGGCACGCAGCTCCAAAAAGTTATTATTCATGGTCGTATGCAATTGTTGAACCTCCTTCCCGAGGTGGTTCAGTCCTGTGTGAACTTTCCTGAGCTCATTGCGCACGCTAGTGTTACCATCAAGAAGTTGTTGTTGTAGCATTTCGCGTAATCGAGTGTACTCGGTCCACGTAACCGGCGCGTCCGGATTAGGTGGATCCTCCTCGTGACCTGACATGGAAACAACTCTCAAACAAGAAGCGAGGTTACATCTGGGTTAGTAAAACAAAAGCTCTCTCTATGCTTGCAACTTATCATCCCGAAAACAAGGTAAGCTTACTGCTCCAAAGTGAATCAAGGACGTCAAATCGACACTTGGGACAGCGAACGACCTCAACCCGTAATGTATGAGCGTAACCAAGAGCAAGGAGTACACAAACAGTGTAGGTGGAGCTTGGACAGGTATGTGTATAACCTATGCAATCTGATATTCAAGGTATTGTAAAGCTAAGTAATGATCCAAGCTAGAGTATTTGCCTATGTGCTGATCCAATTGGTTAAAGAGAAGTGTATGAACGCACACGCAACGATAAATGGGACTTAATGCAAACAAAGGAAATGAGCTAGAAAGAGGCAATCTGAAATTGAGATGAATAACTAGCTCGTTTTGCACTAAGTACAAGGAGAGACGCTAGCCAATTGCAATAGTTATGAATGTAAGGGCACAAGATTGCTCTATGAGAATATAAGTGCACAAGCTGAAAATATGAACTAGGGTTTTTTTTTTCACGGAGTTTTGGCCAACACTTTCTATTTTCACTGTTTCTTGATCAAATCGCCGGAAACTTTTAGGCTTTCTTCTTTTGTTTTCTTTTCTCTTTTTTTTTGGCCAAACTCTCGTTTTCTTCCCTTTGCACAAATTCAAGAATTCAGCAAGTGTAAATAATACTCAAGAACAGCCCTAACAAAGAATATCAAAAGCTAGTCTCAATTGATGAAAAGATATAAGTGAAGCTCAATCAGTAGCAATTCTTTCTTTTCGGTCACTAGGGTTTGGCACAAGTAGTGATTTGTTTCTTTCAAGCCAAACCGCAGCAAACTTTCGGTTTTGAAGGAAGTGAATACTATCTCAAACTCTCCCCCAAAGAGATTTTGGATGGATCTCTCGAGAGCAATGTGGACAGCAAGGAATTTAGGATTCAAAAGTAAATGCAATTTACTTTTTTTTTGTTGCTAATTGAGGAATTCAATTAACAATTTTGTAGGGTTTATGTGGACACAAAGATCAAGCTACGCGAAGGAAACACACGGATCAGCACGAAAACAAAACTCTAATGGACGAAAACTTAACAAAACGCACAAGAACTAAACAGATTAAACTACGGTTTTTGGTATTGCAATTTTCGGTTTAATGGAAGATAGGACAGAAAAACGAATCTAACTACGGGTAAAGAAGTTCTCACCGAGTAAACCTAGAATCTGATACCATATGATACGGGGATGGGTCCCGATCTTCTCAGTGAGGAACCGTGGATAGTTGATGTGAAGTAGACGATGTTACTAGCTGAACACTCGTGCCCATGCACGAACCCTCAACTCTTCGGAAAACGCCCAAAACACACCGGATAGTTGTCATCGCGCGACCACAAGCGACGAACGCCAAGTCCCCAATTCCCAATGGAACGACGGCTTGATCTTGAGTTGCAGAACGAACAATGGATCGCCTAATTCTCTCTCAAAGTCCTCGCATGAACTCTGGTGTTGAAAGAACAAGCAATAGCTATGTTTCAATCTGATGCATAAAACTTGGTCCCCCTCTAAGGGTGCCAATACAGGGCTTATATAGCCTCTTGGGACGTGCATAGAGTCCCCAAACCTAGTACAACTCAACCCTATATGGTTTTAGATACGAACTCTTAAAAAAGGAAACTAGATTTTACAGCCGTCATATTGTTTCGGTCATAACTTTTGATCCGTGACGAATTTGATGCTGGGGCCAGATCCATTGCGTAGCCCTTGAAAATATCTTTCCAACAAGTACAAGAACGCCTGAATCGGACTCCGTTTGTGAAAGTTATGACCTTTTTAGTAACTGCCTGACAGGCTGTCCCGAACCGAGTCCGAATTGAATTCTGAGTTGAATCCGAGTTGGATTTGGATTGAGCACGTGGGAAGTCTGAGTTGGGCTTCAAAATAGTGTCCAAAACTTGTGCTCTAAGTTCTTGGGCTCCATCCTTATACTCTCCCGCCACATGGGCTTTCTTTCCCCCTTCCACATAGGTTCCAACCAGCCACATGTGCTTCGTTCTTGTTGGCTCCATCCGCGTGGGCTTTGTTCCTTCATGTCTTTGGCACATAATGTGGTTATCTGCTTCCTTTTGCATCTTTATTGTTTTGCCATTGACAAACCTAAGAATACACCAAGTAATAACATGATGTAGTATTTCATCTTTATGAATAACAACATTAAGTATAGTTTGAAATGAGTTCACCTGGCCATATTTCATGCGGCTCAATAATTCTTTCCAGTTGAATAAGATATTTAACGGAAAAGTACAAGACACGTGCATATCCGCATCAGCTCGGTCTATTGGAGAAATCTCTCATTAAGTGTCCGAAGGTCTTGTATATCCTACACTTTACTGCGTGACTAATGCTAGTATGTTGGCTCACATCCATATCGTTCTGGAAGTGCTGTATTTGTCGACATCCCTTCGCAGTTATTTTTAACTCCTTGTTGCAGCATGTCTGACCAAAAATTCCTATAGTGCATATCCAGGTTGTGGATACTCGTGGCATGTCTGGCCAAAGATCTCTATGCTCGCATATCGCTAATTTTATAATTAAATTAATATGAATTAATGTGGAAATTTTAAAGTATATAAAATTTCCAAAAAAATTACACAATTACTATGGCTATGTCGAGAGGCTTCATGTAAAATTTTGTAATTTGTCGAGCTCGTTTGCTATATGTAACAGCTCCTACGATTATCAAAATATTAAAAAATTTTGAGCAACATTTATAGTAGATAAAATTATAAAAAAATTACACAGTCAACTACATTGTGTCAAAAGACTGTATATAAATTTTTGTAATTTTTAAGCTAATTTTCTATATGTAAAAAATCACAAAAGTTTTAAGTAAAATTAAAAAAAAGTAAGTGATTAAGCTGGCTAATTAGCCGGCCTAATCACCTGCCGTTTAGGGATGGGGCGGCGGGTCCACCTACTGTCCATTGGCTGGGCGGCAGGCGCCTATCGCCCAGTGGTGGGGCGTAGGCGGCCTGCCATCTGCCCACAGGACGGCAGGGGCCACATGTCGCCCCTGCGTTACTGCCGCCAAGCCGTCGGGCGGTGAAAATGTTATTTTTTGTCAATACCATTTTTATACGGCTATTTTTGTAATTTTGATTGCAAACAGTACCAAATCTGGCTTTGTTTCGTTGGCATGATGTATCTCATTCTCATACTACATCACATATACACCTACGTTTCTCTGTTGATGGCACAAGTGGTATCTCTCCTGATGCATGCTGATGTGTATACTTCACTACTCATGAGAATAACAATAGAATCCAACATGACAAGTGGCAACAGATAACTTGACAATGTTATATATATATATATATATATATATATATATATATATATATATATATATATATATATATATATATATATAGAGAGAGAGAGAGAGAGAGAGGTAAATTACATAAGGCACCTATGTTAAGAACCGTCCGAATCACGTGTATAATTGATAGAATTTTTTGAAATTTAAATATGATAATGTTTTATACCCATGATATTTTTATGGTATGTGAGTTTTGAACTTATTTCAAACTATTTTAAACTACTTTTGAATTTAACGTGACTACAGTGAGTATATACCATGAAACTAGTTAAACTGAAGTTGAATTTAATTTTTGTACTTTGATATCTCAAATACACTTTTTATAGGTATGTAAAGATACCCATGTCAAATGTCGCGAATGTCAGAGCACATCAACAAGTATAGATTTGGGTGCCTAGGCACCATGGTGCATAAAACACTTATCCTATATATATATATATATATATCTATATATATATATATATATATATATATATATCTATATATATATATATATATAGATATATAGATATATATATATATATATATATATATATATAGAGGTGCGATAGTAGGTCAAAGTCGCGGAGATCTCGAAAGGCGTGGAGGTAAGCTGAGACGTGTAGGTCCCAAAGCCTCTAGTGGGTAAGCCCACAGTCATGTTTCCTGGTAAGTCGTAAAGGAGCGTAGTAAACGGTGTAAATCATTGACTGGGCAAGCTTGTTGGGGGTATATGTTGATCGTAATCAAGGGTTCACCCTGTCGTTGTCTGGAAACCTCCTATCCGATTGGTTGATCTTTATTTTGGGATTTTCCCTACCGTTGACTAAAAAACTACCTATCCAACCTCCTTTATCCTTGTATAAGATGTCTTGGTTAGCCATATCTCTTGGTGTAACCGACCGTCTGGAAGCCTCTTGCAATAATGATAGGTTTATCAAAACCATGTCAGTTAATAATGCTTTGACTATCTACTTTGAGGATATAGAGAAAAGTATTGCAAATTAGAAAGTACCTAAGGTAAATATTAAGGATATATATCATATAGTCATGTTTTCTGTACGTTCTGATTATTATATTAAAACTATAGAAAAAAAACTCTTCCTATTAGCTCCCTACATGAATCATTGCATCTTCTTTCTGAAAAAGAAATCAATCATATAAAAGCAAAACCTCAGTGTCATTATTTATATTTTGGTTTAGTTCAAGTTGCTATCTAATCTTTAACTCGAAAAGGTTTAAATATTTCTATGTTGACTTGTTTAAGAGATTGCAAAATTAAAAGATTTAAGGACTCCTTGCTAGGAATGATTGAAGCTAGTCTTAGTAATGGTCCAATGTTCTTCTTTAATACTTTTCTAGATTTTTTTGTATGTCTTTCAGATTTAAATATCCATAAGGTTTTGACCTTAAACTTGCAAACATCTGGCTTTGATCATGAACCCGGAAGTGAAAATATTTCAATGACATAAAGAATTTATTACAAAGCCATGACCACTTTAGCCACATGTTCAAAACAAAATACACTAAAAGGTCTAACCACTCTTTTCCAAGCCAATACTAGTAATCATATTATCACTCCTAAAACCTTGAAGTGGGATGAGATAATACTTCCTGAGAAGTGGACTCTCTTCCAAGTAGAAGAACCAAAAACTACTCAGCATAATGAGGTACAGTCCTTGACTGAAACTCCAGATGGAGATGTTGAGATAACATTCTCCTCAAAAAAGAATGGTCTTCATTCAGTCAAGACCATCTATCAGTCTTGATAATAGGCAACTGCTAAAGCCAAATAATATTATCTATACAATATATGAGGATAATCAGTATGAGCCCTCAATCTCAGATTTTTGAGATCAATGTTATAGAGGAAGAAGAAGAAGATCATGAGTTTGAAATTGATAAGGAACTCCTTTAGAAAGAACTTGATCTTCCCAAAAATAAGGATAAGCCTGAAAGATATTACAAAAATATAGACAATCCTTATATAAAAAGAATAAGAGAAGTTTGGTACAAAGAAATTAAAGAATGGAAAAGACTTATTTGCTTCTTTGATTGGTATGAAAATAACCAGATCATACACTTCGAATAATTCTTCAAACCAAAGAGGAAATCAAGACAAAAAATAAACCAAATTCTAATATGGATAAACTAAGGCTTGATTTAGATAAACTAAAGTATGAACTAGAAAAATCTAAAATTAGATCAAAATAATCTAAAGCTTGATGACTTAAATGTCATAAAAAAAAGCTCTCAAAAGAATGGAAGACTTCTGGGGGAAAGATTGAAGAGTCTGTCCATCTTCCCTTTGAGTCTATCCAACTACCAGATAATGCCAAATTCTCAATTAAACAATATTTCTAAAAGCACTTATGGTGATCCTGTTAAAGTAGAGCACGTAGTTCACCTAGTGGAACAGCAAAACTTTGCAAATATATCTTTACAAGCTCTTGGACAATAAACGGATCACTTCGAGAACATCCTTTTGGAAGGCTCCAAGTCAGGTAAGATTGAGGTAAAGGTAAACTATCCATTTATCTCTCAATCTGAATCATCTAGTACTCAGTGTATTACTCTTTTGTTTATCCCACATATAATAAATTATAACATAGAACTTGAAAAATAAAAGGCAATAGGATCATCTGTATATGAAGAATTGGTTAGTAAGTTAGCCAATAAGTTAAATAACTTAAAGGTAAATAAAAATGTCAATCAAATCTCATATAGAGAAAATAATAACATGACCAATAAGATTTTTAAATCTGCTACCTATGCTAGGACAAGGAATTACTATCCTAGACCAACTTATGCTGATCTACAATTTGAAAAAAGGCCTCAAATTAGCAATATGACATATTTTAATAGCAAAAAATAGTGGAATAGAATATAGATGGATACATAGAATATCAAATATTTATCCTTATCCATCAAATAATTGTGTATGCTAATACTTGCATAGCTAGTGATAATCAAGAAAGAGAAGCAGCCTCAATGATTGTTGTTGGATTCTCTGGTCAATTGAGAGGCTGGTGGGATCGCTATTTAGATACCATCAAAAGGAAGCAATTATTGATGCAGTCAAAATAGACGAAAATGAAAATCCCATAGTCCGGGTAGATGTGAATGGAAATCCTATTGGTAACATTTTCGGATGCCCTGACTACTTTACTATACCGTCTATCATTTTGATAGAAATTATCAATATATTTATGAGAAGAAAAGAGAACAATTGATAAGCCTAAGATGCAAGACTATGTCAGATTTTTGGTGGTACAAAGATATATTCTTATCAAAATTATACACTCTGCCTGATCCTAATCAATACTTTTGGAAAGAAAAATATATATGAGTTACCTTCTTTATTTGCTGAAAAGGTTAGAAATTCTTTAAAAAAAGAAGGAGACAATAGTATAAATTATCAAGACCTAGATATAGGCAAAATCATCCAAAAGATACAGTTGGTAGGTGCTGAACTGTGTAATGACATTAAAATTAAGGATCAACTTAAAAAACAAAGGGTCATAGGGAAAAAGGAATTGGGAGACTTTTTGCTATCACTTTAGCTTCCAAGATCCACATTAATGTAGGAGTAAAAAAATATGTTAAAAGACTTAGGACAAGCTATGTTAACAATAAGAAAAAAGCATACTATATTAAGAAAAAGCGTCATAGAAAATCTCTTAAGAAAGAAAACAAACCAAGAGAAATTGTATGCTACAAATGTGGATTGAAGGGTCATATAGCAAGCAAGTGCTTCAAATCTAAAGTAAAAAAGGAAATTCAAACCTTACTAGAATCAGAGTTTGAAGATATTAAAGAAAGGTTAGGAGAAATCCTAAATCACATTGACAACGAATCTAGCTCTGAAAATAAAGATAAATCAGAAATAAATTATTATAAAAATAGTGAATATTCTTGTTGTGAGGAAGATGCCTCTAAGGGTACCTCTGATGAAAATATCCTAGTTCTCACAAACCTAGGACAATTTGTATTAGACACATTTGATACAGTGCGAAATCCAAAAGAAAAGAAAGTTATCTTAGAGAGATTCCTATCGAGAATCAAAACTAACAAAGATAAGTTGGTAAAGGATATTTAACATAAAAAGTATTTCTTCATAGATAAAGTCTTTCAAAGAGTAGAGAATCATAATAAAGTGAACAAACAACTGGATTTAAATGACCTCCTTCAAGAACAAAACTACATAAAGGAAGAACTATGAGAACTTAAAAGGAGAATCCAAATCCTTGAAATCCAAGAAAAAGCAAAAATTCAATGTGAATCTAAAGAAGAAGCAATTCCACAAAATAATCACGAAGGAATTATGAGCTCTAGAAATATATTTTAAATAAAAGTAGTATGTACAAGTTTCATACAAATTCACTGATGGATTTCATTTTAAATACAAAGCCTTAATTGATTTTGGAGCAAATGTGAATTGTATTCTAGAAGGAATTATTCCTTTTAAATATTTTAAAAATACACTCATAGTAAAAGGAATTGTATTCATGGTGCTGATGGAAACCCTCTCATAGTAAACTATAAAATTCCTAAGGTACATATTTATTTTTCTGGTGTTTGCATTAAGACTTTCTTTTTGCTTGTGAAAAATCTAAAATAAGGAATCATTTTAGGAACATCATTTCTTTCAATGATTCATCATTTTCTTGCAACAAAAGATAATATCAAAGACAACGAGGTAGAATTAGTAATTTTCTTATTATCTATTAATGTTCTTGTTCTTATTTATTGTTTCATTCTAATTCATGTTATTATGTAATGTATATGTGAACTTATTTACTATTTATGTTCTTGTTCCTACTTACTGTTTGTCATTCATGTTCATGTTTTAATATTAATTAAAAAAATAAAAATTTGCATATCATCCTTCCAACCTGCATTGCTCTATCCCATATCCATACATCAGAAGCCATTCTTCACCATACATTGTAGCGACCGGATCCCTGAGTCGCTGCCTGGGTCCTAGCGACCTGATCCCTGAGTCGCTGCCTAGGTCCCTTCCTAGTATATTCACTAATCAGCTCCTACGTGCAGAATAAGTGCGCACCCTCTCGAATCAATCAACAAGTCATCCCACCAACCCACCCTGTGAACTGTAACTAGTGAAGTTGTAGCGATTGTTAAATATGGCAAAGTTACTATCACTTGCACATGAAGTTATTATCGAAATTGCATAAAGTTACTTACAATTATGCGCACGTTAGACCCCTACTAGTGGAGTGATAGCGTTTGTTAATTTATGAAAATTTACTATTATACGCACATCAAGTTATTATCTATAATGTATGAAGTTACTTACAGTTCTTATGTGCATGGTATCATTATTGCCATAACCGCCATCCACTAATTACGTTTGCTAATCCAGGGCATTAATTATGGGCGGTTACAGAATGAGCACACCGGCTACAACTGGTGGTAACTTCATGTTTTATAGGTGGTAACTTTATGCATAGAGGTTAATAACTTTTCTCCTGAATGATGTTGGCCGCACTGGTTACAAATGGTGGTAACTTCATGTTGTATTGATGCTAACTTGATGTGTGGAGACTAATAATTTTTCTCCTGAATGATGTTGACAACACCAGCTGCAGATGATCATAACTTCATGTTAACTTGATGCATGGAGGCTAGTAACTTTTCTCCCAAATGATGTTGACCGCACCGACTGCTATTTGGACCAGTCTGAACTATTTCTAGTTAGCGATCGGATCTATCCGATCATCTTCTTTTCTGTTCAGACTGGTCTGATCGATCCATTTTAGCTGATCGGACTGGTCCGATCGCCGCGTCTGATCGTCTCCTCTGCTGTTCAAACTGGTTTGATCGTCAGCCTCAGCTGATCCGACTGGTCCGATCACCGCCTCTAGTGCACCAATGGTAACTTAACTTCACTCGCTACCTATGGTAACTTAATTCAAAAATGTCAATAACTTTTTGGCACTGTGAATGTTTGGTAATAACTTCATTCAGAATCGATGGTAACTTTATTCAGAAATGTCAGTAACTTTTCGGCACGCTGCGAACAAATGTTAGGCTACAATTGAGGCAATAACTTAATATTTTACGACAAGTAACTTGAAGAGGGCAAACTGATAACTTTTTGCAAATTGAGAAAAGTTTGGTTACTGCCGATCCCATTACGCACGAATCGCAAATTGGCAAGCTAATAACTCTTGCTTTGTCTGGTGGTAACTAATGGTTGAAAGTTACTACTGATTCCGTTACGCATGAACCGCTGATGGAAGCCAGGTCGCGCGCACACACACTTTGTCCTACCAAGATTGGTTGCCTACAAAAATTGGTTGTTTGATCCATTGCCAAACACTAGTTTCTTGATGTAACAATAGCTAGCTTTTTGGACTAGGATCTCAGTTTAATTGGGTATAGCCTACATCTATTTGGCGGTGACTGGATAAGGTTTTAGCCCATGTTTGGGCTCAAACCTCATATAGAATGTGTAGCCCACCATACCTGGATCCATTGTAGTTGTTACAAAAAAGCTTGATTCTTCTCCGCCTCCTTCTTGTCCACCTCTACCTAGCCCAGGACGATGTTCCCACGGGTTTGGTGCTACCACCAATGTCTTTCCACCCATCGCTTCCCGCCATACATAAGTTGATCGTTGACAATGTCTCTAGCGATGTTCTGTCGTCTCTAAAACTTAACTTGATCTTTGATAATGTCATTAGCGATGTCCTACTAAGTGTTAACCATAAAACCTAACTTTGTCGATGCTTTCTGTAACACTCTTGGCCCAACCCACCCATAGGGTGGATCCATGCACACGTAGCACATCGTTTACACTTTTGTCCTCGTTTCGTATGGAAGGGTTAACCGAGAAGTGCTACGTTTGGACTCAACATGCATGTTTGGACTCAACATCCACTATGGATAAGGGTTAACTCACTTTAGTCAAGCAATGTAGGGATAATCCCACCACCACCTTCACATGGGCTACATAGGCCACCACACTAATGGGCTGGGATAGTACACTTTTAGATTATTTTAGGATTTAGTTTTAAATTTAAACTAAAATTTAAAGATTTTGATAAAAAAAACCCTACTATCCAAACGAGCCCTTATGATATAAGTTAACTACAAACTAACATAATAAATCCACCAAGATGTTATGCGGTGAACATGCACTGCATATACTTTCTCTAATGACAAATGTACAAGAGGACACTAAAAATCACAATTTATAAGTTACATGTTACTATTCACACCATACAATACACAATACAAATGGTTGAAAGCCCAAACATCAAAATATGAAGTTGATGTCGGGTCCAAACAAACAATTATAAATGACAAAAAAAACACCGATCTATATACCTCTGTGAGGAAACCGATGCCCCCAAAGCGGTGCAGCCGGTCCTAACGGTCCACACAGTTTTCTTGTCCTCCAAGGATAGGTGGGCACATATCAAATTCCTAGTAAGACTCTTCGGCTATAAATATAGATGAGAGCTCGTATATTATGTACTCTCTCTGTCCACAGATATAGGTCGTTTTTAATTTTTTTTATGGTCTCCAATGCAAGACTTTAACTATAATTGTTTATTATAATATACTAGCAAAAATAATAAATATATATATTATAAAAGAATTTGTAAGACAAATATAATGATATTATTTTTATGTAGTTAATCTATATATTTTAACATATATTAATGGTTAAAATCTAAAAAACTTGATCGTATAGAACCCACGAGCCCTCATATATATTGCCCATTGAGCCTTTTCAATATACACACAATATTCGTAACACTAGCTTCTTCGTCCAAGAATTACCTGAGGCATAAGAGGGAAAATCCATCAATAATTGCTACTACATTGAGCTTTGCTTGTCCAAGAATTGTTGTACTGCATGGATTGTTTCCTTTCTTTTTTCTTCATTAGTTTTGCAAGAATTGCCCTGTTGGATATAGAAAGTTCTTACTTCTTAGATCTCCTGGCATTAATTAGGCTTGTGTTCAAGGATAGATAGGAAGGAGAAATCTCACTTCTTACATGTTAGTTCTTGTAAATTTGTATGCTTTATTGTGAAGAATTGTTCCCCGTATGGCCTAAGGAAAGGGTACATTCTGCATAAGGGAAGAACTAGAGGGATTTCTGTTAGCAATTTGTTTTCGTTTACATGTTGCTAAAAGTAAATGTCAATTGTAAATGTTCTTGGAAGGAATCGACATGTTCTCTGTGTTTTCGTTCGGAAAGATTTGATCTTGGAGGGGAGGGAAGGGTGCAAGGAAGATTAAGAATGGATGAGGTTGGGACGCCAGATTGCGGCGATGGGGTTTCGGTGCCGGAGATGGACCTGCTCATGCTCTCAGCGTTTGATGGTCTTGACGACTACATAGAGCTCATTGCTGGTCCCTCAGTTGTTGACAGTACCTTACCGTCTTTCAATTTTTCACCTGTGCAACAGTCGTTGCACATTTCACCTTCATCACCTTCCGTGAATTCTGAGGAGCAAGGCGATGTTTCCACCGTGCGTAGTGATTGCTCTGCCAGCTTAGCTTCTGGTGACGTCATGCGCATGGGCACTGCCACTGTCCCAAAGCCAGTCCATGGCGTTACCCTACTAGAAAGGATGCTTAGGGCATTGACCATGCTTAAGGAAGCATCAAGTGGCGGAGCAGTCCTTGTGCAAGTCTGGATGCCTGTAAGAAATTGGGAGCACCAAGTGTTGGCTACCATTGACCCCGCACGGCGCCACCTCGGCCTCTCCACCGCGCCCCGCACGGTGCATCTTCCGCACCCCGGCCGTTCGCCTCGCACGGCGACTCGCCGCGCCGCCCTGCGGCCGGCCGCCACCACGGGCCCGAAGCCCGATTGGATCTATGAAAGCCATAGGCCATAGATATTTATGGTGTTTGCGGATTAGCCCCAAAAAAATCCAAAAATTATAAAAGAGCCCTTATGATTTGCATATAAATCCCGAATTTTGCAGGAAGGCCTCTGTAATTCTGAAAATTACGAATAGGTCCATGAATTTACGAGTGGGTCCAAAATTTTTCAGAAAACCCCTCAGTAAATCAGAAAATTATGCAATTTTTCTCTGAATTGAAAATTTGCGTAAAAACCCCTTGGAATTGCAGAATTCGCTGAAAATTCATTTTCTACCATAAAAGGGCTTCGGGAATCCGAATTTTGAATTATTTTTTAGCATTTGAAGATTATTTATTTCTGCCATTATTATTTTATGTACTTTCCGTATTTCTTTACTGTTTTGATTAATTGTGATTGTTTAATTGCTTTTAATCACTGAAAATCAACAGTAAAATATGGAAAATGTATAGAAAATTATGAAACATTATGAGAACCTATTGTACCATTTATTTACCCGTAATAAATTATTCCATGCAAGTTTACCTGTAGTAAACTTATTTGTTCTATTCATAAACATATAGATGACTGGAATCACGAACCGGGAGTTCGAGGAGCTTGCCCAGCATGACAAGAACTATATGACGTGGGCATCTGATGTCGAGATAGTACTTAGAGCCAGGAAGCTCCGCGTGGCTATCGGGATTGGCGGACGGCATGATGCCAAACACACACCTGAGGAGAATGATCAGGCACTTCATTTTCTCAGGCACCATCTCTGCATTACTCTCAAGAATGAGTATATGACGGAGAAAAGCGCGTTAGCACTCTGGACCGCACTCAAGAAGCGGTTTGAGAGGCTAAAGTACACCATTCTTCCTTAGGCAGAGTAGGAGTGGATCGGACTGAGGTTTGTCGATTTCAAGACGGTCGGAGAGTACAATTCTGCCTTGCACAGCATTTGTACCAATCTTCAACTCGTGGCGCGATCACGATGAGCGTAAGATTGAGAAGACCCCGCCCACCTTTCACCCCAATGTCAGACAATCGCCGCAACTATCATCAAGACGGCTACAAGGAGTACGTCGAATTGATTGATATGATGCAGGTTGCGGAGGCTCAGGACGAACTTCTCCGTAAGAATTACGTCTCTCAGCCATTGGGGAGCTCCGCTGGCCTCGAGGCCAACGCCGGGAGCTACAAGGTATGAAAGCACTTGATGAAAAGAAGGGGGAAGAAGGGTAAGGCCGTTGCCCAGAAAGGCAAGTCAGATGCTCCAATGACAAAAGGGCTAATGAGAGTGGAAAAATCTACGGTCAGCAGAACCAAGGTTGCTACAAGTGTGGCAAGTGGGGGCATTGGTCGCGGATCTGTAAGGCACCGCAGCATGTCATTGATGCCCACCAAGCCCAGAAGAAGAATGGCAAAGGGCAGCCTGAAGCTCACTTTGCAGCAGTTGAGGGGGAGCATCTTGAGCAGCTGCCTAAAATGATGGAGGTTGAGTCCATTCCAGCAGCAGTACCCCCTTACGACCTAGAGGCAGCCACCTCCATGATTTCTTTCGAAGAGAACATCACGCCTGAAAAGATAGCCGAAGAAGACAATGATTTTCTAGTTGATTCCGTCTGATGCACAGAATGCATGAGACGTTAATTGTCATTTATTTTGCATTAAATAGACAAGTTAGAACTTGTATGGATGGTACTTTAGTTTTGTCTTCTCGTAATGGTTGGATGATTTTGGAATAATTTATTCATTCATTCAGTTTATAATGGCATAAACATGTGTGGCTATATTATACCAACATTAAGACGCCTGCAGCGTACACTGTCCTGGAGACAGTATTTAAAAGCTCTGAACTATTCTGTCTCTAGCATGACAGATTAGGCCACCCAGGTCTTAGGATGATGAGAAATATAATTAACAATTCTCACGGGCATAATATTAATGTGAATTTTTCCCGAATCACGAAGATTTTGTGTGCCCTGCATGTGCCACCGGGAAATTAATCACTAGACCCTCCACTCTAAAAGTGAAGGATGAAGTCCCTGCATTCCTGGAACGCATCCAGGGAGACATTTGCGGTCCTATTCAGCCTATCTTAGGGCCATTTAGGTATTTCATGGTACCCATTGATGCTTTCTCAAAGTGGTCATATATGGGTTTATTATCCACAAGAAACAATGCTTTCGCCAAATTGATCTCGCAGATCATTCGCATCAGAAATATATTCCCTGATCATCGCATCAGAAATATGTTCCCTGATCATCGCATCAAGTCCATCAGAATGGACAATGCTGAAGAATTTACTTCAAAGGCATTTGATGATTATTGCATGGCGATGAGAATTGCAGTTGAGCATTCGGTACCGCATGTCTATACCCAGAACAGTTTGACAGAGGCTTTAATCAAGAGGATTAAATTTATTGCCCGACCCCTCTTGCAGAATTGTAATTTGCCAGCTACATGCTGGGGACACGCAGTCCTACATGCAGTGAATCTCATCAACTTTAGACCTTCAGCCTACAACATCCATTCACCTATGCAACTAGCGCAAGGGTCACCACCGAAAATTTCTCATCTCAGGAGGTTTGGATGCAAGGTTTATGTACCTATACCCCCTCCGCAGCGAACTGCAATGGGTCCTCTCCGTAAGACTGGGATATACGTTGGTTATGAGACTGCATCCATAATCAGGTATTTGGAACCCATGTCGCGAGATTTGCATACCGCCCGCTTCGCTGACTGTATTTTTGATGAGGATAATTTCCCGACATTAGGGGAAGGAAACCAACCCCTTGATGAAGAATGTCGGGAAATTACGTGGGAAGCCACAGGAATTCCTACACATGACCTACGCACTAGTAAAAGTCTAGAAGACAATAGAAGTCTTGAAGACAAGAGAAGTCCAGAAGACAGTAGAAGTCCAGAAGACAATTGATTTGCAAGCATTAGCGAATCAGCTGCTTGATCACTTTAGTGATTTGAAGAGCGTGATTAAGTCACATGTGCCTGCACGTATTGCACCGGAGAGGGTTGAAATACCAAAGAAAGCAGAAGGTATCCCTAATCTCGTCCAGAGGCCTCAGAAAAAAAGAGGACGAGAACTCTGGCTCCTCGAATCTAAAGTAACCGGGGACGCTTGGCGAAAAAGGATAAGAAGGACTTATCACAGCCGATCACTAAAGTCCCCCAGAATAAGAAGGGGAGCCAGTTGAGACCTGGCACAAGTATGACACCTATTGAAAAGGACATACCGGATCTGAATATCCCCATCGATATGGATGTGTGCGCACACATCGGAGCCGAAAAACTAAAGGGACTTACCACCGCAATTCAAGGAAGCGATGCGCAAGGTGAAGCTCCAGAAGAAGCAACTCATGAAGAAATAGCTATAAATTATGTGCATACGGGAGAGTCCCTGAACTGGACAACAGCCAATGTTGATATCTACTTCGCAAAGAAAATTACCACAATCATTGATCTTGATCCCGAGCCTGCATCGCTCGCTGAATGTAAGAAAAGATCAGATTGGGAAAATTGGAAGAAGGCAATAGCAACTGAATTGCTATCTCTGAACAAAAGAGAAGTGTTTGGGCCCGTATGCCGCACACCTCCCTATGTGCACCCCATTGGGCACAAGTGGGTATTTGTTCGAAAGAGAAATGAAAGAAACGAAGTAGTGAGATACAAAGCAAGGCTGATAGCACAAGGTTTCACTCAACGTCCTGTAGTTGATTATGAAATAACCTACTCCCCAGTCATGAGTGGAATTACCTTTAGATACTTGATCTCAACGGCAGTGAACTTGAATTTAGAAATGAAATTGATGGATGTTGTAACTGCATACCTTTATGCTAACTTGGATTCAAAAATTTATATGAAAATCCCTAAAGGAATTCCTCTCCCGAACCAAGACAGAGCAAATAGAAATCTATACAGTGTGAAGCTTAGAAAGTCTCTGTATGGACTAAAGCAATCTGGCAGAATGTAGTATAATCGCTTAAGCGACTTTCTCTGCAAGAAAGGCTACACGAACAATGAAGACAATCCTTGTGTATTTATAGGACGATCCCAGAATGGATTTTGTATAATCTCAGTGTGTGTAGATGATCTGAATATCATCGGGACAGTGGAATATATAAAAGAAGCAAGCTTCTACTTGGATCAGAGTTTGAAATGAAAGATTTGGGCAAGACTAAGTTCTGCTTAGGCCTGCAGCTTGAGCATGTTCCTGGAGGAGTCTTGGTACATCAGTCGACCTACACCCAGAAGGTGCTAGAAAGATTCCGCTTTGAGAAAGCATTCCCATCAAAAGTACCGATGATCGGGAGATCTTTACAGCAAGAAAAAGATCCTTTCCGACCTAGGGAAGTCCTGGGACCGGAATTCCCATACCTGAGTGCAGTTGGAGCACTCATGTACTTAGCAAACTGCACTAGACCGGATATTACTTTTGCCGTGAACCTGTTAGCAAGGTATAGTCCAGAGCCCACCAAAAGGCATTGGCAGGGCATAAAGGACATCTTCCGATATCTCCAAGGAAGCAAGGACCTTGGATTGTTCTACAGAAAGAATCAGGATATGAACTTGATTGGCTATGCAGATGCTGGGTACCTGTCTGACCCGCATACCGTAAAGTCACAAACAGGCTATGTATTCCTGTGTGGTGGAACTGCAATTTCCTGGAAATCATCTAAGAAAGCCTTGTAGCTACCTCGACGAACCACTCAGAAATAATAGCGCTGTATGAAACCGCACGTGAATACGCTTGGCTACGACGAATGGTTCACCACATCCAACAGTCATATGGGATGAATATTGTGCAAACCCCCACAATTATCTATGAAGATAATGCCGCTTGCGTTGCACAAGTACAAACGGGCTATGTGAATAGTCATCTCACAAAGCATATCAACCCCAAGTTCTTCTATGCTCATGAATTGTAAAAGATGGACGAGATTACAGTACTGCATACTAAGTCTTGTGAAAATCTAGCAGATTTATTCACAAAGACCCTCCCCGCATCGAGCTTTGAAAGGTGTGTACGAGGGATTGGTATGATGAGACTTAGAGAAGTGCAGAATTCAGGGGGAGAATTCCCTCAAGCCTGTTAGTGAATCTTGATCCTGAAGATCAAGTACCCAAAGAATAAAAGTCCTGAAGACTGAATGAAGTTGGGTGAATTATACTCTTTTTCCCTTTACGAGTTTTCCTGAAGTTTCTCGGTCAAGGTTTTTAATGAGGCAATTCATGCATCGCAGCATAACATGCATCATGTACTCTTTCTCCAAATTTTTTCCACTGGGTTTTTATGGAGTTTTAATGAGGCATGAGTATATCGGATGAGTGCCAAGGGGGAGTATTAGGAAACTAGAGATAAGGACTGCCGTTTAAACAAATCCTCTCCGTTTAAATGAGTCCTTATCCGTAGTGGGCACCTCTCCACCCCTCTATAAATAGAGAGCCATATGGCTAATTTTGTACCCCATTGAATTGAAGCAATAAAGAAAGACCAGGAGTTCTCTCTACCTCTCTCTGTGTGTTCAATCTATTATTCTGTCTTCTGTGATTGATTCGTTCTTGTTCTAAGCAGAGGAATCGCTCGGACTGGTCGCCAGCGAGAGTTCCTCAACAATCAGAAGCTCACAGGATATAGGGAAGTTTTTAGGCAGTTCACATTCTCAGCCACAGAAGGACCTGGCCTTTTCCCTGGATTACCCGGACGGGTTTTCATATCTGGTATGCCAGAGTGGACATCAAATGTGATGTATTACCACAATTCTGAGTATTTGAGGGTGGATTATGCTATTCACCATGAAGTCCGTGGATCCCTTGCCATGCCGATTTTCAAGTCAAGCAGGGGTTTTTGCTGTGCAGTGTTAGAAGTAGTCAAGCAGGGGTTCTTGCTGTGCTGTGCAGGTTAGTACTTGTATCTTCTGTTGTTCTCAAAATGCTTATTCAGAATCGATGTTACTATAATTGGCTTTGCCCATGTTTCACTACAGTTATGGAGGAATGCACAAGAAACTACATGTTTCAACATTACTTGTTATTTGATATATGGAATTGGGATCCTTTTGCTTCTGTTGGTTAACTTGAGGTCCTCTTTTATCTTCTAAACACCCATAGCAAGCCTGTAGGGTATAAGCATCTCTAGAAGTCACGCATAGGCCAATAATTCTGATGGTAACTCAAACTGGTGTTCTAGACATGTTGAAGTTTTGATGTTAGATGGGTACACTCTGTGCAACCTTTCTTCTCTAACTGCTTGTTTTGAATATAACAGATTTCTTTCTATTGAAATATGCTGACGGATTAACCTGATTCAGTTCGTCCAACGGAAAATTTTGTTACTACTGAAATCATTGCTTCGGCCTTGTTTGCCTTGCAGTTCATTACAGATTCATATATTACACTAAACAGGCTCAACATCATGAACTGAAGCATGGAGAATGAACTGAAGCATGAATAGGTACCAAGTTTGTGTAATCAAGACAAGAGTTGTGCTTAGTGTACATTAACATCTTGATTTTCTTAGCCTTTTTGAAGTTTTTAAAATAAAATTCACCATTTGAATTTTTCTGAATTTAATACAAGCTTAAAATAAATCTTTATTAATTAAAAAGATTTAATATGAATAAAATAAATATTAGCATGTGCTGGAAATATTTTATTTGGGTTCCTTGTGTCTCAAGGAATTTTCTGAAATTTTTTGTGAAATTTTTGGATTTATTTGTTATTTTCTAGAGCTCCTTGGATTTTATTTGGACTTTTAAAAATAGAAAATATCTAGAAAATCCTTTAAGGCCTTGGGCCGAAACCCTAGCCAGCCCATTTCCTTTTCGGCCCTTGAAGTCCGAGCCGCCGCCCTTGCCACGTGTTGGCAATTGGGAACCCGCCGTCGCATCTGTGCCACCTGCTCCACTTGCCTCCACTACCGTTCGATCCAAGCCAGGCCACGCATCAGCCATTAAAGCCAGGTTACACTATTCATCTGTGCCGTCCGTGCCAGTCGACTGATTATTTTCACTGCCACATGTCGAGCATCTGAGACACTGGCTACTGTTCATCAATGTTTCAGGCTGGAACTCCACTGCCGCCTCAGGCTCTGTGCTCGAACCGGTCGCCTTCGCACCATCTCCGACTCGGCTTCTATCGAGACCCGAATATGCAAATTCGGACTCTCTGTATAACCTGCATTAGTTCAGGATCACGCTAGTGCACACAGTTAAACATAGATGACATAGCAACCATATACACGCTAAATAAATGGAAACTCAAATATCGATAAATATCCAAAGTACGACTTTACGACCAAACTTACAATATCATTAGCCCAAAAGGCTTAAAGTCTAGCAGCGGAAAGAAACAAAATAAGCGTAGTAGCCATTCGACATGCCCACAGGCAATCGACTGGGGAGCGAAATTCTAATCCGTGAAGTCGCTGAAGTATCCTCTCTCTGGTACCTCCTGCTGGTAATACTCCTCCTCAACTCAGCAATATGGGCGTAAAGCCGTGAGTACATTGGTACTCAGCAAGTCGTTTGTATCAAATGAATGCAATATAATATACAAGACTTACCAATGGATGACTGAAAGGTTAATTTGTATAAAATGATATTTTAAGATAAATATAATAAACAGATTAAAAGCGAACTTTAATGGAAACGGTAATAAATAAATAATCAACGGAATTGAAATTAATCCACTTGTGTATCTCCCATCACAAGCTAAGCCAACAGTGAACTACCCATTCACCTTCCAACCATAAGTTTCTATGAAAATACTAACCCTCATGTGAAATCAACAAGCATTGTCTATAACCGAGGACGCGGCTATTCGAATAGTTTTACACTCTGCAGAGGTTGCACAACTGTACCCACACGATGTGATTAACCTCGTACTAAGGAAATCACAACAAGGCTTTTACAAAGTTCAACCTTAACTCAATCCTGTCCGCTAGGGTTCGCATCACACCCCCCTTGCGCCTCATGGAAATCAGCATCCATGTTCATCACAATGGCGAGATTGAAATTGAAATATCACAAATTAATCAGCTAGGTCTATCCCATACTAGACATGTAGTTTGCATGGTAAAACTTAGATCAATGACGCACAAAGTTAAATCCTTAAGTAAAGCTCAGATCAATGACGCACAAAGTTAAGTCCTTAATGCTAGTAGGGTGAGTCTTCTACGTCCCACGAAGTGAATCCACACTTCCCCCTTTACTACACGATCACTCGCCCAAGTGCAAAATCAAGTTTGTATAACCCACGTCGATGACACACCAATGCCATGGCATAAATTTTATAATGGTGGCACCAACCATGATTCCATATCTCATTAATTCAAATTAATTATCCACATACGATGATAAACCAACGTAACATAAGCACGGCTAAGCATACTACTCGTATCTCCCATGTGACATCTAGTATAGTATCACTAGTAATTTTTCCAACCTAAGGTGACAATGGCATCATGGCATTCAAATCATCAAGGAGGGATAATTCAATTTGGGTTGATAACTACCACGTACAATAGTTTGTAATTAAATAGCGATGCAAGATAATTTAAAATAAAATAATAAAATGATTGATTGCAACTGGGTTCAACATGATTAAAGAACATGACTTGCCTTCGTTATACTCAGCGAGGTACTCGTGGTCTTCTGACGTCGCTCCTGCTCCTCCGAAATCGGGATCTAACGAGAGAAAGCGACTGAAACAATGAAAATAAATCAAATAAAATTCAAATGAACTCCAAAAACCTTTAAACTAGAACCAACAGATAGAGCTCAATTTTAGATGAATTTAGAAAAAAGAACGGGGTCAATCGGAGTTAGGACCGAGGAGAACGGGCTCTCGGAAGATTAAATCTGAAGAAAATACTGGAAAATCGAAAAAATAATTGTGGACTCGGTACACGGAAAGTTGGGTTCATGGTGGACTCGATCCACAGAACAGTGTACGGGGGCGGCGCTGACGTGGCGGGTTAAGGCTGATGTGGCAAGCTGGGGTGCTGACACGCGGCACTGCTGATGTGGCACCGGGGGGTCGGGTTTTTGATGACGTGGCACTGACACAGGGCGCTGATGTGGCTTGACACGTGGCTAGGGCTGGCGTGGCACAACTCGGGTGCAGCGGTCGCGGCAGGATCAGACGGTGGGCATCATGACGCGTGGCGGGATTGTAGCTGTCGATCCAGATCTAGATCGACGGTGCCGATCGGGCGGTCGGACCGACCGATGGGCAACGCGTGGTGGGCACATCGCACGAGGCGGGTGCGGATCGCTGGCATGCGGCCCGAGGGAGGTGCGGGCATGCGCAGGACGTGACGGCGGGGTCCAGCGGAGGGGTGGAGTCCGGCGGCGGGGTTCCGACGACGACACGGGAGCGGGGAGGCTTCGACGGTGATGGTACTCACCGGCGGGGAAGTGGTCCGGCGGCGGGTCGGAGTTTGACGGCGGGTTCTTCGGCGAGGCGACGAAGACTCCGGGTGGCGAGGGACGGCGGCAGAGCACAGCGAGGCGGGACGACAACGGCGGGTGAGAGGAGGCGGTAATGGCGGCAGTGCTTATAAGCACGCAGATCGAGGCGAGTTCGGGAAGGAGACGGCTCGATGAAACCGCATTTGAGATGAAAGGCAGGGTGGCCGACGTGTGGCTGATCAAACAGCGATGAGTGAGTCCGGGCCGTGGGCAAGGCGCAGGGCGTGGGATGGTCGCCACATGTGCGGCATAAGGATCGGGCGGCGGCGGGGAGTGGCCGGGCCGGTGAATAGTGTTGGGCTCAACCCAACACTGTTAACAAGGAATTTTTTAGGCTTTTATTTTTCAGAAAATTAAATAAATCCAAAATAGTTCTAGAAAATAGCAAATAAATCCCAATAATTCACCAAAAATTCCAGAAAGATTCTTGAGACACAAGGAATCTAAATAAAATATTTTTAGCTTATGTTAATGTTTATTTTAATCATATTAAATCTTTTTAATTTTTAAAACTTCAAATTAAGCTTTATTAATTCCAGAAAAATCCCAGAAATTCATTTTTAAAATAAGGATGTTACTGCTTCTGTGCCATGCGCGACCCTGTCACCCTTGGCGTCCACGCCTATAAATCTGCACCGCCACTCGTGTTCCACACGCCACCACCGAGCTCGCTTGCGCTCCTTTGACATCCTTGTCGATCCTTGTTGCCCTCGTCCTCCCTGCCGTCCGAGCCGCTGCCAGAGCTGACATCGTCTTCGGTGCAGTCTGCCTACGCCGTCGTTCTCGAACCTTGCTGCTGAGCCGCACTCGCCGTCGCCTTCGCTCGGCCATCGTCTACGTTGACTGGTGATCCACCGAGCTATCCTCCCTCTCCGCTGTCTCGTTGTGCACCGTCGTCAGCCTCACTCGCTGCACCGCTCCTCGGTCCGCATGCTCGCCACTGCTCTGCGTGTCTGTTCAGCCGGCCAAAGCGTCACCTCACGTCGCGCGCCGCTGATGTCAGCATCGATGTCACCCTACGCCCGCGCATTGCTTCGCATTCTTCGTGAACTTGGTCCACGGTGCGTCATCTCACTGACACCTGGGACCCATCTGCTAATTGCCACTATTCCGAGACCCATGAGCCAGTCGAGCCAAGTCAGCCACCAGCTTAGTGCCACGTCAGCCCTCGAGTCTACGTGTCGCCACGTGTCATGCCACGTCACTACCCAAGCCGTTCCAGATGCCACGTTGGATGCCACGTCAGCATGGCACGTGTAAGCCACATCATCCTGCTATGTCATCGCCGTGTCAACCTTAGGGCACACGTGTCATGCCATGTCAGCCGCTACGTCAGCCCTAAAAGCTACGTAAGCAAGCCCAATCACTATACACTGTTTCGTGCACTGAATCCACCATAGACTAGCCTTTTCGTGCGCCGAGTTCATAGCACAGTAGAATTTTTGAATTTTCAATATTTTCTTTAGATTTAATTTTTCAAGAGCCCGTTTTCCTCCATCCTAGCTCCGATTGACCCTGTTTTTTTCTAAATTCATCTAAAATCGATCACCACCTTTTGGTTTTGGTTTTAAAGTTTTTGGAGTTTATTTGAATTTTATTTAAATTTTTTTGTGCCTTGTTCGTTTTCTCTCTCGTTAGATCGCGTATTCGAAGGAGTGGAAGCACAACTAGAAAATCAAGATTTCATAACTGAGCAAGGCCAAGACCAGTTGTGTCCTTTAATTATGTTGAGCCTAGTTTTCAATATATTTATTTATTTTATTTTAAATTATCGTGCATTGCTATTTTATGAAAACTCTTATACCTGATAGTTATTGTCCTAATTGTTTAAATCCTTCACTTGATAATTTTGAATACTATGTTACCCTTGTCATCATATGATTGGAAATTATTTAGTGGTGCCATACTAGTTGTCACATGGGTGTACGATCAATTTGCTTAACCATGCTTATAGTTACGATGAGTTCATCATCACATGTGATTAATTAATTAATTTAACTTAATGAGATATTGAATCGTGGTTGGTGCCATAATTATAAAATTTGTGTGCCATGACATTGGTGTGTTGTTACTGTTGGTTATACAAAATTAATTTTCATTTGAGCTAGTGATCGTACAGTAAAGAGGGAAGTGTGAATTCACTACGAGGGATGTGGAAGTCTCACTAGGGTAATGTTTAAAGGCTTAACTTTGTGCGCCATTGATTTGAGCTTTACCGTGCAAACCACATGTCTAGTATGGAATAGATCTAGCTAATTAATTTATGATATTTTAATTTTAATTTCGCCATTGAGTTGAACATGATTGCTGATTTTCATGATGCACAAGAGGGGCATTTATCAACTAGGTGGTTGACGTACTCGATGGCAAAACCTTAGTGAGCAAAATTGAGTTGTAATTGAGTATTGTAAAGGTCTTGTTGTGATTTCCTTTAGCGCGGGGATTATCAATTCGTGTCGGTACAGTTGTGTAAGCTCTACAGAGTGTAAAACTATTCAAATAGCCGTGTCCTCGGTTATAGATAATACTCGGTAATTTCACATAAAAGATAGATATTTCTTATAAAGTTGGCTGGGAGAGCTATGAAAAGTGAATGGTTAATTCATTGGTAGTTTATTAAGTGAATGGGTAGTTCACTTATATTCTATTCAATTTCTTTGGTTATTTATGATTATTTTCCTTAAAATTTGCTTTCAATCTATTTACTTTAAATTATAGCTTTCTACAAAATAACCTTTCAGCCATCCATTGGTAAGCATTGCACATTATATTGCATCTTTGTTATAAATAACTTACTGAGTACCAATGTGCTTACAGCTTTATGCCTACTGTTACTCAGTTGAAAAAGAAAAACCATATGAGCAGGAGGTACCTGAAGGAGGATACTTTGACGACTTCACGGATTAAAACTTCGCTTTTTAGTCAATTGTTTGTGGGTATGTCGAATGACTATCATTTTTATTTCTATTTTCCGCTGCTAGTTTTGTAAACTCTTTTAGCTATTAATTGTAAATTTGGCTATAAGGTCGTACTTTGATAATTATTATTATTTGAGTTTGTTTCTTTATTAAGCGTGCATATGGTCGATATTTCATCTATGTTCCACTATATGCATTAGCGTGATTTTGGACTAGTGCGATATACACAGAGAGTCCAGATTTGCATATTTGGGTCTTGACATGTACCCCCCACTATTGGTGTACTCTGTGCACTTGCCAACTAGACTACTAAAAAAATTGAAAAGAATGTTATCTAGGAAAAGGGGTAATCTGCATAGTGGGCACCATTTTCAATCTAGAGAATATAATGAATATAGCAGTTGTATAATATCATTGATTGTAATAAATCTTCTTTGCAATCTTTTCTCCAGAAGTCATTAACAGTGGGAGTGCACTGTATATGCCCCATAAGAAAATGCTTCCATTAGTTATGAATATGAGAGTTCAGTGTAGGATGTTTTAGGACCTTTAGCTTTCTTTCACAGCTGTTGATTTCTTTTCATAGGAATAATCAATTAAACATGAATCCAATGACTTCTTTGAAGTTAACAGATAGTATTTCATATATTAGTTTTGACCCCTCTCTGAACACCAATATTAGTCCCTATGGTATATATGGAGTAAAAGTTTTCAACTTTTTACCACAAATATGTTTAAATTTAAAACTATCTAGAGTTGGAGCTTGGAAATGATATTCGTAGATTTGTTATTAAGTTAACTAAGTCTGTCACCGGATGGGTGCTGATATTAAATTTGCTTCCATCCATGCCTGTGCAAATATGCTTTGTCATTTGTTCCAGGATCATACAAAGTTAGTTTCATAATTCTAACAGTGAAATTGTAATCTTGCAGTCTGTTCACTTGAGCACTGTTAAAGCATGGACACATCCTGTGGTACCAATCTGTACTACTGTTACAGTCAGTGCACAGAAAGGCATGTATCAGCACAATTGTTACCACAGAATTTAATTCAACACTCTATTGTTCTTTTACTATATTTTTCAGAGCCTTACTAGGAACCAGGAATCAGAATTCATGGAAATATTGGACGTTCTACGAGCTGTTTGTCATGCACACATGCTACCTTTGGCACTTGCTTGGGTTCCAGTTTGCTCCAACAGCAATGTGAATGTGTCTGTAAAGTATGGTGACGAGACTATGAAGTTTGGTTTAAGGAACAAAGATATTCTTTGCATACAAGAATCTGCCTGTTATGTCAATGACATGAGAATGCATGATTTTCTCCATGCCTGTGCTGAACATCCCCTTGAGAAAGGACAAGGTGTTGCTGGAAATGCAATTTATCAAATAATCCCTTGTTCTCATCTGATGTGGGAGATTACGATATGTGTGATTATCCGCTCGCTCATCATGCCCGTAAGTTTGGTCTTCATGCTGCTGTTGCAATCAGGCTGCAGAGCACATATACTGGAAATGATGACTATGTGCTAGAGTTGTTCCTTCCAGTCATGTGCAAAGGTGGTGAAGAACAACAGCTCTTACTTGACAACATTTCAGTGACTATGCAGAAAGTATGCAGGAGTCTGAGAACAGTTTCTGATGCTGAACTGAAAGCAGATGCCACAACAAAGCCATCAAATTAAAGAGAATGGATCAGGAATAAGATGCTCATCATCTGATATTTCTATTAATTCAGGACAACAAATTGATGTACCCAGTGAAATCGAAACAAATATGCCTTTGGGAAATCAGATAGTGTGCATTGATGAGCAACTGGCAGATAAAAAACATGCTGAAAAGGTTCTTTTTTATTCTCAACTTATTATCTCCCTCCTCTCGCATCCCTGTCTTATGGCTGTCCGCATTTATGTGCTTCAGTGCTTTACACTTGTAATTTGGAACTCTGCAAGACAATTTTAGCTGATAAAATGTTGGGGCAGTTTTCTTTTCCTATATAAAAAGCATGTTCCATTTCCTTATATTTGATTACAATGTACATGTAGATATCTGCTCCTTTTGCATCATCTTGTCAGCTTTTTTTCTTTGTTTTCTTTTCGTCTTTCTTCAATAAAAGTGTTCTCAAATGTTACAAAGCATAAATAAAATGCTTCCCTAAAAGAATCTGTCTACAGCTACTTGGTTCTTTATTAGATGTCGATAAAAAAATCTGTCTACAGCCACTTGGTTGTCTATTAGATGTCGATTTTGAATCTGATTAAGTCTAGTACATTAAGGGATTAGCCTTTGGAATTGAGAAGTTCAAGCACTGTAAGATGTTTGCCCCAAATCAATCTTTTCAATTTATCATCTAGATCTAGACATCCAAATGCTCCTTTACATTTTTAAATTCCTTTATGTGATAGTCATGTTAAATGAAGATGTCTGATAATTTTGTTAGAGATAGAATAGGAGATAGAGTAGGATTGTTATTTGATTCCTAGTAGGCTTCTGTTTCCTTATCTGTATATGGCATACCCCTTGTACTCTCCTATATATATGGCTCTTTAGGCCTCATGTCAATACACACAATATTCATAACATGGTATTAGAGCTTTAGGCTCTAACCTGTTCTTCCGCTGCCGACGTCGTTCTGGCCGCCGCCGCCGCTCAAGCCGCCGCCGCTGTCCAGACCGTCGTCTTCTTCTCGGATCCGAGAACCGCCGCCGGCACCTCGCCGGTGAGGGGGAGTCCAGCCGACGACGCTCCTCCCCTGACCATCGGCCCGACCAATCCGACGACGCCTCCATCTCGCGTCACCTCCGGGCGCACCATTGAAGATCCAGGCCGCACTGGTCTGCATCTTTCGGCCAGGCACCAGCGCCGATCCAAGGCTGACCGCCGCCTCTCCGAGAGCGACCTCTAGGCGCGTCACCCGATCCAGGCTGCCTGCGCATCCCGCTGCCCGTCGGCTCCGTCTCTTCCCGGTCCCGCGCCAGTCGCCTCCTGCCGGCCGGCTGCAGGTTTCTCCGGCGCGGTACGCCTCTGCTCGGTCCGGTGCGCCTCTGCTCGGCCCGGCCCGACCGAGGCTGCACGGCCCCGCACCTGCCGGCGCCCGCTGGCCGCCGGCCCGACTACGCCCCCTCGGGCGTGCCGCCCGTCGCCGCGGCCGCTCCTCCACCGGCACGCCGCCTCGAGCACCGCCTCCTCGAGCGTGCGCCTCTAGTCACGCCGCTCCTCTGCCTTTTATCGATAGCTTGCTTCAGTTGCCTCATCAGAAGATAGCTTCCTTTATAAGCTAAGCAAAAAAAAAAAACAGAAAAAAAGAGAAAAAAAAGAAAGAAAGAAGAAAAAAAACGTCGGTCTAACCGCCGCGCCGCCCAGCGCCGCCTGTTAGACGTCGTTTCATTGGTCGCCGCGCCGTCCAACGCCGCCTACCAATGTCTTCCGTTCCACCAGCTGCGATCCCAGTCTCGGGAACAAAGCTCCATGGGACAAACTACAGGATGTGGTCTTCTCTCATGGAGATCACGCTCGATGGTCTCTGCCTTTGGGGACATGTTACCGGTGCACGACCGTCTCCGCCACCACCGGTTCAGCCTCCTCCCAGGAAGCCTATGCTTACACCTCCTGCAGATGATGAGGTTGCCAAGAAGAAAGCCGAGGAGGCTACTGCTACTGCTGATGAGGCCTTTCAGCATACCACTGATGCTTTCGAGCGCTGGTGTGCAAATGAGGCCCGGGTCCGTGCCATCCTTGTGGTCAATGTCGACGACTCCATCCAGCCAGATATTGTTGGTCTACGGTCTACTCGACAAATCTGGGAATACTTACGTGAGCGCTATCAGCAGAGCAGTGATGCCCAGTTCTTTTTGGTTCAGCATGAGTTGGAGATGCTTCGCCAGGGGGATTCTTCCGTCGACGACTTCTACCGAGCCCTCGCCAGTCTCTGGCGCCAGCTGGATGAGCTGGCCTCTCCACTTTGTCAGGAATGTCATAAAGTGCAGAAGGCGGATCATGATCGTCTTCACCTTTATGATTTCGTCTGTCGTCTTTGCCCAGAGTTTGAGCCTGTTAGGGCTCAACTGCTGAGCCGCTCGCCACGACCGACCGTCACCGAAGCTCTTTCAACGCTTCGGGCTGAGGAGATTCGCCTCGGATTAGCAGCCCAGGCCATTCCAACTATGCTTGCTGTTCCTTCTTCGACTACACCGACGCTTTCTACTACAGCTCCTCCTCCGGTACCAGTTTCTGCTCCTGCTTTTGCACCAACTAGAGTTCAGTGCACCTACTACAAGAACTTCGGACATAACTACCAAAGTTGTATGGTGCGGAAAAGACGGAACAAGGTGCGCCCAGGTGGACGACAAAAGGGGGGGCAGGGAGGCCCTTCCTTCACAGGAGGATAAACCAGCTCATCAGATTCTACTCAGCGAGATCACTCTGTCCAGCAGCTCTGCCAGGCTCTACTTCAGCAACTCTCTCACAACTCTGCGGGTTCTGCCAGTCTAGCTCAGACATCTCCTCCAGGTACATCTTGGGTCCTGGATTCTGGTGCCTCTTTTTACATGACACCAGACTCTACATCTCTTACTTCAGTTGGATCTCCTCCTTTTCCTATCAATGTTCAAACAGCTAACGGCACTTCCTTACCAGTCAGCTGTCAGGGCACGCTTTTGTCTACCGATTTTTCTGTTCCGGCTGTTTCCTATGTTCCTCAACTTACTATGCAGCTTATTTCAGTAAGACAGCTCACTGATCTTGGTTGTAGGGTTGGTTTTGACTCTCACACCTGTTTTATTCAGGATCAACAGACAGGGACAATTCTTGGTACTAGCCGCCGCCGTAAGGATCGCCAGGGCCTCTACATCCTTGACCGCCTTCACCTTCCATCCTCTCAAGCTGCTCCTTCCACGTCTACTTCCACCACCACTGCTGCCACCACCTCTGGAGACTTTGCGCAATGGTATCACCGTTTAGGTCACCTATATGGGTCCCGTCTTTCTTCATTAGTCCGTCAGGGAGTTCTTGGCTGTGTTACCGTAGACACATCTATGTCTTGTCGAGGTTGTAAGTTGGGCAAGCAGCTACAACTTCCTTATCATTCTAGTGATTCTGTGTCAGCTCGACCATTTGATTTGATTCATTCAGATGTATGGGGATCTGTACCTATTATCTCGAAAGGCGAGCATAAATACTATATTCTTTTCATTGATGATTATTCCCGTTTTACTTGACTTTTCCCTATGTCTACTCGTGGTCAATTTCTTGCGATCTATCGTAGCTTTGCCACGATGGTTCGTACTCAGTTCGAGAGCTCCATTCGTACTTTTCGATGTGACTCTGCTGATGAATATTGTTCTGGTGCTTTCCGCTAATTCCTTTCTGAGCAGAGCACTCTTTATCAGTCTTCTTGTCCTGGTGCCCATGCCCAAAATGGGGTTGCTGAACGCAAGCATTGCCATCTGCTTGAGACCGCTCGCACTCTTCTCCTTGCCTCCCATGTTCCACCACAATTCTGGGCTGAGGCTGTTTGTACAGCTGCATATCTTATCAATATGCAGCCTTCCACTACTCTTAAAGGTGCGATCCCTATAGAGCGTCTCTACTCTCAAGCTCCCCACTACAGTCATCTTCGTATTTTTGGTTGCACATGTTTTGTTCTTCTGCAGCACCATGAGCGCACCAAACTATCCACCCAGTCAGTTGAATGCGTTTTTCTTGGGTACAGCTCTGAGCATAAAGGATATCGCTGCTATGATCCTTCTGCTCGCCGGATCAGGATCTCACGAGATGTTGTATTTGACGAATCTCAACCTTTCTTCCATCAAGATTCAGCTACTCGTCCTGTCACCACTGTTGAGACGATCTCTTGGTTGTCTCTCCCTGACTTGTCACCTATTTCCTCTTCTTCGCCACCATCTTCTAGTTTACCTCCTGTGGTTCCCACTGCACCTACACCTCCTGTGTTACCTTCTACAGCTCCACCTCCTGCTCCTACAGCACCATCATCTCGTTTCTCGGGGGTACACTACTCCAGACATCCTCGGCCCTCACCAGACTCATCTCCTGGTATCTTGCCGACACCGACATCAGATTCATTTGATGATACTCCTCGTTACGTGATCGGCAACTCTTCGGCCTCCTGCTCGTTTTGGACTTACCTCGACAGCTCATGCTCTCTTTGTCCATGAGCCCACTTCCTATCGTGAGGCTGCTTCCCATTCTGAGTGGCAGCTCGCTATGGCAGAAGAGCTTGATGCACTTCGACGTACGGAGACTTGGGACATTGTTCCGACACCTGTGCATGCTCGTCCTATCACATGCAAGTGGGTGTACAAGATCAAGACCAGGTCTGATGGTACCATTGAGCGCTACAAAGCTCGTCTTGTAGCGCGTGGCTTTCAGCAGGAGTACAGTCGTGATTACGATGAGACATTTGCCCCCGTTGCTCATATGACCACTATTCGCACCCTTATTGCGGTTGCCTCTGTTCGTCGGTGGTCTATCTCTCAGCTCGATGTTAAGAATGCCTTTCTTAATGGTGTCTTGCAGGAGGAGGTTTACATGCAGCCACTCCCTGGGTATTCTATTCCTGATGGCCATGTCTGTAGCCTTCGTCGTGCTCTTTATGGCTTCAAACAGGCCCCCCGTGCCTGGTTTGCTCGCTTTACCTCGGTGATTACCGCTGCCGGTTTCACTGTTAGTACTCATGACCCTGCCCTTTTTGTCCACACCTCACCTCGAGGTCGGACATTGCTTTTTCTTTATGTGGATGATATGCTCATTACTGGTGACGATTCCTCCTTCATCACATATGTGAAGAAGCATCTCAGTGAGCAGTTTCCTATGTCTGATCTTGGTTTGCTTACGTACTTTCTTGGGATTGAGGTTTCTTCCACGCTTAAGGGCTACTACCTCTCTCAGCAGAAGTATGTCCAGGATATTCTCGCTCGGTCTGGTCTGACCGATACTCGCACTGCTGATACTCCCATGGAGCTCTCCCTTCAGCTTCGTGCTACTGATGGTGATCCTCTTGGTGATCCTACTCGTTATCGCCATCTTGTTGTGAGTCTGGTCTATCTTGTGAGCACTCGTCCTGACATTGCTCATGCTGTCCATATCTTGAGTCAGTTCATGGCCCGTCCTACTCATATTCACTACAGCCACCTTCTTCGTGTTCTTCGCTACTTGCGTGGAACAATCTCTCGTCGCTTGTTTTTCCCTAGCTCCACCTCACTACAACTTCAGGCCTACTCCAATGCGACCTGGGCTAGTGACCCTTCTGATCGTCGTTCGCTTTTTGCTTACTGTGTTTTTATTGGCTCATCCTTAATTGCCTGGAAGACAAAGAAACAGACTGCAGTTTCTCGTTCGAGTGTAGAGGCTGAATTGAGAGCTTTGGCAGCAGTGACAGCAGAAATAACTTGGTTGAGGTGGTTACTTGCAGATTTTGGAGTACCGGTGAGGGGACCTACGCCCTTTATGTTTGACAGTACAGGTGCCATCAGTATTGCTCGAGATCCAGTGAAGCATGAACTCACCAAGCACATTGGTGTGGATGCTTCATACACTCGCTCACAGGTGCAGGAGGGAGTACTTGCTCTTCAGTTCGTGCCGTCTGAGTTACAACTTACTGACTTCTTCACGAAGCCACAGACACGGGCACAACATTTGTTTTTTCTCTCCAAACTCAGTGTGTGTGATCCACTATGAGTTTGAGGGGGGTGTTAGAGATAGAATAGGATTGTTATTTGATTCCTAGTAGGCTTCTGTTTCCTTATCTGTATATGGCATACCCTTTGTACTCTTTTATGTATATGGCTCTTTGGGCCTCATGTCAATACACAATATTCATAACAAATTTAACCACTTAAATAATGTCTAATCTAAATTCGTTTCCTTCGCAGTTAAAACCTAGGACTACATCTCATGGAGAGAAAAGACGCAGCCCTTTGCAGTTAGAACCTAGCACTACATCTCATGGAGAGAAAAGACGCAGCTCAACAGAGAAGAATGTTAGCTTGAGTGTCCTTCAGCAGTATTTTGCTGGCAATTTAAAAGATGCTGCAAAGAGCATTGGTGGTAAGTTTTTTTATGTTCTCATGAACCTTTACTGATTTCTTTTTGTACAAATCAATGAATTCTTATTCAATTAGGTTCCTTTAGGATGAATCTGAACAATGCACTACTACTATTAGAAAAGTCCAGGTAAACCAAATGGGATTGTAAGAACTAGGAAAAGAGGAACTTACGAGAATTCTTTGTTCCTGATGATGTTTTTGCAGTTTGTCCAACAACACTGAAAAGGATATGCCGGCAACACAGAATATCAAGGTGGCTATCTCGTAAGATTAAGAAGGTAAACCGATCCCTAAAGAAGATCCAGAAAGTGATAAGTTCTGTACAAGGAGTCGAGGGAGTGCTAAAATATGATCCTGCCGCTGGACGTCTTGTTTCATCTGTTTCTCCTTCTGAAGAGCCTTCGATAATGGATGTTGAACATAAAGGTTCTGATCCCCTACCCATTGAATGTGAAATTTCCCATCTGACGTATGAACTTGATTGCGATGCGTACCAAAGAGAATATCTAGGTCAAGATGTACTCCTCAAAGTACAGAAAGGAAAAATTAGTGAAATTGATTTTAATCCGAATCATGGAGGATTATTTTGACATTCAAATTTTGCCAGAACATCAAACGGGCCACTGTGTCAGGATGCTTCAAATGGTTCATATCTTACAAAGGAAATGACCAGTGCTGCCAGAACTGACATGTGGATAGAGGGAGGTGAGCACAAGGATGTTTTAAGGGATTCTTTTTCTATGCCACAACAATGCAAAATGGATTCTGAAATATACAACAATAATAAGAACGGTGAGCAAATCCGTTCCAGCTTGACGGATTGTTCCAGTGGTAGTGCATCAAGTGATGAACTTTCAAGAAATGCTTTAAGAGTCAATCACTTAATGAAAGCAATATGAGCATCACTGTGAAGGCCACTTACAAGGATGACACCATAAGGTTCAAGCTGCTAGCCTGCTACCATCCATGAAATACCAGCATCTGCTTGAAGAAATTGCGAAGAGGCTGAAACTATCAATTGGCACATTTCAGCTCAAGTACAAGGAAGATGAGGATGAATGGGTCATTTTAGGAAGCGATGCTGATCTCCAGGAATGCCTTGAAATACTAGACACCACCAGGTCGCATATTGTAAAAGTTCAAGTCCGAGATGTTCCATGTGCTACCGGAAGTTCACCGGATAGTAGCTCCGTATTGGGTCCATAGGTCAGGATGATGATGCAAAAACTGATGCAATAGTAATCGTGTAGTTATTACTGTACAAAATGCGAAGGTATTTTCTGTTAGAGCAGAAGAAAGCTTGGTGCTGGTCTATAACAAATTATGGCTCTAGGCGGGTTGTCAGCTTGGTGCTGATAATAACATTTGCTCAGAACGTATTATGGTCACTCTGAAAAAAGAACATATTATGGTCTGTAATTCATGCAAACCGTCGCAACAGGGTTGAAGAATGTTCATCTTTCTTTGAGAGGAAAAGAATGTTTACACTAGGTTTCTAAGAATATAATTATTCTGATAACTTAGATTTCTAGCTCATGGTGTTTGATTTATAAATTGCTATGTTTTATGTGACAATGTAGAATATTGCAGATTTGGAGTTAAAGTGATCGACATTTTTCCCTGAATACAATTGTTATCCCAATTTGGTGCAAACCTACGCAATTGTTTCCAAGATAAACGTGTGACTTCTTATATTGGTCAGGAATTTTTGGATTTTTTTATATATTTGTCTATCAAAATAGAAATCAATTTGAGTTTAGGGAGATAGTCTGGTGACATTCCGATGTCTGACTGTGTTATGACCTGACCGTGAGATCCGATAGGAAAAATAATTAGAAATCGGCAGTGTAACAGTAGAGCACAATCATCACATTCTAACTTTCAACTGTTTTGAACAAGAAAATTTACTAATTAAGGCAATATATTAACTATCAAATTACAGGAGATCACTTCACAACCATAATCTGTTTCACCGATAAACCAGAGTCAGGACATGCAAATAACCACAGCACCAAACTAACTTCTTACAGTTCATTTGTATATTTATGGTTCTGTCTGCAACATCCTTTACAATGACGAAATAAGTATGCACTGGAACGAATAGAATGCACCAGGGAAAATTGTACCGGTTACCGGAAATTTCAAAATTTTTATTTTTTTTGATTTTTTAGATGAATTTTGATGAATCCAAAATTTTTTTGCCTTGTATAAAATTTTACAACCGGCGAAATTTCAGCGATAGAAATTTCCCTAGAATGCACAGCATAATGGCTACAGAACCAATCACTTGTGACTTGTATATGACAAAAGACTGGTGACAAGGGCTGGCACCTAGTCAAGCCCAAACTTCGAAAAACTAACTAGCTTTCTGAGCTTCTTATCAATGCAATCGGAATAAATCCTCAATGCAGGGGCCAATGGACATAACTTCATCCACCCTTTGTTTCACACTGGGCCTAGCAATGCTTAAATAATGCCAGGCCATTATAAGTAACCTTGCCACAGCCATGTATATACAGAACTTCAAGGCGCATGCAGCCATCCCTCAGAGCTTGCAACCCTTGGTCACATATGTTTCGGCAATGGATCACATGCAGAACTCTCAGCTTGTTGCAGTACAATCCAATTGCAGACCAACCAGGTAAGCGGGCCGCATGGCAGACAGCAAGGCTCCACTCCTCAATTGGACACCCGCAGCTATTGCCGCCACAGAATCATGAATCATCAGTAAGATAGCGACACATCCTGAGATTTAGAAATCTGAGCTTTTTCGCATAACTAGCTCCAGCCAGGCTATCCAGCCCAGCTAAACTTCTTAAATTGTACAAATTTAGGTACTTAAAGTCCACCACCACTCACTGCATCCAAAATTCCCTCTGGAGAAAGCATGCAAGACTCAGCTTCTAGATAAGAAAGTGTACTTGGACGACTTCTCAATCCAACACCAGATAATCCTCTGCAACCTGTTATGTTAAGCGTGCAAATGTTTGGGCCATTCCTAAACATTGCACCAATCCCTCGATCTGAAATGGCCATGTTGTAACCAAGGTTAAGACTCTTCAAAGCATGACAGCCCTTGGAAAGACTTTCCAAACCAAGATCTGTGATATTAAAGCAGCGGTAAGTTCAACAATCACCAAATTAGGACATCCAATCGACACGTGTTATACCATCATCCGTTATACCAGAACAGCAGTACAATGAAAGGGACTGCAAAGATGATCCAGAAATTCTCAGTTCATACAAAGCTGAGTCAGGTAGCTCTGTGAACTCCGCAAAAGATATCAAGTTAAGATAAGGAGAACGAGCCAATATCTTTGGAAGGCACTGGGAATGCTCCTTATATACTTTAGGGTTAACAGAACCCTGGAATATTAGTGATTTTCCAGCAATGTTTCGAACCTTGAACCAATTCTTACAAGTTAACCCAAAAGCATTCTTGTCTGATTCACTTTCAAGCTTCTTAAATATAGAAAGCAAGCAATCATTGGATAGGCAACTAATACAGTTTTCTGAGCTGTCATCCATGGTCACTCTTTCCAAATTTTGACTAAAATTGACAGACTACTGAGTTCCGTCTGATGGTTGGAGAGCCCGGATCTTTATTAAATACTTTTGGGATGCACCAGAAGATGTACTTGCTGGATCAAAGCTACACAAAACAGTTGGCTCACCATATCCATAGCCAATAGATGCTCCACACTTTCTGCAGAGAAGCTTAGTTTTTGGCCGGTAGCTACGCCAGGTGAGGGGAAAGCAAGATATCTCATCTACCTGAGTAAATCGGCTGAGATCAACAGAAATGAATGAAATCAGACCTTTCTTCAGAGACTTTTGGTACGAGGATCCTACGCCAGATGTGCTTCGGTTAGAAGATGAAAGGTTTAGAGGGTATCCACAAGATCCACAGCTGCCAACAGACATGTAATTATTATCAAAAACTCATGCAGACAAAAAGGAAACGACTTACAAAATACCCAAAAAATTTTGTATAGAAGGGATATAGTATTGAAAAAAGATAGTATTAGGTTGAAAAAATGGTGGAAAAATCAAACTGATGCTTAGCTGTTAATAACAGCAACTATGCAACATACATACGTCACCAGAACAGTAAAAAAGCTAGTCATTCAACAATACATAAAGGATTCAGAGTAAGCTTGTGTTATGCAAATCGAATATTGTGCTTACTATTGCATTAAGAGCATTGTTGAATGTTGAATCCATCGCATGTGTCCTAAATCAAATAGAGGATATTGTACAATGTTGATTATATGGAATAAGGTTAAATGGAGTTACCAGCCTCTCCAATATTCAAACAACAAAGTCTGTTTTAGTCTCTTCAAGTTATATGACTGAGCGAAGAAAATAGCAAAAAAAAAGAGGAAAAGTTCTGTTTTGTTTTTTCATTTCTAAGGAATCACAATGCTAGTAACTAAAAGTTAAATAAAATACAGATGACTAAAAAGCTTCGATAGTTAGTTAACAAGTTCTGGCCAGTAAAATTACCAAAAAAATGTGACTAAATAATTTCTTGTACCTATCTTGCTATTAGTAATAACCCCAGCAAATAGAAACTTGGTGGATTTGGCAGATGAATCAATCAGCCAACGAGAAAAATATGGTTCCATCAATGTATTTGAAAGAGACTTTTAACAATAATGGTTGAATAGTTACTTTTATAGTCCAATTTGATTCCACTTGCAGGTTCTGTATTGCTTTTGATAAAGAAATAAAGATGCATGCCATGCTTCTTATCATCTTGTTGTATTAGATAATATAAGCAACCCAGAAATTAGAGTAATTTGAGTTTGAACTTTATAACATAATTAAAAATTTATATGCATCTATGGTTTTAAACTTTGCCAATGGCTGCAATCAACAGATTGAGTAAAGTACGGTATTGGAATTCTAAGATAGAAGATGCAAGAAATTCAAGATCATCAGCAAATCATTGGACAGAAGGAACAAGTGCTCCTTCGCATAACTAGACAATCCATCTCATCTCAGTACTTGCTAAAACAAAAAAAAAACCTAACACAAATAAGGTTTGTAATAAGGCATCTTTACCAGGTAGAGTTAAATATCTTGATACATTTGTTAGATCTATAGATGAATAGATGAATCGTTCACATATTGCACAGCCCAAAGGGGTAATATATATAGTGCAAGACTAAACTATAGAAACTAGGAAATACCATAAATATTCTTATATCCTTAACTCTCCCCTCAAATACAAGGCATATACAATAGCATTGTATTTGAAAAGGTTAACACTAAAATAGAAAAAATCCAAAATTCGAGTCTTGTAGATGTCATTGTAGCGTGCAGCTCTTGAAAATTATGTCGAGGCTAGAAGATCTTCATCTAGGGTCGTGCGATAGCCCATAAAGCATGGTGACAGTCCATAAAGCAGATCGAAGTCCGAAATGACGGTGCCGTGAAAAGGAAGCGCGGCGGTCTTCAAACTTGGGGCAGTGGCTCAGAGAGAAGCTGTGTCTTTAAAACTTCTACAATCTGTAGCGGCTCAAAGAGAAGAGTGGCGACTACGGCCATGCGAAAAAGAAAAAGATCATACTCGATCCAAAAGGATGGACCATTGCTAGTAAAGCAATCGGCTAACTGATATAGAAATTTGCGGACTCGCACGATTTTAATGAACTGAAAAAGATATGGATTTGGATGGGTGTAACGGAAGACTCAGAAAAAATACCAAACTCCTTCCGACACTATACAGCAAACATAGTTGCATATGGTGATGACTCATCATGAGACTCCATTCTTTTCTCCTTTCTCCCCTCCCAAGGCTGCTCCCATCTCCACTCACTCCCCCATATCTCTCGCCCTCTCTCCAGTGCCAAAGAAGAAGAGAAAGAAGAGACAGGCGACAATAGCCTGCCAGAGTGGAGGCGGAGAGGAGGGCCAGGCAGCAGAGCGCTGGGAGCGAGCTAGCAGAGGCTAGAGGCACGACGAGTTGGCGATGCCATCTCGGAGGCGGTGGTGGTGCGGAGAAGCGGCTATCGGTGCTTGAGCGCCGGTGGGGTCGGAGAGCCCTGATTCAGGCGGGATGACGAGGATCTGGTACGACTTGGAACAAGCAAGGTCAGCGGCGGTGGATCCGAGCGTGGAGACGGATCCAGCCAAGAAGGGGCCGGCGGCTATGGGGATCCGCATGGCGACGACTGGTAGTGACAGGAAGATGAAGACGCTGATGATGATGATGACTGGCAGCAAGGGCAGGCCGACGCAGCCTAAAGTAGTTGCCGCCCCCAGATGTAGAGATCGTATCTCCCAGGGGTAGCGGAAGACGATCGAGGTTAGGGTATTAACAAAAACCTTAGTATGATTTTGATACCATGTTAGATCTATAGATGAATAGATGAATTATTCATAAATTGCAGAGCTTAAAGGGATAATATATATAGTATAAGATTCAAATGACACAAAATTGAACTCTAGAAATTAGGAAATACCATAAATACCTTTATATTTTTAACAACATTTATATACAAATTGGAAGTAATGGATAACAATTTCTATTCATACAACTTGTATGTCGACTCTTGAACCTGGCCATGATTTATTTTACCACAATATTTGTACTGCAACATCGATAAAACACAATCGCACCAATGCAAGGCATTACTAGCAGAATTACTCAATAGACTGTTCACTATTGTCTACGTGTGTATATGAAAAATACCTTCAACTCTCGGATGTAGTTACTCCTACCTTTGATATACCATCTAAACAAACTTGATATACTCTTTTATCACTTTAGGTATATTCATATACTAATTATAGGATAGTCCAATATAAACCACACGAAAAATTGCAAGGGAATATATAGTTTTTAGTGTATTTCGCAAATATATTCATATACACGTATAAAAAATGAGTATATCAAAAAAAAATATACATACCATCTCTGAAAAAAATGTGCATAGCACCTAGATAGTCTTATATACTCGCATACTATAAGTATATGCCCTCTGTTACATGTAATACTCGCTACGTTGTGAGATACAATAATAGGAAGTAACTACTCTAGGAGTAGAATACTCTAGGAGTAGAAAAGAGCCTTCCCATATCATTGCTATAATTGAAGAACGTTAAAAGCAATACACGTCATGCCAAAGCAAAAGTTAGAATTTAGGAAAAAAAACACACATTAGAATCTCGAGTGATGCCTCTTACGTTCTAATTTTACAACGTGGAAAATTTCCATTGGCAATCGTAAGCATGTAATACATGTAGCAGTGTGAGATCCAATGATGGATGGTAGCTACATTGCGTTTTTAGCTCGCTTTTAGTGCTTAAAGGACTAACTCTACAACAAAATACAAAATTTCCAGTTTCATATGATCCCGTCAGCAAGTCCACGTGTAACATGCTCACATGACTGTCCATGAAATATCTTGCAAGGGGAATCCCCAAGAAGTCCGATACCGCCCTAAAGCAATGCATGGAGAGATAATTATACACCCTGTAGAAAATAATTGTGCTCCCACAACTCCAGCATCACGAACAAAGTTGACCACCAAGCAATCCACTAGACATTCTACTTACAAATGTTGTACACCACCCTATCAACTTCTATCACCAAAGCACCCCAATTTCTAGACAAGCGCATGTGAACTATGAATTCTTTCACCAGGTATCAGTTGCACGCGTTTTCACAATTCAAAATATATGCAAACTAAAGTAACCGGATAAACCAATAATACAATCAACCATAAAGGTTACCGATTCTATATTCTCAGTTCTTGATTCCGAAACTAACAGGGCACCAAGATTTCCACTCCAAAAGCCAAGAATCCTGGGAAATCTACCTCCATAGCCATAGTACCCCAGCCCCCCGGCATCTAAGAGCATAGCCCATCCCCAATTCGCCCGGGTCTACAAGAACCCGTCCCGAATCCCCCAAACCCCCCACCATGCCAAATTGGACAGATTGGGCTAAGAACACGTATTAACGGCGAAATCCAGGGCAGTCACCTGTAGACGACGTCGGACTGGGACATCCTCGGGCTCTGGCGCGGGAATTCTCATGGATTGGATTGGAGTCAGGAGGAAGAGGAGAGGACCATGGTTTTGTTCTCAGGGAGGGGAGGGGAGGGGAGGGGAGGAGGGGAAGGAACTGGAGATTGATTCGGCAATTTTGGCGGCTTGGGTACGGACGGACGTGTTTATGACTCGGCTGGCCGTTGACTATTATTTCCCGTTTCAGTTCGTCATTTAATTGCTGTGTGCAACAGTTGTTCAGTTTCAATTTTGTCGGGGTAGATAAGCAACTCTTAGATCTTTTTTTCAATTACAACAAAGATATCTTTACTATTTAAAAAGAATGAGTTGGTGGTTGCCGTCACGTCCACCCTCCCTCACTTCTTAACCATTCGATCTTTCTCTTCTCTTCTCAGCCACACGATCTTATTAAACCCTAAAATCCCAACATCACCCCTCCGCCCCCACGCCTACCCCTCGCTCTTCCCCCCGCCGCCCCCACGCCTCCTCGCTCTTCCTCCCGCCGCCCCCACGCCTCCCCCTCGCTCTCCCCCCGCGGCCCGCGGCCTCCTCCCCCTCCCCACCCCGCGCCGTTGCCTGCCCCTCGCCTCCCCCTCGCTCTCGCCCGCCGCCTCGCTCTCCCTCCGCCGCCCCCGCCTCCTTCCCCTCCCCACCCCGCGCCGCCCCGCCTCCTCCCCTCCCCACCCGTGCCACCGCCTCCTCCCCTCCTCCCACCCCGCGGCGCCACCTCCTCCCTCCTCCTCCCAGTGCCGCCGCCCCACCTCCAGCCCCGGGCGCCTCCTCCCCTCCTCCCCCAACCCCACGCGCGCGCGCCTCCCCTCTCCGTCCCCGCACGCCGCCTCCTACCCCCCTCTCTCTCTCCTCCGCCGCCGCATCCTCCCCTCCCTCCGCGGCTTCGAAGACTTCGTTCCCGACGGTGGCACCGGATAAGAAGCCGGCGGCGGCGCGGAGGTGAACGATGGACAGCTGGAAGACGAAGAAGGCGCTGCAACTCCCCGAGTACCCGAGCCAGGAGGAGCTGGAAGCGGTGCTCAAGACGATCGAGACCTTCCTGTTGGTGGTGTTCGCCGGGGAGGTGCGGCACCTGGAGGTGCTCAAGACGAAGATAGAGGGAGGAGGAGGGAGTCGATGGTGGCGGCGATGATTCACGCTGGTGGAGGATGCGGCGGTGGAGGAGGGAGAGGAGTGGGGGGAGTAGGAGGCGACGGTGTGGGGGACGGAGAGGGGGAGGCGGCGGTGCGGGGGATTGGGGGAGTAGGAGAGGAGGCGTCCGGTGGGTAGAGGAGGAGGTGGCGGCGGCGCGGCTAGGGAGGAGGCGGCACCGGAGGATGATGCGCGCGCGGGGCGGAGGTGGCGAGGCGGAGGAGGGGAGGAGGCGAGGGCGGCGCGACGGCGGGAGTCGCGATGGAGAAAGGCGCACGGGTTCGGTTGGGGAGGCAGACGGGAGGAGGCGAGGCGCGCGCGCGGCAGGAGGGCGATGGAGAGAGCGGAAGGCGCGCGACGGGAGGCGATGGAGAGAGGCGGAGTAGGGAGGAGGCGTCCGGGGGGTAGAGGAGGAGGTGGCGCCGGGAGGAGGATGCGGCGGCGCGGGGGGCGGAGGTGGCGAGGCGGAGGGAGGAGGAGGCGGCGAGGCGCGGCGCGGAGTCGCGATGGAGAAAGGCGCATGAGTTCGGTGGGGGAGGCGGACGGGAGGAGGCGAGGGCGGCGCGGCGGCAGGAGGGGCGATGGAGAGAGGCGGAAGGCGTGGCGGCGGGAGGGGCGATGGAGAGAGGCGGAAGAAGAGGCAGGGAGGAGGCGGAAGGCGCGAATGCGGGAGGGATGGAGAGGCGGAAGGCGAGGCGGAAGAAGAGGCAGGGAGGAGGCGGAATGAACACAGCACACGGGGATGGGTGGTGTAGGAGACGGGTTTTAGGGTTAAAGGGGTTTAGGGTTAAAAGAGTTTTAGGTGTGACATTACAGGTGCACTACTTTTTTGAAACACCGAGTAATTCAAAACTCCGAGTAATGTTCCATAAATGCATTCCGAAGCCACTGACTGAAAAATTTCGATGGAATGGTGTATAAGATGGTTCAAGGCAGCTTTGAATGTCCAGGTCCCATGGATCATATTTTGTTATACAAAATAGTGAGTTTGAACATATATTTTGCTTACATTTCACAATATTCAAATGATAACCTGCAGACCACTTAATATATACAACAGAAAGAGTTATAGTTGGATACTTAGATGTACTGGATTTTCCCTTAAATATGAACCAACAGCTTAAAAGGATAATGCTAGATTTTGTATTATGTATGCATTTAGAATGGGGTAATATAGATGTTGCTACCATATTTTGTATTATGTATGCATATTTGATAGTATGCATCACTTTTATTTGGTTTTCCGTTGCAACGCACGGGCATCTTACTAGTATTAGTATATGCATCACCACGTATGTACATCACACTTATATGCATCTGCACACTAGTGTGTCCCTTTAGGCACACATATAGGATGACAAAAGGTTAAAGATAAATATAAAATCTTATAAAATTTCTATTAAAACACACTTACATATGTGTAAAAATAGTAATATGAGTTTGATCATGTTGAGTTGAGTCTTACGTGAAGAACTCTACCACTAGCGACTCTTTAGGTTGTGCTTATTAAGATTTATGCTTTTGGCTTCTAAGCTTATTTGGTATTGTTTAAGATTTTTTTACTGTAGCTGTTGTAATTTTTTTATGTAATTAAATTTTAAAAATATAAAAATAAGTCTATAATTTTACAAAGTTTTTTTCTAAAGCACACTTCCGTGTATGTAAAAATAGTAATCCGAGTTTGAATCATGGTGAGTTGAGTCTTACGTCAGGAGCTCCATCACTAGCGACTCTTTAATCCGTGGTTTTGTTCTGATAGTAACACCATTAGATGTTTGTATCAAGGTTTGTTTGGTTTGCCGATGGCTGTCGGTAACAACGGGCCAGTTGTGCGTCAAGAGATGTAGTGAATAGTTTGTTAGTGGATTTGATAGTACTTTTTTTTTATGTGCGTTAACTTCTTGTTACTTCTTTCAAAGAACTACTCCATGTTCCATCTTCAAAGGTTACTTGCAAGCATCTCATTATAAAAGCATACTAGCGACCAAAAACTAGATCGAACTAATGTAACACATTCCTTTCCTTCTGCCAAAAGAAGCCTACCTTTCCTCTTTAAAAAGCCAGTGTAGCGGTGTAAGAGATTATAGATCATTACCACTAGGCACGTAGTATAGCGGAAGAAGAGTTGAAGCGGTCAGTTCAATGAAGAGCTTGTCTGATGTCGATACAAGTCTGGACAATAAATTTATAAACACCCCGGTTGGATATGAAGACCGTTGCGGGTGCGATGAGACTCAAGAGAAGTACACAACCACTTAGTGTATTTCATATGGGAGTTTAGGGTTACAAAAAATGGCATCCCCTCTCCCATTATAAGGGGTCCTATTTATAGTGGGAGAAGGGAGGTTAGCGTAGTTACAATTTTGCCCTTATGGTTTGGCTAGCTCTTGGGGCATTTCAATCATTTGCTCTGCATGGCCCCGCCAAATTTGGGACCCTAGGGTCAGTCCAGGGTCGGCTCAGGGTCCTCCTAAGCACGGTCTTACATACTTCGCCTAGGGTTGGCATGGGGTCCTTCAACGGATGGTCTTGCACATCTCACCTAGGGTTGGCCCCTGATGCCTCCAGGACTGGTCTTGTGTACTCCATCCGGGGTTGGCCCCAGACCCTCCTAGGGTCTATCCCACGTACTCCACCCGGGGTTGGCCCCAGACCCTCCTAAGGTCGATCTCGCGTACACTACCTAGGGTTGACCCCGGACTTGGCTTGAGGTAGGCCTTCCAACGGGCACTACCGCTCGGAGGTGGTTGTAGGTCCGAGGTAGCGCGAGGACCTCCCCTAATAATATCAGTGTAGTGGAAGTAGTCGATCCCTAGCCAACTGTCTACTTCTCACGATCATCTCGATCAGTGCCGTAGTCATAACAGGGCCTCTACCGAGGTCTACACATCCAGGTATAGAACACCGTGTGCGGGCATGCTAGCACTAGTGCGCACGGTAGGGGTTATGAGAGGTGGAGGCTGGTATTTCGAATGGTGTGCTACGGGATACCTCCCTCGTCCCCCACACCTCTTTTTATATAGCTTCCAATCATATCCTTATCCGATACAATCAGATATCATATCTAACTCGAAAAACCTCAGGTTGGATCTTTATCTAATACGAGTAGAGATCGTATCCCACTCGGAGACTATTATATAGACCCTTATTATTCTAGCTCGTTAAATGTGACCCTGTAGGCTCATGTATATTTGGTCGTAGCCAAAAACTCCTTTCCAATCCATAATTCAGTAATGATCCCTAGTAGGACATAATGGCTTCTAAACATACATAAAGATTATATCAGACGAACCTATATAATGCTTATATACTGATAACTTTGCCTCATGATACCAAATCGAACTCAAGGCTAGAAGTGTGCCATCCTATCATAATTTGATCCTACACTTGAATCTGTAGTGGACTACTCAGCTATGATTGACTTCTCAGCTATATTCGGCATGGCCATGCAATTCCTTAGTCCAACCACATTAAGGGGCTCAAAGATATTTCTCCTGTTATATAGGAGGGACAAATTCTATCTTGATTGCTCATATTTTTCCTTATGTTTTATTGTAAACCCGAAAGCTACCTTTATGGCAATCTAGTTACGGAGTAGTATTTGGCAATTCCTAAGTAAACTATTAAATATGTAGAAAACAATAACAATCTCATATCTAAGAATTCTACATACATTATGTATGAGACTAACTGATAGCACTTAAGAATATAACAATTTTCGCAATGCTCATGGTAGGACAATCCAACACCATGTTCTCTACAAGCAATCAAACATGAATAAAGAGCTCTACAAGCAAGTACATACTTGTTGATTAATATGAAATATATTTATTCAAGGGACAAAATAATATATTATTCAAAATATCATAAATATAGAAGTGATACAATCATCTCCATGATTGCCTCAAGGGCATATCGCTAACAGGCATTTCCATGTAAACATTTTTGGAAGCCTCTGTAGTAGGAGCCTTGAACTTCTTTGCCACCAATATTCAAGCTGGGTGGACTGCCACACCTCTTTGCCACCAACATTCAACATGGGGTTGGTCTCCTAGGTCACCCTGACCCTACTTCCGCCTAGGGGTGGCAATTCCCCTATGGAGGTGTGTAACATCCTAAAATTTGCCTTCTTTAAAAATTAATTATAAAATAATTATTTAAAAATATCTACATTTTATTTGGAGTTTATTTGTTTCTTTTATGCAATCCTATAATTTAAAATTCTAATTTCCAATTCCCTGCTCAAATTCCAACAATCCAAATTCCAAAATTCAAATTCAAATATCAACCTACGCCAACCCTCAGCACCTCTCCTGTCTTTGCGCAAAGCTCCAGTAAGCCGTAGCCCGCCCATGCGCCGGCCTCCTTCCCTCTACCACGCCATCTTTTGCTCTGGTGAATTTTTTTCAAATTTTGTTCATGTCATATCGTGTTCCAGCATCTAAGAAACTTACCCACCAATTTAATTTGATTTTGAGGAAGCCAATTGATGGGAATCAAGATTTTCCTAAAACTGGCCATTTTCGACTCCTGTCTCGATTCGTCGTCTCTAGTGAGTTGTTCTTCGATTCCTCGCTTCCACACCATCACCAACATCTCCTCTACCTGTCCCAAGTCTCACTTTGCCCAATAGTTTGTTGTAGAAGGACACCACCATTACCACTGTTGTCCCGCTTCTCCAGCTATCCTCCAGTCAAACCGAGCTCACCTATGCATTCCTTAGGCTGAGGCCATGCCTGTGCTCATGCTAATTCCCTGCGTTCTCCTTTAAAACACTGTCGCCCTCGTGAGCTCACCCATGTTCGCACCCCGAGCACCGCCCTGGCTGCTCTACCGCGTCTCTGACTGTGCCACCACTTCCTATAGGTTCCTCAGGTCCTTAGAATTCCATTTTGCCAGTTGCCATCGCCTTTCATACCTCCTCATGCTGGCGCCAAGTCCCACTCCATGCGCCTCCCCTACTATTTGGGCAATCTGTTTCTTCTATTCTTGTCACTCTCTATTCTTTGCTTCATGTGTTTTGCCTTGAGTTATATTCACAAGTGGTAGCCTCTACTTGGGAAGTAGGAGGTTTTGTGTTCATGCCCTAGGAATCGCAATAATTTTTCCCTACTGTTGCTTAGTTAGTTTTTGGTTTGTTTTTACCTTGAGCCAATGACATGTGGGACCCACCCATTATACTCTCCAATAATTCCTAAAATCTAGCAAAAATAAGATTCCTAGGAATATTCCTCATTTTGGAATGTTCTGGAATTTCTATTCCATTCGATCTTCCAAATGCTTGTTCTCCATTGTCCGAACTCTGAATCTAATGATTTGAGTTTCTAAATTCATCTAAAATCCTAAACTTTCTTTCAGTATATATTTTTATATTTTTTCATTTATATTTTCATTTATTTATTATTATGTTTCTCGTTTATGTGTAGAACTCGACGTCGCCGAAGAAATGCTTGACCCGCATCAAGAAGGTATAGTCAACGTCCAAGAAGGCAAGTCTCCTTCAATCATATTGTAACTATGTTTATCACAAATCATTTTATTATTTCAAATTTAAATGCATTGCTATGATACATAAAATGATAATTTCTATTTTAAGGATAATAGTTAATCCGATAATTGTTATGCTCTCATTTGACATTGAATTCCCAGTATCATTGTCGTCCTAGGCTTCCCTTGTCTCAGTATTAGAGATTATAATGCTATTTGATAATTTTAGAAAAGTAGAATTGCTTAGATATGCTAATCAATAAGTATAACCCTACAGGTGGAAAATTGACATCGTATGCTTCAATCATTTTTGTTCAAATAACTTAGTGGCAATAGATATTGCTGCTGTTTTTAAAATAAAATAAAATGATAAAAATATTTTAGACTTGGACGGATGGTAACATTAGATTGGTGCAGATGGAGCATGAGATCTTGCATTGTGAATGTATCGCCCTAGTCAATTAAGGACCGACACTTGTGATTGTCTAAACTGAGCACTACTGTACAACCATAAGTTTATATGGGTACGACCTGGCTAACTAATTTATAATGGCTTAGCTTGGAATCCTCTAGTGGTATGAGTGTATGTCGGGTAGACAATTTTCCCACATGGCACCAGAGGGGGCTTCTGATTGGGTGGATTTAACCCCTTCAACGGTGAAACCTCAGTGGCCAAAATCTAGTTGAGCTGGCGTATTGTAAAGGCCGTGTGGTAATCACATAGTCGCACATCGTTGGAGGTATGTTAGATGGACAATATATGTTAATTATTTCTTATGGGTAAAACTGTACAACCTCTGCAAAGTGTAAATTAAACCTAGTTGAATAGCCATGCCCATATTCAAGGGGGGCAAGGTGTGCTTTCACATGGTAGATATTTGATTTTTGGTTTTAAAGTAAAAAATTTTGGAAACTCGGGAGTGGATGGAACTCTCGAGAGTGTGTCCTGGCGGATGGAGCCAGTGCGGGTGGATGGAACTCATAACCTTGAAATTTGGCAGTTAGATCTTTGTCTACTAGTGTAGATAGTTGGAATCTTCACTAGAAAAATTACACTAGTTTTAGTTATTGTAATTACTTTGTTAAATTGATGCTTTCAAAAATATATAATGGCAATTGAAATAAAATGTTGCTTAGTGCAAAAGAACCATATTATCCTTCCTTTGTTAAGCCCTACATATAATTTCATTTTTCCAAGACTTGTGGGGTATTTTATGTACTCACAAGCTGCACTCAAACCAATCTCAAAAGAACAAGAAGACTTGGAAGGAGGAGTCTATGACTACTATGCATGTGGTTTTAATGAAAGACACATAGAGTACTAGGTTATGCTTCCCTAATCAATTGCCTGTAGCGTATTGATGCATCATCATCAGAATTTAATTTTGCTTTCTCTATGTTTTATAAGTTTGAGAGGTATTGTAACCTCAGTTATAATAAATTGTCTATAAGGCTTGTACTCTCCTTTATTGCAATAAAGTGTTGTTGGTTATATAATCATTATTATTTGACTATGTGCACTATTTTTAATCTGGGACTTGTGCGGTAATACACAGAGAGTTTTGATTCAAAAATTTGGTCCCAACAGGGTGGGCCCCGTGAGGAATATCCCTATGGGGGGGTGGGGGTGGGGAGTGTTCCCCCCTGCCAGGGAATAGGGACGGCCCCCGATACACTAGCAGGACAGGGGTGGGGGTCGCCCTCCCCCTGCAGGGCCCCATAGGGACTCAGTAAAAATAATAAAAAATATTATTTTGATAATATATTTTATTATTTTATATAGGAGATTATATTCTTTTTCTTGTATATTTGGACTAAAACTTGAATTTGTATGCTATAATATGTGTTTTGAAGCAGTTGGGAGAGTGACCCCCACCTTGCCCACGATGCCAGGAAAGCCAAGTTGGCAGGTTCATGGAAGCCCACAAGGCGAGGAAATGGCATATATGCCCCTAGAAGAATAGATTTAGATAGGAGAATTTATATAACTGTAGGTAGAGGAAAGGACTTATGTACCCTTGTAAAGATAGACTTAGGTGGGGTATCCATATAATTAAACTCTCATGGCTATATATACACGTCTAAGTGCGCCATGAGGGGACCAGAGCACTCTTTTTTAGCAAAGAGTTAAACAATATCAACTTCCAATGGACTAGCACATACTTCTATTGCTATCTCCAGGGTGTATAGGTTACGGGTAGTCTTTCCACGACCTTCCCATAACCCCTTCTTTTACTATTTGGTACGTAACCACAATAGAAGCTGCCTACTTACTGGCTACTGAAGTCTTGCTTCTCCAAGTTGTCGACTATGGATGCATCGAGAGAGAGTAGAAGCACGTTGAACTGGACGTGTTCCCCCACTGTGATGGCCTATCTGTGTTCTCACTCGAGCACAAAAACATACTCCCCATCTGTGTTCTAGCCTGTGCTTACCTCCTCCTCCCAGGAAATCGCCCAAGAGCCCACCCCTGCTGACCGACGACCACCCAAAAACATGCTGAGTCAATCTATCCATCTGATAAGTAATATTGACATTCATTCGTGTCATATCATGTTCCACCTTTCATTCTTTCCATCCCCCTAGTTAATTTGATTATTTTGCTCAAAATGTCTGGTAATCGAGTTTCTTCTCCCTCACTTTCATTCAAGTTTCGCCGTAGCTGTTTGTCGTCTCCAATGAGTCTTTAGTTGATTAACTCATACCCGAGAATCCCCTCGCCATGTTCTATGTTTGACATGCTAAAATTCATGTTGCATCCACCGTACCGTCGCACCATGGGCATCCGAATTGCCATGATTGCCTTGCTTATCGCCACCTTATCTTCGATGCACAAAGATCTAAACCACCAGCACCATTGAACTAACCATGACTTGAGCATTCCGTTTTGATATTTATCTTGCCCACACGGCACTCCCCAAGGCTCTGCCCTGTAGCCCTTTGGTACTCTATCTCTTAGAAGAAGAAGATGTGCCTGTTCTTTTTGGCTACGGCTTATAGCTGAAATTTTTTAATTTTAGCTGTTTGCGACAGAAATTACGGAGAGAGATACTCGCTACGATTTTGGATGGGCGTCAATTGTATTCGTATCAGTTGCAATTTGGGTTTTTTTGGGTGTGGCTTAGATTGTTAAATCCATTGTGCAGGACATATGATCGTGCTGCGATCAAGTTCAGAGGCCTTGACGCAGATATATCAACTTCAATGGAGGGAGCAATGTAGATACCGTAAGTGTTTGCATTCCATGCTTTAAAATGATCTATTAAACATGGTCGCATTTATCTCAAGATACACATACGTTCTCTGTCAACTGGAACTGAACCAAAAAAAAAACCAATTTGTGCACTCAGCCAGCCAAAGAAAAGAAAGACAAACAGCACTTTTGTGTCTTTCTCTGAGATATGCATTCCATCTGTTACTACTGGTGGTGGATATAAGTTATGCACAAAAGTGGGTAGAGTGCTGAAGATAGATCATTTTAAAGAACAGAGTGAATTTTGAATATGCAAAACTGAACTTATTATGTTATATTATTCCTGTAGCTGTTCATTAAAGAGTAAAATGCCTTAGCAAGCATATTTCATAGCCTGAATTATCACAAGGAGCACTACATTATGCCCATCATTCATCAAACCACTCAAGTTTCAGAGAGCTTGACAATCATATTATCTGTTCTTTTGTTATGCAGGCTGTTCATGATAATCACGGGGAAAAGATGGATAGTCCATCAAATGGTCTCTCCATTGTAGGATATCTGAGACCTGCTTTCATAGAAGAAGAATCTTATCTGAGGAGCTTATTTCATGGTGAATGTAATGGTGATGGTTATTCATCTGTTTTGAGAGGTACTTAACCTGCTCTTGGTTACATCCATCAGTGCTATTCTTTGATCCATTTTTTTTGTTCTAATAAATAGTGAATCAAACATATGAATACAAAAGAGAATGTGGGCCAGCTTCTGGAACCTATTGACCTAATTGGTAATTTGATCAGTTGAGATTTTCCATTTAGTTACCCACTTGCCTTCAGTTTTTCTGTGACTAATGGTAAGTGAATATTCAGATGATGATAAGTTGAGATTTGACTTCAATGATGTGGGAAGTAGCACTGATTCAACAACCTACAAGGTGGAGATAATGACAGCTGTTTTCCATCTATGGGAAGCCGGTATGGCCTTCACTCTTCCACCCAATGCATTTCGTCGTTATTGAATCAGAATATTTACGTGATTGAAATAAAGGAAAGTTTGATCGATGTATTCCTTTGTAAAGGGGAAACGGGATATTATTAGCATTGTTTTCTTGGCTTGGTAGTCATCGTCATTGCTTTCATTCTGTCCATTGCTGCAGTTAACGATTGATCCACAAGATTTCCAAGATGCAGAACCAGATCTTCTTGCAAATTCTGCCTCAGAAATTATAGAACGCATCAAAGAAAACAGTGATCAGTGTACTATGGCTCTCAAGTCCCTCTGTTGTAGGAAAAAAGGCCTTACTGTTGAGGCGTGTTTCTGTTCATTAATGGCTTATTCATGTTCCTTACTCCTTGTATTGCCTTACTCCTTGTATTGCCAATTGGATTAATATAGAGTAAGCTAAATGTGAAGTATGATATGTTGTTTACAGGAGGCGTTGACAGTCTTGGTATTGATGTAAGAGCTTTTTCTGGCTTGGAAGCTCGGACTGTTTGGTTTTCATTTAACGCACAGGTTAGCTCTTAGGCTTAAAACTTTTCACATTATCTCTAGCCTTTTTGTTGAACCCAGATAATTATTCTGAACCTTTGGGTTCAGGCGCTCTCTGAACGTTCAGCTGAAAAGAAGATCAGGCGTATGCTTTTTCCTCGCTATCAACGTAAGACTTGGAGAACTATTTTACGAAGTTTTTGGCTTCACAAAAAGGTGCTATTTCCTCTATTTTTCTTTTACTGGTGCTTCAAGTCCTTTTGAAAATATAGGTGTAACCTTATACATATTCTAATAGATATGACAGAATACCTATTGAAACATGGAGCATCAGTTGATTGCTAAAAATTGAGATAGTTTCCTATTTTACTTTCATGTTTTTGCTGTTTAGCGGATAGTGCCTACAAGAAAAGAGTGTAGAATGCATATAGGGAATTCCCAGCTTCCACCATGAATCAATTAGTATTTTCCCTTTTGTTACAGACCTACACCTTCGGATCTTGCTCTGGGATATTTATTTTGTTTTATATTATACAATTGGTCTTTTAACCATGGGAAGTAAATGCTTACTTAGTTTGGGGTTTTCCTTGCCTAGTCCAATCATGAGATTAATATGATGCTATCGACTTCAACGTCTGTTTTGTTGGTGAGATGATGTTGCACACCGAAAAATTCCTACTATGAAACTCTACGAGGAATCTTTGCATATGAGGTGAACTTTGTGTTCAAGGCTATTTTTTTAGCTTTATAGAATGATCTATAATTAGTTGTCAATCATGTAGGTACATTGCTTTAGCTATCATGTCACCAAGGCTGAGTTTATGTGGTTTTATTTTCCATTTTCCTCCAGTATCTAACAGTCAATTTATGAAACAGCACAGGATATCCATATTGTGGTTGGATTCTATGCATTGCTATTCCAAGCTAGCACTACAATGCTATAAATTGTTTGTGTTTGGGTATTGGGCTAATGTATGCTTTTATAAGCAAAGTGACAGTATTATTTTTTTCCCTGAGTGAGATGGGCTCTATGGTGTTCTGAATCAAACAAATTACACCATAGTGCCTTTAATGCATGCTCAACTACCGCTCTGTGACAACGAATACCTGTTACCTTTTTTATTTGTCGTTATCCATGATTCCATTGCAGGGCTATACTGCCATAGAGTTTTTCGTACTCAATACATAATTCTAATAATTTGACCCTCTCCGGCGCAACGTAGTGCGCGTCCATATCTAGTACATTCTACGCACTAATATTTCTTCTACTTGTCAGCGCATTATCCATATATCAAAGTGGGGGACTCCCCGTTCGCTCGCTTGCTCCACGCGTCTGCTGGTTGCACTCGCCTGTCGACGCGTGCGATGAGGGTGGGTCGTGCGAGCGATGCTCTGCGCTAGATAGTGCCCCGCGGTCTGTGTGTGCAGCGCTTTGTTCGCGCCTTGTGAGAGGTACCGCTATACGGAGCTTCTAGCGAAAGCCTTGTGTTTTCCTGTTGGCCGCTGTTGCTGGGATGTGCTGTTGTTCTCCGTTTGTGTACGTTGCTCTTTTCCTGCGCGTGCCTCTGACGGTGGTGGACCATGGCTTTCTTGTTTTGTTGTCGTTTCCGTTCCTGCGGTCGACTGAGTTTTCTCCGGTAGTGCGTACGCGTCGTGCTCATCGCCGCTGTTGCGACGCGTCGCTATTGCCCGCTTGTATACGTTACTTCTTCGGCGGGTATGCGTCTGACAGTTGTGGACCACTGTTTTCTGCTCTGTTGTGCTCCCCATTCTCCCGGTCGATTTCGTTCTTTGCAATAGCTGGCAGTCGAGACGGATTTTGTCAGAGTTTTTTGTGCTTCGCTTTCTGGTGTTCGCTTTACGTCTGGCAGTTCTTGCTGCTTTTTCTCCGCCTTGCTTGCTTCTTGCTTCCCTCTCTACTACGTTCTTCCTGTGCGTCTCCTTCGATTTGTCTGTGGTTTTCCCTCTTCCGCCTTCGTTTGCCTGCTCAAGAAATCGCGATCCGTCTGTGCGAGGAACAGCTTGCCCTTTCGTTCTTGGTTTCTTTGTGGTTGCTGCTATGTTGTTCGCTTGTTTTTCCCCAAGGTAGTGCTTTACCTTCACTGTTCTTATGGTATGTTCGTCCTACACGTTAGAATGTAAAACTCTCCGTTTTATCTATTGTCTGGCCTCAAGTTAAAATGTGGATTTCTTTGTCTTACGCGTCCTCTTCTATACTAGAAGGCTAGAATGTAAGCTCTTCTTTAGTAGTTCTTGATTACAATGTGACTCTCTTGGTTTTAGATGTTGCGTGCTCCAGAGGTAAAATGCGAATCGCTTAGTTTTTAGATATGTTGCCTACCTCGAGTGATATAATGTAAGCTCTTCTTTAGTAGTTCTTGATTAGAATATGACTCTCTTGGTTTTAGATGTTGCGTGCTCCAGAGATAAAATGCGAATCGGTTAGTTTTTAGATATGTTGCGTACCTCGAGTGCACGGCTCTTGGTTTTAGATGTCGCGTGTTCTAGAGGTAAAACTTAGTTTTAAATATATTACCTACCTCTACACAGATTTCTACTGTCTTCGGTTAAGATGCGGATTTGTTGGTTCCTGATATTTTTCAGTGAAGCTATGCGCGGATCCTTTTCCCTCTTTACGTTGTTGTATGTGCTGTTTCCTTGTATTATTTTTGCCACTGTTTTTCTCTATCGTGTGTACAGGCCTTTTGCACTTGTTCTATTTCTATCGGTGTTCTTTCCATAGCTCTCTTGGTTTTAGATGTTGCGTGCTCCAGAGGTAAAATGCGAACCTCTTAGTTTTTAGATATGTTGCCTACCTCGAGTGATATAATGTAAGCTCTTCTTTAGTAGTTCGTGATTAGAATATGGCTCTCTTCGTTTTAGATGTTTATTTTCGCCACTGTTTTTCGCTATCGTATGTACAGGTCTTTTGCACTTGTTCTATTTCTATCGGTGTTCTTTCCATAACTTTTGCTTTGTGTCGTAATATTTATGCTAGGTTTTTTATCGTGCAGAGGCAGGAGTGCTTCCGGATAGCTCACTATATTTCATTCTGGAACACAACTGCTTTGCTTCTTGCAGCGGATAGCTCGTTGTATTTCATTCTGGACATATTGCCTAACTCTACATAGACTCCTCCTGTCTTCAGGTGAGATATGGATTTCTTGCTTTCTGATATTTTTGACTGAATCTATGTGTGCGTCATTTGTTTTGTTTCTTGTATTCGTAAATTTTTCTATATTTCCTTCCATGCAGGCGTGCTTTCGGATAGCTTGTTGTATTCCATTTTGGACCACAGCTGTTTTCCTTCTTGCATTCGTACGCCGTTACTTTTTCTCCTCTACCGTTCATGCCTTATTATCGCTATGCTATTGTTGTCGTTGTTCTTTTACCACGTTTACCATTTTCCCCTCTGCTTATCTACATGCTGCTCTCGTTGTCATGTTGTCTGCACATACCTTTCCATGTTAAGTGCTTGCCTACGTAAACGTCTATACACTGTTAACAATAGTTGTTACTACTAGGAGTGCTTTACTTATTACGTTTAAGAGTTTACTCTTTTATTTACAAGTCAGATATGCTTTTGTTTCTTCATGCTGGTAGATCTATTCTATATTCTTGTGTGTTTCATGGTTTGCTCGGTGCCTTCGGATAGCTGGCTGTATTCCATTATGGAACGCACCTGCTTTCCTTTTCGTATTCGTAGTATGCTGTTTTTCTCTGTTCCTGTTCATGTTTTGTTGTTACCATGCTATCGTTATCGCTATTGTTTTACTGTGCTCGGTGCTTTTTTATGCCTGTTTACATAGTGAACGCCCCTGTGCTATTACCTACGCATGCTTTCACGTGTTAAGTATTTGCTCACGTAATCGCTTATACCCTGTTTATAATATTTTTTGGCACTAGGAGTGCCTTACCAGTTACGGTTTCTAAGTTATACTTCTGTTTGCGACCTAAATACGCATTTGTTTCCCGCGCTCGTGGTCCCGTTCTATGTTCTTATGTGCTTCCTGTTTTGTTCATGTGCTGGTACCTTACTGCTTCTTTTTAGCATATATCTTTTACTTATTGTTGCCCACGCTCGTGGTCCTGTTCTATGTTCTTATGTGCTTCCTGTTTTGTTCATATGTTGATACCTTACTGCTTCTTTTTAGCATATAGCTTTTTCTTATGCTTTTTGTAACCCTTCCGCTTTCTGCTCTTTTTTTTAACTTCCTACTTGGATTATTGCACCCTTGTCTTTTGTCACTACAGGTGCTTTACTTATTACATTTTTAAGTTTACTCTTTTTGTTTACAAGTCAGATATGTTTTCATTTCCTCATACTGCTACATCTATTCTATATTTTTATGTGCTTCATGGTTTGCTCAGTGCTTTCGGATAGCTGACTGTATTCCATTCTGGAACGCACCTGTTTTCCTTTCCGTATTCGTAGTCCGCTTTTTTTCTCCGCTCCCATTCATGTTTTGTTGTTACTATGTTATCATTATCGTCATTGTTTTGCTGTGATTAGTGTTTTTTTATATCTACTTACATAGTGGGCACCCCTGTGATGTTACCTACGCATGCTTTCGCGTGTTAAGTATTTGTTCGCATAATCGCCTATACCCTATTTATAATACCTTTAGTTGCTAGCACTGTCTTACCAATTACAGTTTCTAAGTTATTCTTCTGTTTGCGACTTAAATACTCTTTTGTTCGCCCACGCTCGTGATCCCGTTCTATGTTCCTATGTGCTTTCTGTTTTGCTCATGTGCTCATACCTGACTGTTTTTTTAATATTTATCTTTTGCTTATGCTTTTTGTAACCCTTCTGGTTTCCACTCTTTTTTTTAGCTTCCTGCCTGGATAGTTGCTTCCTTGTCTTTTGTTGCTTCCTGGTATGGATTCTGCATCGTCTTCTAGAGTTCGCCGTCAGGAGATTCTACGTGGAAAGCAACCGGTTAGGTCAACGCTGTCGCTATTGCCACCTAGGGATGCTTTTCTTGCTACCTTTCTAGTTCCACTTTCGCAGACATCATCAAAACCATGTATGATCACTATTGATGTTTTATGCTTTTTGTATTTTATAGCCTCCTTATTTTTTAGTTCACTACGCCGTTCTTACCTGCCCATTGAATTTCGGTCCCCCCTTTTTGCTGTTCTACAGTTCTTGCCTCTCCCGTTAGTGCACCCCTTCCATGGAAACAACGTCATGGTTATTCTCGACCTTTATAAGCATTCCTTTTCTCTTTTTGGTTACCTTTTGTTTGTATTCCCCTTTTACTTTCGTCTCCTACTTGTTTACATAATAGGAAACCATTTTTGTCCGTTGGTTAGCTCCTCTGAGGCAGCCAACAATAGAAAAAAAGGAGGTTATCCAACTTGCTTCGTGCGACTGTTAGAACAGGTTTTCCCCCCTTGTTTTCCCTTTCGGAATTAATCTTTTTTTTGTATTTATTTCTTGTCATAGAGTTCTCGATATGTTTCCTTCCCTACTTTGTCTCCCATTTCGTACATATTTCAGGTGATGCGTGGCCTTTTAATTCGAATCCACTTAGAGAACCAGGTGTCCGTCTTTCTAAGGAACAAGTTTCTTGCTTAAAAGGTCTGACAACATAATCCATTTTATACCGTTTCCCGATTCCCTTTTCTTTTTTTTTGTTGTTGTTTGCCCATGTGTTTCGTATTTTTGTTGCGTCTATTTGTTGTTCCTTGTTCAGCACTGCTTTTCCTACATTGTTTCAGCTACATATGGTGATCGTTCATACTACGGTGGTCCAGATTACGAATGTAACAAATGCTGTGCTCTTTTTTGGTTTCAAGAAAGATCTCAGCATAGGAGTTCTTCTAGACATCAATATATTGTTTATAATAGATGTTATCGGGGTGGAAAAGTTTCCCTTCCACCCCATAAAGAATTTCCGCCTCCACTTCAAGATCTTATTGGTTTTAGTAAAGGAGCCCGCTCAAATGAATTTATGCGTTTAATACGCCATTACAATTCCTTGTTTGCATTCACTTCCTTGGGCGTAGATGTTGATAGAGCCATTAATACTGGTGGAGGTCCCTATGTTTTCCGCATAAATGGTGTCGTTCATCACCGTATTGGTTCATTGCTTCCTATGCCAGGCCAGAGACCCCAGTATGCTCAGCTATATATCTATGATACATTCAACGAAACTGGTAACAGATTGTCCATATTCAGTGAAGACAGTGATATGCACAAAGAGGGAGATCCTGATATTGTTGCTGCTTTAATTGCTATGCTTGACCAATGCAATCTGTTGGTGAAAAAAATTCAGAATGGCACGTGACCGCCTATTTTCTCAAGAAAACCCAGAGATTTATATCCGCCTTATTGGTTCATCTGATACCCATGGTGACTGATATTCTTTGCCAACAGTATCTGAGCTGGCTGCTTTGGTTGTAGGAGAATTGTAGTTAGAGAATAACAAGTTTGATATAGTTGTTGAAACCCACTGTGATGAGCTAAAACAAATATCTCCTCTGAATCCCACTCTGATGTCTCTACAATATCCATTGTTATTCCCATATGGTGAAAAAGGCTTCCATCTTGGTATTAAATATAAGAAAACTGACACTGGTTTGTCCCCAGCTAGAGATGAAGTGTCTATGCTCCAATACTACTCTTATGAATGTCATTATCGAAGAAACGAGCCAAATCCTTACACATGTTGTGGCCGCCTTTCAAATCAGATACAAGTTGATTGCTATTCATGCCTTGAAGCAAGTCGTCTTTCATTCCACTACTTCAACCAAGACGTTCTAAGATCAGAAACATATCAAGGCATTTCAGATGCTCTTGGTCAAGGCACATCTAAGGGCAGAAATATTGGTGTAAAGATTTTGCTTCCTGCGAGCTTTACAGGCAGCCCTCGATACAATGCACTAAATTACCAAGATGCTATGGCTATTTGCCGTGAATATGGTGCTCCTGATTTGTTTTCTACTTTTACATGCAATTCAAGATGGCCAGAGATTGTAGATGCGCTCAAATACGAACCTGGTCAGAAATATGTAGACCGCCCTGATATTATAACTCGGGTTTTCCATATGAAGCTTGCTGAATATATTTCAGATATTAAATTTGGTTCCATTTTTGGTACTGTCCGAGCAGGTTAGCTTCTTGTTTCCACCATAAACATACTATTCTTACTTTAATTCTTATACATTTTCCCACTTGCTTTCATTTTTATACCTTTTTCACGCTAAGTTTCCTTTCTGTTTCTAATAGTGTTATACACCATCGAATTCCAAAAGAGGGGCCTGCCTCATGTTCATACCCTTATATGGATTTCTAGCCATACCGCTGACATAACTGCTGAAGTCATAGATAGCCTTATATGTGCTCAAATTCCTGATCTAGCTGTTGATCCGCTTGGTTATTCTCTTGTTGAAGAATTTATGATGCATGGTCCATGTGGAGATCTCAATAGGAAATGCCCATGTATGAAAGATGGATTCTGTTCAAAGCGATACCCCAAGCAATACAGTCCAGAAACAGTTATTGATAAATGTGGTTTTCCAATATATCATCGCCAGCATGATTATCACTTTATTACTAAGAATGGAATTAAGTTGGACAATAGGTGGGTCGTTCCATACAACATTGGCTTACTTAAAAAGTTTCAAGCTCATATCAATGTTGAGTGGTGCAACAAGACGAACCTTGTGAAATATTTATTTAAATACCTTACTAAAGGACAAGATAGAGCAAGGATGAACTTTTGCAATGCTGACCAACCATCAAGCTCAGCTAATGCATAAATTAAACAAGGAATAGATGAAATTTCTGATTATATTAGGTGCAGGTAATAATTTGCTCTCTAATTTGCTTCGCCAAATTATTTATCATTATTTAGTTCTCTTATGGTACAGCTTTCATACAGAGTCTTTCCCTACAACAAACTACTATACATTTTTCATTTAATTCCCTATAGTGCAGCTTTTCTTCATGAAACTATGTGGATTTATCTTCACTGTTTTTTTAATATATTTCATACTAATGCTTTGCTATATGAAATTATAGATACCTATCTTCATGCGAAGCGCTTTGGCGATTGTTTGAATTTGAAATACATGGTCGAATGCCTTCTGTTGAGCGATTAGCTGTACATATGCCTAGTATGAATAGAGTTATGTACCATGAAGAAACAGACTTGCAAGAAATTATTGCTGATCCAAGATTTTACAAGACTACGCTTACCGAATGGTTTACTACTAATCAACAGTTCATAAACGCAAGATCTTCTACTTATTACCAGTTTCCAGCACAGTGGACATGGAACCTTACTAACAGAAAGTGGATAAAAAGAAAACATGCATCGTCAAAAATTGGTCACATATATAGTGTGCACCCAAGTACTGGTGAATTATTTTACCTCAGAATGCTTTTAATGGTTGTCTCAGGTGCGCAGAATTATGAAGATATTCGAACTTTTAATGGAGTTTGCTACCCTAGCTTTAGAGAAGCTTGCAAAGCTCGCGGCTTAGTTGGTGATGATACGGAATGGTTTCTGCTTTTTGATGAAACAGTGGTCTGGGCTACTCCGCGCCAGCTTAGACAGCTTTTCATGGTGGTCCTCTCTTTTTGTAGTGTAATTAGTCCTCAGATTCTGTTTGACAAGTACTGGATTTTTTTTCTGATGATATAGCACATAGAATACGTCAAGGGTTATGGAATCAAGCATATCCCATACCAGCTCATTACCTGCAGTCCCAGCTGATAAGTGAATTATCTATTATGTTTTCAAGAAATGGTCTTAGATTTGATACATACAACATAGTAGGAGAAACAGCACATGTTGACCCTGCTTCTGGTAATAGGCTTATTATCGAAGAGCTTGCATATGATAGAACTATTTTAGCAGCACAGTCTGAAACATTGGTTGGTAAACTAAATGCTGATCAGTCTGCTATATACAACAAAATCATATCATGTGTTGCTCATAAAAAAAGAGGGTTTTACTTTGTGTCAGGACATGGTGGCACTGGAAAAACATTCCTTTGGAATGCTATTATAGCAACGCTAAGAGCTGATGCTCAAATAGTCCTTGCCGTAGCTTCATCTGGAATTGCTTCGCTTCTGCTTCCAGGTGGACGAACAGCTCATTCCCGTTTCAGAATACCTCTTGATATTAATGAAAAAAAGACTATGTGGTATAGCACGTGGCACATTACTTGCTGAACTTATTAGCAAAACTTCTTTGATTCTATGGGATGAGGCTCCTATGACACACAGGCATTGTTTTGAAGCACTTGACAGAACATTACGTGACATTATGTCTATTGAAGATGCTGCATGTATGAATATACCTTTTGGTGGAAAAGTTGTTGTTCTTGGTGGAGACTTCCGACAAATCTTACCTGTCATTGAAGGTGGCACAAAGACAGAAATTATAGAGGTTTCACTTATTAGATCATCACTCTGGCAGCACATTGAAGTGCTAAAGCTATCTACCAATATGAGACTTCATGACCCAAAGCTCCCAGATGCAGAACGTGATGTGCTCTCTATGTTTGCTCAATGGGTACTCGATATTGGAGATGGTCAAATACCAGCGGTTAAAAAATCTGGTGAGGTTTATGCATCTTGGATAGATATACCAAATGACCTCTTATTGCTGCCACCTGATAACAATGTGAATACAATTGTGGAAGCTATCTATGATTCATTTTGTGTGAACTACCAAAATCCTCAGTACCTAGCACAGCGTGCAATTGTTTGCCCAACTAATACCGTGGCTGACGAATTAAACAAGGATGTTTTTGATAAAATCCCTGACTGCAGCAAAGAATATTTGAGTTTTGATTCCATATTCCAGTCTGACAGTCGCATTGGTGATGCTGATCTCCTATATCCACCTGAATTTTTAAATTCTATTACAGTGAATGGTTTCCCACAGCACATCATTTGCCTAAAAATAGGTGTTCCAGTTATGCTATTAAGAAATATAAACCAGTCTGCTGGCCTTTGCAATGGAACACGCCTTATTATCACAAAACTTGATGATCGAGTTCTTGAAGGCCGTATAATTACTGGAACCAATATTGGTCAGTCTGTTTGTGTTCCTAGAATTGTGTTAAATGCGACAAGCAGTCGATGGCCTTTTACTCTGCAACGACGCCAGTTCCCAATCAGGCTTTCATATGCAATGACTATTAACAAAAGCCAAGGCCAAACCTTAAGCAAAGTTGGCATTTATCTAAGGAACCCGGTCTTTTCCCATGGTCAGCTATATGTGGCAGTATCACGGGTTACATCGCGTTCAGGCCTGAAGATACTTATTGAAAACGACAACGGTGTCGCTTGTAGTCAGACCAAAAATATTGTGTACAAAGAAGTGCTTACATCTATTTAATGGTTTTTGCTATCGTTGTTCTCAGATTTCTTCACTCAAAATTCTTCCTTGCCACTTTTACTTCGAAACTATTCATGTTGGCTATTTATAACAGTTGTACAGAGTTGTTTTGCTAAATACGCCTTTCCTATTGTTCTTTATAGACCAATATATATATATATATATATATATATATATATATATATATATATATATATATATATATATAAATAAAGTGTTCCATACATATTACATAAATGGACCCTTATTTGTACTATGTACATTTAGTTGTTGATCCAAAATATTCTATAGATAATGCAATATACATAGATTTTGATAACCATATCTCAGTTTCCTTTTGTTGCAAAAGAATTATACATATATAACCATTTACTTATATATAGCATACAGTTTTTCCCCTCTTTTAATACTTTCCTATCTGCATTTCTTACGTAATTCAGACACTTCCAGATCTTTCCTTTTCTCACATATACTTATGCTTCCTTATCAATTTTGTTTCAGATCTATTCATGTTGGTTAAATATAGCAGTTACACAGGCTTCTTTTGATAACTACACCTTTTTCCCCTTCTTGGTAGACCAACATATATGCTTACAGTATTTCATACACATTACATAGCCAGACCGTTATTCGTATTGTACACGTTTACTTACTAATTTGAAATGTCTTACAAGTAATGCAATACATAGAGCCTCTGATAAACATGTCTCTATTTTCTTTTGTTCCAAAAAAAATAGTACATACATACCTACCTGTTTATATATAGCATACAGATTTACTCTTGTTTACTGCTTTCTTATCTATAATTCTGATGTAATCCAGTCACTTCCACATCTTTTCTTTTTTCACATCTACCTGTGCTTCCATTACATATATAGCAAGTAAGCACTCCTTTTCCCGTTTTATTTACAAATCTTGTTTATTTTACCATACTCTAGAGATAGCACAACAACAACGAACTTTATTAAACATATTCAGATTATTTCACACCACATAACACACCACATATACAATATTTTTTTATATATACCTCACATCTTATTTTCCTCCTTTTACTTATCTATGTTCAGTGTTTGTGATACTCTATTTCTTCCCACACCTTGCGTTCTCACATCTTGTTGTGCTTCCAAGCGTATGCTCTTCCTTACCATCGTTATGTTATGCAACAAATTTCTTCCAGTTTACACTGCATTAAACTTATTTGTATAGCACTTACTCTACAGCTGTGTATTACGCAGGCTCCAGATGTCGTACACATCGCTAAGTCACATCAATCAGAGCTCACATAAATGGAAGGTGCTTGTGCGTCTAGCCCGTGTCTGGGAATTTAAAAATCCACAGGACCCAGCAGATGTATACCACTTGGACTTTATCATGCTTGATGAATAGGTTTTTAATACTCGACTACATTACTAATTCAATCCATATAAATGATGTTCTTCCTTTTTGCAATACTTTTATGTTCAGCATAGATACTGTTATTATCACTTCAGTATTCTCCGCTGCACCTTCTTGTGAATACAATGTACTCATTCTTTATCATCTAATGTTAAAACCAACCCTTTTTAGGGACATGTTATGGAAGGAATAGTCCCCCAGAGATGGCTTCACAAATTTACATCTTTACTAAAGGAAGGATCTATTTATGAGATTGAATACTTCGAAGTGCTTGAGGCAAAGCCAACATATAAAGCAGTTGGCAACAGCATCTCAGCTCGATTTTCTAAATACACGAAGTGTTACCACAACCGGTTGGTTTTCCGCTCTATGCATATAATGCGGTTCCTTTTCCTGTATTGCATGATCGGATTGGCAAAAAATCTTTGTTATCAGGTATACCATCTATTGCACTCATTTACTTACCAGAACCCCTTTTTGCTTCACCTTTTATAGCAATGTATATAATAGTTAATGCATTATTTCATTTTGATCTATTCATTTTATCTACATACATACCAGATACTGTTGTTCTCATAACCGCTGTTTTATCGCTTATCGAAACAACAACAAAGTTAGGACAAACAGTTAAACGCACTATTAACGTAACAGATGGGAGGTACATATATTCTCTTCAGTCTTTCTTTCTTTGCATTTCCCTACATTTTACCAGCTATAGCTATACCGTTTCTGCATTGTCTCCAATCAGACAACATACTTTCGTGTTTGTTCTTAGTCAAACAGCAGTCATCACATTATGGGGCCAACATGCTCAATCATTTGACGCTGACGTCCTCTTTACTGCTTCTCAAGATAAACCAGTGATTGCCTTATTTTTTGGCATGTCAGTTAGCACATACTCAGGTTTGTTACACTAACTCTATCTCACCTACACTACTAGATTCCAACCCTTTAGCCACGAAACGCATCGCAACGACACTAAATTAGTTGCAATAGGTATGTGCTATTGCAACGTTTTGCCAAAATCGTGGCGATATGTGCACAGTATTGCCTCTAAAATACTGCGTTGCGATAGTCATTGAATTCGTTGTAATAAGGTGGCTTTATCGCCACCATTTAAAAAATGGTTGCGAGTAGTATGACTTTATTGCCACGGTTGTCTTGCGTTGTGATAATATTGATATTCGTGGCAATAGTTAGGAGGTATTGCCACCTTATAGAAGTTCGTTGCGAGTGGGTGACAATATTGCCACAATTTTATTGCGTTGTCATAGTCATCAATTGCGTTGCAAAAGGTTCCTATACAATGCGTATGAAATGAGGTTGTATTGCCACGAAATAAATTTGTTGCTATATATGATGATTGTTCGTGGCAATAATCTGTTATTGCAACGCTTTGTTTGCGTGGGCCTAACTGCTCAACGCAAGGGCCGAATTGGTGTGGAGGAATTATATTATCTATAGTTATTAATTTCTAGAGGAGATAAAAAAAATTGAAAAGTGACAACTAAAACTCAGTTGAGGAGGTCTCACTTGACAAAACAGGAAGGGATAAAAAATTAGAATAGAAAAAATAAAAACAAAAACCATGGGGTGTGGAGAAATCGAACCTGCAACCTCCTAGCTTGGAGGCCAAGGCGTTTAGCACCGGACTATTGTACCCTACTGTCAATTATAATTTTATATGTAATTCCTACATGAGTAGTGGCACTTTTAAATTATTATGTGTTGAATTAATATATGTGTTTTTGATCCAGCCGTGTTCCCAATTTGATTATTAATTTGCAACAACAAATTATAATAAAATATCATATGCTCAATATGCTTCCGCAAATTTTACCGTTGCGATAAACCTGTATGCAAAATTGGTATTTCGTTGTGATAGGCTGTTGCAACGCCGCTACTATGTTGCGATTCCACTATATGCCATGAACAATGTTTGTTGCTATAGGATCTATTTGCCACAAAATATATTTAAATCGCAATAACTTTATGGCAATGAAACGCCTTCCGTGGCAATAAAACATATTGCAACGAAACAACTCCCGTGGCAATTAAACCTGCTGCAACGAAACGCTTTCCGTGGCAATATATCCTGTTGCAACGAAATGCTCTCTGTGGCAATAGGGTCTATTGCCACGAACCATTGGCGTGGCAATAGAATCTATTACCACGCAATATTTTCGTGGCAAATGATACTATTGCCACGACCAAATTTTGTGGCAAAAGAAGCTATTGCCACGGAGTCAGGCGTGGCAATAGCCTATATCGCCACGACATCACTCGTTGCAACAACAAACAATTGCCACAACACATTGCATGGCAATAACAATAGGTATTGCAACGAAACCACAATCCGTTGCACAATCTTTTAAGCACGCAAGTACTAGCCACGCTTGCCAACGGAAGTAATGTGTTGCAATAGGTACATATTGCATCTATTTTGACCCTATCGCAACGATTTCGCTCCGTTGTCCTAGACCTGAAAACTAGTAGTGCTACTTATCCACACAAAAAAATATACACATACTTTGGTTCAGCACTTTCCTGTTCTACATTATTACCACTTACTGCCTCTTTTATGTCTGTATTTAGGCCAGCTTACATTACAGAGCAGCTCAGCGTCTAAATGGTATATTAATATACCAATACCTGAAATAACCGCTCTACAAAACATGTACAGGCCATTATTTCCATTCCAAACAGTTCAGCAACCATTAAGCATACATCGCTGTCTTTTAAAATAGTTTCTACATTGTTTTCAGATTTTAATCCTGCTAATTGTATCCTCTACAGAATAAGCAACCAGCCACACCAAATTGAATTGCACGAAGCAAAATACATCCAGAACAACCCAGCTGCCACTACAGTTCATGAATTGCTAAACCTTATACCTAACGAAGTTTTGGTACACAAGAAAAACAATCCCTTCGACATATGTTTATAGCATGCGTTTCAAATAAACTACATATTAATTGTTTTTGCTTATAATACACACAGGGTGAACGGTACAAACTTACCATTCTTATCACGGACTTAGTACCAACACAATCATGGTGGTACATATCGTGCTCTTCATGCTGGAAAAGGACTTTCCCAGATGGAGATGGATATAAATGCCAAACATGCAATAGCACAACAGCAGAGCCAAGGTACATAACTCCTTGTACATTCATATAGTTTACCTCTTTTAGCTAATCAACCATTAACCAATACAAAAAACATTATTTCTTAACGTGTTTTCCAAATCTTGCAACAGATACAAAATAAATGTGTATGCAACCGATCCTGAAATCAATGAACACCAACCACCCGTCCATGTAGAATTTATGTTCTTTGGTGACAGAGGCCAGGAACTCGTTGGAAAACCTCCCATGCTTTTGGTTGCATCAACCGAGGATCAACCGCAATATATTCTACCTGAAATCAAAGCAGTCATTGGCCGGAAATATGAAGTTGTTGTTCAAATGTCACAGGGGTCACTGCAGAGTGAAGTTCCAACGTTCTACGTATGATCAATGGTGGCCCAACCAGATCAAAACATATTACTGTTACCAACCAACACAGAGGCTTCATCATCAGCGCCTACAGAAATACAAACTGTTACACACCACGAAGAACAGCTACCTCCTACTCCGTCAATGCCCCAACCTGCTCTTACCATGCACGTAAGCACACCTGTTCCATTAGCAGCAACAGCTCCTAATATTCCTGAGATAAAAAAATCAATACTATCAACATTTCCTTTTCCAGAACTTAACATAACCCACTCCCTTTGTATACAGCATACTTTCTGTACTTGTTTCCTTGTGTCTAACCATTTATATACCCATTTCAAGATCGCACCAGCATTACAGTCCGATAGAACCCCGCATGACAACCTTACACCTCCCCCAGCTACCTTACCTGCTTCGTCCACGGAGCCAACCAAAACGTAATTGACTTTATTACTCTACTATTATTGATACTGCTATTCAGCAAACCAAACAGAAACCAGCTGTTCCAAATCTAAGCTACTTACATTCATTCATTATTTTTTCTCACAGAATGATTCATCCTTCGAAAAAGAGCAGAGCTACAAGACAGCTATTCCGTGAAGCAAAACGCTGAGCCACCAAGGCAAGTGTATAATATTACATTCCTCGATACACCTCTTTGCTACCGCAAACAAATTGATAAACTGCTACGCACTTACTGCTATTTCTACACAATCTGTTTTTTGCAGGAATATCACTTATTTTGCTACCGACGAAGCATGCCTCTTCCTCCCACGTCAACGAACTGCAATGCTGAACGCAAGTGCCACCCCAGGATATAGTGACAGCACTACAGCCTTCGTTAACATCCTGGCTTAGTCCTGGCAGACACTTGTTTTATCTTATTATGATCAGCATTGTACCACCTAAACTACCTATTTTCAGACAGCTTCCCGTTTTGTTTGTTCTCCGAAGGACACATCAATCCCTGTACAAGGCCCTTTCCGAACTTGCTCTTTCTAGTGTATATAAACACTGTGTTTCTTTATGCGTCTACAATTATTTATGTTCCCACCATAAACAGACTGAGGTAAACAATTTGTTTCACGTTACGTCTCCTCATTAAATTATATACAACAGTCGTAATAGCTCCTGCATCAAACATACTGCAGTCTACATTCGGTTTTTTTTGGGCTCACGTACATACATCCTTCTAAATACCAATTATACCACACACGTTTTATGTTTATTAAATGGAACGCATATGTCACACAGGTATCATCGCTCATATATATCATCTAAATGTTGTGCCCCCCCTTACCTAAACACAGATGCTAATTACCGCATAAACCTCCACGCAAATAATCTTGTCAAACTGTTAGCATACAGCTACTTCACCGCCTTATTGATCACACACAGAAAAAAATAGTATTCGTGTATTTACTGCTACAAAAACTCCTGCCTACCTATATAAACATTCTGTTATACAAAATGTAATCGCCTTTGCTCTACCCGCTAGCAGAAGTACTGCTACTAGGTGCTACTCTATTGTGCATTACTTATGTTATCTAAATTGCACCCGTTTCAGCACAACCTAGTGGTCAAACATCTCAGCTCCCTAAGTGCATAATGATTATTCCTACCCAGATTTATATAACAACTTGCTGTTCTAATTTTTCCCATAAACTTTTTTCTTCTTCACGCCAACTACCACCTCCTACCGTTCATATTTACCTCTTTGCTACCACACACAACTCGATTTCTACATAGCGCTTTCCCTGTACCAACATAAGCTACAGCTTAGAAACAACCAATCATCTATACAGTTTATCCTACGCGGCGTTGCGCCGCGCATACGAACCTAGTTTGGCATTGCGCCGCGCATACGAACCTAGTTTGTTTAAGACAGGGGTAATGTATTGTGCAATCATGCTATTGTCGCATTAAAATAATCACAAAAACGCATATATTTCTAACAACTGTCTCGTCCGCCATATGCAGGCGCGACGCAATCTCACTTTGTCTAGTCTCATTGGGATCAAGTTGGTCTTCGTGATCGAATTGAAAAGTTGAACGGAGAAATTCATGATGCAATCTTGGTATCTATGCTTTCTGTGTCTAAATTTACGACACTTATTTTAAATTTTCATTTTGGAATGTACATCCGCTGAACCTTGACCATGCTTCCAATTTTTTTTCATCCATTTTTCGATGGTTTTAACCCAACACCACAACCAAATGCTGGGGACTAAATTCCACAGGGATTTCGTGTGACAGAAAATCTCACCAAGTGTTGAGCTTTCCTTGCCTTGCGCCAAAGAAGCCCTTAGGACTTGTTCAGGAGATCCATTCCCAACCGAGATCAGTGTGGATGGGTTGAGAATTCAAACTAAGGACTTGTTCTTTGCGGCTTCTAAAAGCCGCTTTTGGCTTTTGCTACATTAACTAACTTTTAAACAGAGTATTTTTTTAAAGATGGGGTCTACAAGTTAATTGTAGTACACGTTAAAAAACTAATATCTGTATCATTAAAAATCGCAAGCGAGTATCTCTCTTTCCGCAATCTCTGTCGCAAACAGCCAAAAAGCCATCAGCCGCAGCCAAAAGCCATCAACTGCAGCCGAAAAGAACAGACCCTAAAATTCCGGCTCATCCACGTAAATGGGCCAAGATTTGGGCCCAACCCAACAAGGTGCAGAAAAACATAACATCTTATTTATGTTAATTGGGATCGTATTGCCGATGATCAATGATGATCAATCACACACAAGAACAATAATAGACGAGCATACGAGTAGTCTGGATAACTTTCTCTCTTTATTGATTGATGAGATGTGAGGTACAATAAGAGCAAGCTACCCTTATTTATAGGGAGAGGAGATCCTCGTGAAAATAATGAACAATAGGAGACTATACTAACTACTAGGCCAAAGCCCCTCGTGGGCCTAAGCCCCTTGTGGGCCTAATTTTGGTAAATTGAAACCATTTAGGTTGAAAGTCACGGTAGTATTACTAAGACGTAAAGCACTGTACCAGATCTGTTCATGCATGAAAAACATTTCACCAATTTATTTATTTATTTAAGTAGGAAAGCACTCCATAGTAATTCCGACTCACCCCCTTGCGATCGTCACCAACTGTTTCCCCACATTCTTCCCTGAAAACAACCCGATCAGAGCTTCCGGTGCCCTCTCGATCCCCTCGACCACGTCCTCCACGACGGCCACCTTCCCTTCCTTGAGGTACCCGGCCATCTCCTCCTCGAACCTTGCGTACATGCCGAAGTAGTCCAAGACGGAGAACCCCTGAACTCGGATACGCTTCGCGACGACATACATCAGGTTGCGCACGCCCTCGCGCTCCAGCAGGTTGTACTGGGAGATCATCCCACAGACGACCACCCTGCCGGCAAGCCGCATGTTCAATAGCGCCGCGTCCAGCGTCTTGCCGCCGACGTTGTCAAAGTAGATATCGATGCCATCCGGGAGGCACCGTTTGAGCGCGGCGTCGAGGTCCTTCTCCTCCTTGTAGTTGAACGCGTCGTTGAAACCAAACTTGCTCTTCAACATATTGACCTGAAGAGACAATATGCACAGAGCTCAAAAAATTTGGACCTGTATGGTTATATGTGCCCGGCACCGAAACATCAAGATGATGTTCGTCATTTCATCGTTTGGACGCACAAACCTTCTCATCAGACCCGGCACTTCCAACCACGTAGCAACCGGCGATCTTGGCAAGCTGTCCGACGACCTGACCGACGGCGCCCGCCGCCGCCGACACGAAGACGAATTCTCCTCCCTTCGGCTTCCCGACCTCAATAAGTCCAGTATATGCGGTGAGCCCTGTCATGCCTGTGTGCAAACGTTGCCTCATCACCAGAGATTTGGAGGAAAAAAAGCATCCAGCAGACCAGCACAAGCTAATTAAGGATTTGCATACACATGAATTCACTCACTCACCAAGAACACCTGTGTAGTAGGACAGTGGCAGTTCGGGATGGTTGATCTTGGTCAGAGACTCCGGCTGGGTGATGAGAGTGTACTCTTCCCACCCGCTCATTCCCCAGACGAGGTCGCCGGCGATGAACTCCGGGTGCGTGGAATCGATCACCTTGCCCACGCCGTAATTTACCATGGCCTGATAATTGACATGCAAGCTCGTACAAGATCAGTTCTGAAACTCCGAGGAAATTTAGAACTTGACCGATCGGCATATTGGATCGCTCAAACTTTTGATGAATGTTTGCGTACCTCTCCGAGGGCGAAGTCTTCCGCCGGCACGTCAGCGTCGCCGTCGTGCTTGGTCATGCAGAGGCGCATCCATGGGTCGCAGGACAGGTAGAGGTTCTTGACCATCACAGCCGTCAGTCCCGGCGGCACGGCCAGCCGGACCGTGGAGGCGACGACCTCCATGTCGTCCGTCGTGGCGTACCCTGTCACGTACCTCCTCAGCACCACCTTCTTGCTCCTTACCGCTACATCCTCTTCGGCGCCCGCCATGTATCCTCTTCTTAAGCTCTGATAAATTCAGGAGCTAGCTAGCTAGGAGGTAAGGTCTTTGTGAGTGTTAATTTGCATGTCCTCCTTCGCACGGTTTATAAAGACGAGGATGGGAGAGCGATCGGATGGTGTCACTCGTGACGGTATTTTTGGGGATGGGGGAGCAATCGGATGGTGTCACTCTTGACGGTATGGCCACTGCTGTGTGCAGAGAAGTCCAGCAAGCGCGCGCAAGTCAAGACCTTCAAGTTTGATGACATCTTTCCTCTCCGGTCAAAAAAAAAGGGACGGTTTCTTCCTTTCTTCTATACGGCTAGCCAAAATTTCTCGGTTGTACCTGCTAGTCTGCGAGTCTGTATATTTACGGAACTGCTAGTCTGCGAGCATGTCGCAACTCACGGTCGCCTTTCCCTTCCGCTTGCAGTGTGTGGGAGAAGTTGTTTTGCTCTCACGATAAGTGCTGCTCTCTCTATTATATACTACTGAATAGTACTAAAATTCTATTATACACCAATATTGTCATCAGTTAGAGTACGTTTGCAACCTGGAAAAAGATGATCTTACCCTCAATTCAAATCTGTCCCTACGATAAAAATTAAATATAGAGCAAATTAGTTTAGCCAAAAATACTAAAATTTTTTCGGTGGATCATTGGGGCAGTGTACAACTTAAATGTAAAATTTTGTAAACTGACTCTTCCATTTGTTATATTTCTGAAATTCAAATCCAAAATTAACCTATTTAAGCTATTTTTTAAATTGGGACAAATTCACTGTAGAAAAATAGAAAATCATATTTTTCTGGAGCTATGTGACATCTTAAGAGTATGTGGGAATTTTAAACCTCATTTAGTCTCTGTTTATAAATAGTAGCCTTTATTAGTATTTAAATTAAAAATCTAAAAAATTTATTTGAACAGTGCCTCAAAATTTTTTTAGCTCACTGACATATTGAACAACACTCCTGTGAATTTTCATAATTTTGGAGATTGTTTGCTATTTTAAATAATCGGGTCTTCAGTTTTTACTAGGGGCATTTTAGTCTTTTTTTTAGAGTATAACAATCAGCCCTAACGGTCAACTAATGGCAGTGGTATATAATAGAATTTTAGTGCTATTTAGTGGCATGTAATAGAGAGGGTGTTTTTCAATGGCATTTTGTAGCACTACTATAGAAACCATTATCACAGACGGTTCAAAAACGTCATCACAGATGGTTTTCTGAACCGTCTGACTTTATGGGTCAGTGATAATCGAAGGTTATCACGAGCGATTTCAAACCGTCAGGAGTATGTATCACGAGCGGTTTGTAACTACAAACCGTCTCGTGATAGCTACAATCACAGACGGTTTGTAAGAAACAACCGTCTGTGATATAGGCATATCACAGACGGTTTTTAACAAAAAATCGTCTGTGATATATCAATATCACAGACGGTTTGTAACCACATAGTACGAGTTTCTTACCCCATCAGTACTGAACGCATCTATGCGGACACCGCTGTTCTGGTTAGTGCTCTTTACATCCTGAGATCGTGTGTAGAATGTGTACCCATTTATGTCATATTCTTGCCATGTCACAACTGTAAATGTTGGCCCTTTTGCCAACCATGTCAGCATCTCACTTGACGAGCTCTTAACGATTTGCTCCTTCAACCATTAGTTGAACCGACTGTTGTGTTGTCTCATGATCCAAACATCCAATCGCTCCGGATTCTGTTGCCGAAGCACATCCTTGTGCTGGTCGACATAAGGGGTCACTTCAGTCATGTGTTGCAAGACCGTAAAATGGACTTGCGCATACACGTCCATATCTGGAGTGATTGCTTTTCTTCCTATAGTTCCGATACCCTTGAGCCTCCCCTCATGACGAAATTGAGGCACACCTATCGGTTGAATCTGAGCCATATAATCGACACAAAACTCAATGACCTCTTCGCTTGCATAACCTTCGACGATACTGCCCTCCGGCTGAGACCGATTCCGTACATATGACTTGAGAATTCCCATGAACCTCTCAAACGGGTACATGCTACGTAGGAATACGGGTCCGCACATTTTTATCTCCCACACAACGTGAACAATGAGATGGACCATGATATCAAAAAATAAAGGAGGAAAATACATCTCAAGATGACATAGAGTCATCACCACATCGTCCTGCAGAGCATCTAGTCCTTCGGGATCGATGACCTTCTGAGCAATTGTGTTAAAGAAATAACATAGCCTTATGATTGTCTCTCGGACTTTGATCAGCAAAATATTCCGAATTGCAATAGGGAGCATCTGTGTCATCAGCACATGATAATCATGAGAATTCATTTCATTTAACTTCAAATCTTGCATCGAAACAAGTTTCTTCACATTACCGGAGTAACCAGATGGAACTTTGACACCATGCAAGCACATGCACAGTTCTGTTTTCTCGGCCTTGGACAGAGTGTAACACGTAGGGGGAATGTACGTTCGTCCATTATCTGTTGTTCTCGGTGCTAACTCATGCCTGATGTCCATATCAGCCAAGTCAAGCCGTCGCGTTGGCGCGCCCTTTGTTTTATCACGAATGTTGGTAAGAGACCAATCAAGTGTCACACACATTCTTTTCTCGTGCATGGCGTCGATGCAGTGTCGAACATCTAGGTACTCCCAGTAAGGTAAGTCCCAAAATATTGATCTCTTCTTCCAGATGTTCTTCTCACGACCTCTCAATTTACGTCCCTTTCCGAGGATAACATCTAAATCCTTAACTATATTATAAGCCTCTTTTCCACTTAAATGCCTTGGAGCTGAACCGTCCTCCTTCTCTCCGTCAAATTGTTTCTTCATCTTGCGGTATGGGTGAGCCTTCCGAAGGAATCGGCGATGACACATGTACACAGTTTTGCGTGAGTGTTTCAGCCACACACTCTTGATACCATCTAAGCAGTGAGTACAAGTTTTGGCACCTTTTGTACTCTGGCCCGACAGGTTAGCAAGGGTAGGATAATCATTTATGGTGCAGAACAATAAGGAGCGCAAAGTGAAGTTCTCTCGTTTGTATGCATCCCATACCTGTACCCCTTCGTCCCACAGTACTTTTAGATCTTCCACCAACGGCGCTAGGTACACATCAATATCATTCCCAGGTTACTTTGGCCCTTGGATAAGTATCGACAGCAAAATATACTTTCGCTTCATACACAACCAAGGAGGAAGGTTATAGATGCAAAGAGTCACAGGTCAAGTGCTATGTCGGCTACTCATGCTACTGAAAGGATTCATTCCATCTGTACTCAATCCAAACCTTATATTCCTCGGTTCTGCACTGAAATCTGCAAAGCACCTATCGATGTTTCTCCACTGGGTGGAATCAGCAAGGTGTCTCAGCATTCCATCCTTCTTGCGCTCCTCCGAGTACCATCGCAGCAGTTTTGCCTCCTTTGGATTCGCAAAAAACCGCTTCAAACGGGGAATTATAGGAAGATACCATGCCACCTTTCCAGGAGGTCCTCTCTTCACCTCTGTTCCCTCGTCATCATCATCTGATTGATTGTTACGTTTGTATCGGGATGCGTTGCACACCGGACAGACATGCATGTTTGCATACTCTTTACGGTAGAGGATATAGTCGTTCGGACATGCATGTATTCTTTCTACTTCCATTCCCAATGGACAAAGAATCTTCTTAGTTTTATACGTGGTTTTAGGCAACTCATTGCCCTCCGGAAGCATGTCCGCTAAAAGACATAGCAGCGCCGTGAAACTCTTGTCGGACCAACCGTTGTTTGCCTTCAATTTCAACAGTTCAAGCACAGCTGACAACTTCGTGTACTTTGACCTGCAACACGTGAACAAAGGTTTCTTTGGGTCCTCCATCAAGCCTCGGAATTTAATATACTCTCTCTCATCATAGTTCTCTTCTACATCACGAAGCATCTGATCCAGATTGTCATCGTGCAGCCTATCCGAATCCGAACCACAATCATCATCCGACAACATATCATTGACTTCACCGGCGATGTCATCCGATGGCATATCATTGACTTCACCGGCGATGTCATCCGGCGGCATATCATTGACTTCACCAAGACTGGTCCAATACGTATACCCCTTTTTGAAACCCCTCCGAATCAAGTGCACTTCAATCTGCTCTCGATTCTTAAACATTTTCAAATTCTCACAGTCAGTGCATGGACAATACATATATTTCACCCCCTTATTCAACATATCCTCCTCGGCAGTTCTTGTAAAAGCAGACACGCCATTAATGTACTCTTCACTCACACGGTTTGCGGTATACATCCAGCTTCGGTCCTATATAATGTACACATATAACAACTTAGTATTAAAATTAATTTAATTAATTATTACTACATATATACCACATGCATTGAGGCTAGCTAAATCTAAATTAGCTAGATCTTCAAAGTATATATATATATATAACAGTTCACCGAAAATTAATTAGCTAGATCAAACAAATTTCATTACTAACCATATCTAGGGCAACCAAGATCTCAATGAATCTTCAAAGCTCTCCTGCCAAATAAGCCTCATTCCACAAAAAAAATTGGCCTGAAAGTCTTGCCGCCTCCAGCTGCAGCATTGGGCTAAGATCTGGATTGAAATGAAGACAGATGTGGTCTGAGCGGCGCAATAAATACATAGCAGCATTATCACAGATGATTTTTTAAAAAAACTCATCTGTGATACTTACTATCACAGACGTTTTGTAGTTAAAAACCGTCTGTGATATCACAGACGGTTTTTGATTAAAAATTGTCTGTGATATTCCCGATTATCACAGACGGTTCATTGGTAAGAACCGTCTGTGATGTTTGACTATCACAGATGGTTCGTTAGTAAGAACCGTCTGTGATACTCATCACAGACGATCTCCAAGATAAAACCGTTTGTGATAGCTCCATTGGGACTCGGTAGCACTATCGTTATACGAAGCGTCTCGGCATACAAACCGTCTCGATCGTTAATTTGGTATACAAACCGTCTCTGCTAAAGGTTAAATATGCGCGCCGGCCTAATTCTCAACGCAGTACATGCAATATGGCTTCAGTGATCATCTCTTCCTCTCATTTGTTCATCAAGAGTCGTTCGGCCGGAACCTTGCACAGGCGGCCAGCAATTTACGTCTGGAGCAGTTTCTCCGCACACGCCCTGCTCTCCTTCCCCAACTTTCTTGCATCCGTCAGCTCGACCTGATCATCCGCCGTCGACGGAGGCGTCTCGCTGCCGCTCAAGAAAGGGAATTCGCCCTCACCCTAGTTCTTCTCAACAATGTGCACAGAGCGGAAGAAGCTCTTGTGGCATTGCACACACTAATGGATAGCATTGCCGATCAAGCAGAAATGGTAGAGTCTGAGGAAGCTTACAATGCAATCCTCTTCGAGATTATGGACTATGCTACTGATCATTTGCCCAGGCTGGAGGAGGAAGTGCTGAGGGCAAGGACAATCTTAACGACGTTCGAGAACGACTCAGCGGCCGATCCAACGGACAAAGTCGAAGAAGAAGCGTACGAAACCCTGAAGATTAGAATCTGGGAATCTCTTTATGTGCGACTTTTGTAATAAATTTCCCTTTAATTTATGATCTCTTGTCTCATAGTTCTTGTACGTAGGTTATTATAAGTTATTAGAAGCAACTTTGTAAAACAAACTGCTCAGTAGTTATATTATATTTTATATATATATATATATATATATATATATATATATATATATATATATATATATATATATATATATATATATAAAACATCTGATGAAGATGAATCAGGAATCTCTTTATATGCGACTTTTGTAATAAATTTTCCTTTAATTTATGATCTCTTGTCTCAGTAATTCTGTAGGTTATAAGTTATTAGAAGCAACCTGTAATACAAACCGTTCGATCTGTAGTTATATATATATTAACATCGGACAGACAACATCACAGACGAGTTTGTATTATAAACCGTCTGTGATAATTCCAAGATTATCACAGACGGTTTGTAATACAAACCGTCTGTAATAAGCAGCTTATCACAGACGGTTTTAAATAAAAAACCATTTGTGATAATGACAGATTATCACAGACGGTTTGTAATAGAAACCGTCTGTGATACGAAAATATCACAGACGGTTTATTGGTAAGAACGGTATGTGATACTCGTTTTCTCTGACGCCATCAACACAGACGGTGTCCAAATTAAAACCGTCTGTGTTAATGTCGTTCACAGACGGTTTTGTCAAACCATCTGTGATTTGGCGTCTAGTATTAGGATTTCTGTAGTAGTGTAGAAGTGGACGCTATTCAGCAGCATATAATCAATTAACTCATATATAATACACTAGTCCAATATCAAGTTAGTGCACACAATGTCAACATTGATGCAATATCTTCCATAGACAACAAATAAGGATAAACATGCTAAATTTGATAAACAAATAATAGTTGTGACCTTGTGGTCGAGTGTACAATTATCCTGCCACACAGTGCTCAAGCACTAAATAAAATAACTACAGTAGAAATAGAAGAACTCCAGGGGAACCCATCAACTTGCCACAAACATTTGACAGGAGTACGAGACCTAGTGATAAACCTTCTTGTAGTACTCCTCCAAGATAGGTAGACTCCTCCACTTTGTCAGTGAGTGATGATTATTACAAGGTGAATACATGGAGTACTAGCTCAGCAAGTTGTGCACAGACAATGCAAGTAGACATGCAAGGTTTATTCCACAGAATATGGCTAACTTCATTTGGCGTAAAGCAACAATTGCAATAGAATATAATAGATAGATTGAAAGCCTAAAATAAAATAGCAATAAGTAAACAAGAGTTGGCACCAAGTTCACATAGCCTCAACCAATTCATTCACATAGTCACCTTTCTAGTTTTGTCTTGTAATAGCTATCCCTTGTGTGAAATCCTCAAGCATGTCTATAACCATGGACATTGCATTCAATAGATTTGATAATACTCTGCGGAGATTGTACAATTTTACCACAAGATATGACCAACGACATGGTTCTAGTATGCTTCTATGGACATGTGACCCAAGGAACTGTAACAAAGCATTTCAAAGACTCCACCACAACAATTAGCACTCCTAGCAACCTGACCTACACCTTTATTCCATATATAGTAAACATCCAAACACAGTGAACGGGTGAAGGGGTACATTATTGGATTTGAGAATAGGAACTGTCTATGATGTGGCTTAATCATAGCAATCCACATCCTGGGAACCATCTATGATGTGGCTCAAGCATAGCAATCCACATCCTCTGCCTACAAACGAAAGTAATAATGTTGATACTGCATCTTATGTTCTTATCTACACTTTTTATATTCGTGAGTTCAGAGCTTTGATCGATGGCAACATGATCTTGATTATACATTATGGACAAATTATTTATGCACTAATTTATTAATTTGTAAAAGGAGGGATTCCATGTGTACATCGGGAGCAAACCAAGATTCTATGAGTAGTCAGGAGGAGGAACTGTCTACACCGACAAGGCTGTGGAGCTTCACATCACTTATCTCGTCTCAATTCTCACGTTCCCATTTCAAACAGGAAATGCATGCATCCAATGCTAATTAACCTGCTCATTCGTTATGTGATTAATCAATTTAGAAACTTGTCAAATAATTTATTTGGAGACCTATTGCTAAAGTTATCTACAACCGCATAAAGTTTCATGTCAAACTAATGATAGTATCATTTGGGTTCCAAGAGAATTTTGAGTTTATTTAATGCCTTAGCTGAAAATGATTAAGAGCATGTGCAATGTTTTTCACAAAGGTCTATAGCCCATGCCAGCTAGGATTAATGCTTATCTGGAGGAGCGAGTGGAGAGGTCATCGACAATATAGTAGTCAACTTCAGCGCGTGAAAACCAAAGCATGAACAGATGACTTAACATCATTGAAAGGAGTTCGTATACTCCCCACACAGTTTTGTGGGCCTAGGTGTTAGGAAAACTGTGACCATGGCCCCAATGGCCACTGGAACTACCAATGGATGTTAGCGTGACCACTGCAGTTGGTGAAGCAAGTAGATCTAGATGTAGGTCGAAGACGATGGTGAGCTCGTCCTTCCCCCCATTCGCTCAATATGGCGGTGAGCCAGCCTTCCCCATCCATCGGTCACGACAGCGAGCTCTGAATCTAGAGGCCAACAACTCAAATCTAAGTGGCTATAGTCCAAATCTGGCCAGATATGGATGTCGGCCGCTTAGATCTAACTGACGATGTCTTGGAGTGGTGAGGATAAGGGAGGGGAGGCATGGAGAGGTGGTGGCAGTGGTGGTGATGGGGAAGATAAGGTGGTAGCCAGTGATGGTTGGGAAGAGAAGGTGGTGGCTGGCCATGTTGAGAGAGTAGGGTGGGAAGGGAGTGAGGCAAGTAGGAGCTTGAGACGTGGCGGTGAGGTAGGTAGAGTTTGGCTTAGTGTCTTAGGAGGGGGACGCCGATGGTAGGAGGATGAGTGGATGGAGGAGGGTGGAGGGAGAAGGATTGGTTGGTGGATTTAATATCTTACACATGGACCAAAATAGAAATATATTATAAATGCTAAAGACGGACCATAGTAAAGGATGTCTACCAGATTATTTTTTGTTGACATGGACACTTTATAGACGACTATCATTGTACACACCCTATCATGTTAGCAACAAGTTAGCCGTTAGCACCAGATATATCCCTATCTAGAATGAAAGATTTTTGGTAGGAATCCGAAAGCACCTTATAGTTTAGATAGATTGGGATGGTTTTGCAAGCCCAAACACACAATTGAATTCTCTTCTATGTGCTGAGATGGTTGTGTGTTACTTTTTTTCTGTTTGGGATTAGGTTTTATGTTACTTGAGAGCAATGGTTTTGCAAGCCTAGTATCACTTATCGTGTTGGTTTCCACATCTAGATTCCATTTAAAAAATATGAATTAAAAATGCAGGAATAGATAAACCATGGGAATTAGGGTGGCATGTCCGGTGATTTCCCATAGAGGAAACCCATAGGAATTGGGCCACCAATTGTTTCCCAACATTCCTCCCAGAAAACAACCTAATAAGAGCCTCTAGAGCCTTCTCAATCCCTTTGACAAGGTCCTCCATGATGACCACATTCTCTTCCTTGAGATACATGGCCATCTCCTCCTCGAACCTTGCGTACACATCAAAATGGTCGACGATGGCAAACCCCTCAACCCGGACACGCTTCCGATGGTGCACAATAGGTTGTGCATGCCCTCGTGCTCTAGTAGGTTGTACTACAAGATCATCTCCCACACGATGACCTGACTGCCCAACAACATATGTAGCAATACCACGTCCAATGTTGCATTGCCAGCATTGTCGAAGTAGATGTCGACACCATCGAGGAAGCATTGTCTAAGCATGGCATCGAGGTCCTTCTCCTTCTTGTAGTTGAACGTGTCTTCAAAACCAAACTTGCTTTTTAGGAGAGTGACCTTGTCATTAGAGCTAGCACTTCCAACCACATAGCAACCAACCATCATGGTGAGCTGTCCGTCAAAATAACCAACAATGCCCACCACGACCGACATGAATTCAAATTCACCTCTTTTCGGCTTGCCGACCTCGAAGAGCCCAATGTAGGCAGTGAGCCATGGGCGTGGCTACACAGTCAACATTGCATTGCATCATCACCAGAGATTTGGGGTAGAAATAGAAACAACATGGCTAAGCATATGCATACACATGAATCCATTTACCTAGAACACTAATGTAGTAGGAGAGTGGCAACTCGGGCTGGTTGATCTTGACCAGGGACTCCGACTTTGTGATGAGAGTTTACTCCTCCCATCTAATCATTCCCCATACAAGATCCCCAGCGGTGAACACCGAGTGCGATGAGTTGACTACTTTGCTCACCCCACACATGAGCAAGGCCTAATCATCCACATACATGTAAGATCGTTCAAGATCAGTTTTGAAAACTCTAACAAAATTCACACAGTGACCGATCAATGATGAATTTTGTTCAACTTTGATGCATGTGCACATATGTACCTCTCCTAGCACAAAGTATACTACTGGCATGGTGGTGGAGTCGTCATCGTGCTTGGTCATGTGGCTGCACATTCGGGGTCGCAGGATAGGTATAGGTTCTTGACCATCACGGCCATCGATCTTGGTGGCACACGTAGCTAGACGATGGAGGCGATTACCTCCATATCGTCTGCCATGAGGTACCCCATCATGTACCTACTCAACACTACCTTGTTGCTCCTCACCACTACTGCATCCTCACTTCTGGCAGCCATTGATATGTCGATTAGATATTCTTGTAGGATCGGTGTGGCAACAGAGGGGGAGTGAATAGTACCTTTGAAGTTTTTCCCAAGTATTCATCAATTCTTCACTTCAATAGTTATGAGAAGCTATGATGATCAAGAACCAAATTTTCCAAAAAAAAATACCAGTGCTACTGTAATTACAGCCCATGAACAGTGCAAAAATAGCATTATTTCCAATACAAAATCCATTGATATGTAGATCCAAAAGACTTGAAACTTGAACCAAGACTAGATCGTGACCTTAAGAATCTATCTCAATTAAAAATCTTGGAAGAACTTTAGAGAATTGGGATCTTTTATTCCATGAAACTCTTCTGCATGAAAATCAGGCCAAAACCTAAAATTAAGCTAACTATCAAACCAAAAATCCAAATCACATGAAATTTGGTATGCACCATCTCTAGGATGTCACAAACCTATTCCAATTAACGATTAAGAAAATTATTGCCAAAGTTTTGACCTTTTTTGTTGAAGGAAGGTTGCACTAAAAATGGGTCAAAAACCAAAAATGATGAATATGACTTGCTCGTGGGTGAATAATGGCTAAGATAGCTTTAGATATACTCCTACATATCAAAGATAGCTTTAAATTGTGGTAGAAATAGTGGGGTAAGAAATCACTCGGAGAGGCCAAAACTTAGCAAAACTAGGTTTCTTCATGAACTTGCCATGTAAGTGTCTAGATAGGTGAAAACTAATTTTCTGAGGTTATCTTCATCTTTTACATATTTTTATCATAGCAAAATCAAGAAGGGAAGAGAGAGGAGAAAAAATAAACCAAATCAAGAATAAATCAGTTAAAACAAGAGAGATTCATGAAGATGAACAAAGATTGATATATTGCTATGTAAGGATGAAGGTTTTATAGCCACTTCACCTGGAGGACAAGAGAGCACACAATAGCAATCAACTTCTCTCAAATCCTAACCATAGAATTCATGAACACTTGGTCTTAAGAGAGGATGGTTGAATGGTTAACACATCTCCATTCCAACCCATTAAATAGATGGACTAGCCAGCCTTATCTAACACTTAGTGGATACTACCCACTTACCATATAAAAGCCGAAGCCACCCATGTCACTAGACACACACCGACTCACTTTTCTTCTTCTCCGCTTTCTCCCACTCTCTCCGCCTTCAATTGAAGCTAATCACACTGAGTTCTTCAAATCTGGCTACCGGCTTCCATCACCAAATTCTTTCCCTCCAGTGAGTCTCCAACCTCATCATCATGCTTTATGAGCTTGCTTCATCTTCACCTGCACCATGATCACTCTCTCATGCCTGATTGCCCAAGGAGCACTGAATCCTGAAGACCACTCCATGCACTGTCCTCGCCATCGATCTCCCCTCCATGTCGTCCTACAGTAAGCCTTTGCATTCCCTTGCTATTCCAAGCAAAGGCAAAGTGTTGAGCTAGTCTAGCAACCACCTAGCTCACCGTAGCTCCCCCTCACTATGGGTTTTGTTGTATAATGCTTGGCCACAATGGAGAGCATAGCTGGCTACCACCCCTATAGTGCCAATGCACCCTCTAGCTTCACCACTTCACCCTGAAGCTAAACACCGCTTACCTGTGCTATTGTTATACTTGCCGTAGTAGCCGCCACCGCTCACACCATCTCTGACCTTGCCATCACCAGCAGTAGAGACATAGTAGCCTCCGCAACACATTTTGCCCCTCACACCAGCCCGCTGCCGCCTTTACCATGGAGCAAAGGTAGAAGACGAGCTTGGGTCATTGACAGTAGGACTCAAGCAACAGAGCGATTAGTTTAACTAGTAGGTTAGTTAGCCTTCAATGACGTGATTAATATTAGTATAACATGTGGGCCTTTGATTAACCCAAGATTTATCCCATGACCCATTGACATACAAGACCCATGTCCCTTAACATGTCACATAAACCTACCCTATGGACCACTATCACTAACCAGTAGGCCCCACCTCTTGGTATATGACCGCATGGACTAGCCTACATGAGCTATGACCCCACCAGTCAGCCTCACTTATATTCCCAAATTAAAATAAATAGAAAACATAAATAAAATTTTTGAACCACACATATCAGCCCCTCATGGATTTTCATAAGAAAAATAAATAGAAAAGAAAAGAAAACCCTCAGCTGACCGCACCTATCAACCACAAGCTTTTTCTTCAGAAAAACAATTCAAAAATAAAAAGAAAATCCAAATGAACCCCACTTGTTAGAATGTTAGGACTTTCCTTTGGATTAAATTTTGAAAGGCCATAACTTCTTTATTTCATATCCAAATCCAGTGATTTTTATTTATAAATTCATATAAATTTGAAACCTTTCCAATAATTCAAAAATCATAATTTTGGGGGTTCATTTGAATTTTATTTAACTTCTTGTTTGAATGTTTCATTGAATGTGGACATTGTGTGTATAGACTTTGAAACTTTGGATGCCCCCATTATTGACGAACAAGATCCCGCCTTAGCGACATTTGATCAAGGCAAGTACTTAGAATAGATCGTGTTGAATCTAGTTTTAAATATAGTATTTTTCTTTTAAATCTACATGCATGCTTATTATAGTAATCGCTAAAATGCTATGTTAAAGGTTGAATGCCTAGTGTTGTATGGGAGGCCCCCACCTAACCCCGGTAGGCCTGTTAAAAGGTTGTAAAGCTTAAAGTGGACATATATAATGACATGATTGCCCTTGGGAAGAATATTTGGATGTAAGGGTACAATTGTAAAAACACTCTCCATGAGGACATATATACGTGATGCTAGCCATGGGGAGACCCGAAGGAGCATTGCTCACCTAACTCTCCACTACTACACACTCTCTCTCTGTTTGGTCTGTTACCACAACTGTTGGCGCTGTCCATGGAGACGACAAGAGCAAGCCTCAAGATCTCGAGAAGGATGGCACCGAAGAAAGCATCATCATCAGCGGCGAGGAAGAAGGAGGGGATGTGGCGAAGTCCCGCGTCAACACCAGGGCTTCGGCATCGACGGTCGCGGGTGCGAATGACGACGCGGGCACGGCAACCACGAGCATCGACGCTCACCGCGTGACGATTGACCCTACCACCGCCGACATGACGATCGACCCCGCCACCGCCGACGTGACAGTCGACCCCGCCATCGTCGACGTAACGATCGACCCCACCGCCGATGCAATAGCCGACACCGCCCTACGCATGACGCTCGACCCCACCGTCGGCGGGACAGTTAACCCCGACAATACCGGTCGGGTGGCAGGGAGCAGGAACGTCGGCGCCTGTGGAGGCGCAGCCGCCGTCCCTACACCCGGCGACATGTAGGGGTGAAAACGGATCGGATAGTTTCCGACCGATCCGGACGAATACGGATACGGATTGTGTCGGATCGGATTTTTTTTGGATAATTCTCGGATCAGATACGGATACGGATTTTTTTATCGGATACAGATACGAATACGGTAAGCCTAGTATCCGTCGAATACGGATAATCCGGATAAAACGAAACCGGATATCCAGATTTTCTAGAATCTCCCCATTTTCTTATTTCCAAAATCTGAATAAAATCCAAAACACTATAGAAAATAGCAATTAAATCCCAAAAATTCACCAAAAATACCAGAAAAATCATTGAGACATGAGGAACACAAATAAAATATTTTAGCTCATGTTAAAAATAATTTAATCATATTAAATTATTTTAAATTCTAAAATTTTATTTTAAGCTTGATTTAATTCCAGAAAATTTATTTTTATAAACAAGGCTTTATAAACTCCAAAAAATCAGGATGTTACAAACTATTTACACATTTTCGTTAATTTTAGATGTATAGTTTAAGGGGTTTTCATGTTCTGATAAATATTCGTAACCGTATTCGTTTTGATCCGTATCTATATTCGATATTATTCGTATTTGTATTCGTATTCGAGTTATCCGTATTTGTATCCGTATCCGAAAAAAAATATGAAAACAAATATGGTAGAGACATTATCCGTCCGTATCCGATCCGTTTTCAACCCTAGCGACATGGGCCCTGTCATCGACGGCGGAGTCCGTCATACTAACACGACGGGCAGCCCAAGAGCACAAGTCGTGGTCACGGCTATACCGGCAGCGCGACTAGGTGCGCTGATCGCCTTCTCTACGCCGGCAGTGGAGAATGCCCTGCTGGCGGCCCTCGGCACGCTCCAGCGGGAGTTAGCGGATCTCCGCAGGGCCGTGCGGAGAATGTAAGAGGCTCGGAGTCAGCAGACCCCGTCGGTAGTCGCGCCAGAGCCCACGCTAGAACGAGCGGATAGCCGCGACGCCCCCCACATCCAGCCGCGCCTCACTGCAATGTGTGGACCCAGAGTCCCCGCTATCTGCGAGCCTACAGCAGGCGGCATGGCCGAAGGACTTCAAATTCCCTAGCGCCATCGCATCGTACAAAGGCGACACGGATCCCCGGGAGTTCGTGCACGTGTACGAGACCGCCATAGAAGCTGTAGGTGGAGACGACACCATGAAGGCAAAGGGACTCCCCTTGTGTTGCAGGGAGTGGCGCTCTCTTTGTTCTTCACCATAGAGCCGAACTCCATCTACGCATGGGAGCAGATTCACGACCGCCTCTACAACAGCTAATAGGGGAACTACGTCGAGCGCGTCGAGGCGGATTAGCTCTTCGCGGTCAAACAAAAACCATCGGAAGTGCTTCACGAGTACTTCAAACGCTTCACGAAGGTCCGATGCTGGGTCAAAGATGTCAACGAGACAACCATCATCAACACAGCAATACAGGGTCTCCGCCCAGGGCCGCTAGCTGAATACAACGCGCGAAAGCCAATCAAGACGGTGGCGAAGCTCTTCAACAAGATGGAGGAATATGCCAGAGCAGAAGAAGACACGCGGCGGCGTCAAGGCAATGACGCTGACCCCAATTCGGCGGAGGGTACGGTGAAGAGCGAAGGCTCACCAAAGGAAGGCTACTCGAAGGGCAAGCGCAGGCAGGAGCCATCGAAGGACGCCTTCCAGCACAAGAACTTGTTGGGCGACAGGCCCAAGCACGGACAACAAAAGCCTCGAAGAGCCCGTTATGTCTTTGACATTGAGGGTGGCTCCGAAGATAGCACCCCCGTTGGCCGCGGGGCTCGGGCTCGCCGGGGCAAGGGCGAGGCTGAGGCCGGGGCCGCGATGATAGCGCTCGCGCGGAGTATGGCGACCAACACCACGTCCAATGGTGCGAAGTGCATGGCCGAGGCAGCCATGACACGCGCGCATGCACCACCATTGCGGCACTTTGGCAAAGCGTCACCAGGGATAGAGACCTCGAGGTGCGGCCGCTCCTTGAAAATTCCATTGCAGGGCTTCGGAGGTCAGCCGCTGATGGCGCTGGGCCAGATATTCCTGCAGGTCTCCTTCGGCTAGGGCGACAACGTACGGAGCAAGGACGCCACCTTCGATGTCATTGATATCTAGCACCCTTACAACGCCATATTGGGGCGGCCAACCCTCAATTCCTTTGGGGCAGTCCCACACCACGGCTTCCTATGCCTGAAGCTCCCAGGCCCGCGGGGTATCATCACCGCCCACGACGACCAGGATTTGGCCCGACGCATAGAGCTCGGCACCCGGGGCCCGCATCATGAAGCTCAACGAGACCCATAGGCCAGGCGCGCCAACACAGGGATGCCTCCGACGCCTCTGACCCCAAGAAGCACCCTGCCGGGCTCCCCCGTGGATTGCTCCAGTAGTAGAAGCAACAGAGACTCCCTACTTGCCCCCACGACAACGATAGTCTAGTGGTCAGTCTCCGACCTTTTGTATTCGCTCACCCACGCAAACCGGAATTTAATAAAGTTCACCGTTTGTGAGACTAGTCATGTTTCCCGCAAAAACGTGCATAGGCTCGCCTCTGCACGCACTCCACGGAGTATAAATAAGATGCGGATGTTGTCACTACGCACTCTACTGAGTATAAACAAGACGTGGACGTTCCGCGCACACGTCGGTGGCATTACTACGCGTACTCTTCGGAGTATAAATGAGACATGGATGATATTCCCATGCACTCTACGGAGTATAAATAAGACGTAGCGTTGAGGTCCGCCTTCGCACGCACTCTACGGAGTATAAATAAGATGTAGCGTCGAGGTCCACCTCTGCACGCACTCTATGGAGTATAAATAAGATGTAGCGTCGAGGTCCGCCTCCGCACGCACTCTACGGAGTATAAATAAGACATAGCGTCGAGGTCCGCCTCCGCACGCACTCTGCGGAGTATAAATAAGACGTAGCGTCGAGGTCCGCCTCCGCACGCACTCTGCGGAGTATAAATAAGACGTAGCGTTGAGGTCCGCCTCCGCACGTACTTTATGGAGTATACATAAGACGAAGCGGGGGGACGCCTTCGCGTGCACTCTACAGAGTGTACATAAGACGTAGCGTCGAGGTCCACTTCTGCACGCACTCTACGGAGTATAAATAAGACATAGCGTCGAGGTCCACCTCCGCACGCACTCTACAGAGTATAAATAAGCCACGGATGTTCTCCCTGCGCACTCTACTGAGTATAAACAAGACGCGGACGTCCCGCGCATGCATCGGTGTTTATCGCTACGTGTACTCTCCAGAGTATAAATAAGATGTGGTTGATATTCCCACGTACTCGGCGGAGTATGGATAAAGTGCAACAGAGGCTCGCCCCTGCGCGCATTTATGCGGGGCGTAGGTAACACACCAGCCCCGCTAAGCGTATAGCGGAGGACGGCGCACTGAGTACAGGCGGGCAGCACGAGAACCAGAGGCTCCCTGCACTTTCCATAAATCGCGTGCTGCGCCACATTGACAGTATCTTCCGGTTACAAGGGCGAAGTGCCTCACGTACAAAGTTTTCAGGATACATGATTGCGGCACCCACTAATAGGCCCCTCAGTTTGGAGGCAGGAGAAGCTTAATCCTGTCGCCACAGTTCGGCAGCAATGTCTTGCAAGATGAGCTGGACTGTGACATCGTGGAGAAGGGTGGCGCACGAGCTCAATAGCCTGCGCTTCTGAAGAAGAGATGAAGAGACGAGAGCGCTCATTGAAGGTGCACCCAGGGACGTACGGCCCCGGGACGGGGAAGTCGAAGTCTGCTTCTGGAGCCGAAAGACCCCTTGTTGAAGTACAAGTGAATTGCCCACCATCCCTCATCAGCCGGAGCGTTTAGGAGAGCTGGCGAAGGGAAATCACACCGCGGCGTCACGTCCACCCCGTGTTGACAGGGTGTTCGACCCCCCAGTCGTCCCGGCGGCATTAGCCGCACTCAGAAACCCTCGTCGCTATCGGCGCCGGCAAAGAAGCACTGGAGGAAGCTGGCGCAGAATGGGGACTGCGAGTTCAACAGGGGAAGTTGCAGGGGCAGGAAGGTTTGAGAAGGCGAGTGGTGCTTCTCTTGCCGCTCGCCCCTTTTAATGAAGCCCCAAAAGCGAGACCCCGCCAATTGCGCCTCAAGGTCCCATCGGCCGTTCCAGGCGCATGTGATGCAACAGTACCATACCGCCTCAAGTACAGGGTTTCACCAATTACACTTCACGTGTTCCCTCTTGGGGGCCCGTGAAGCAACGGGGGACAAGCGATGCCCCACCCCCAGCTGTAAAGCGACATGTGCAAAGCTCCATTAATCTCGCTTCAGATGTCCCATCAATATCCAGAATGGAGAGGAGGCAGTCATGCCCGTGAAGTCCCGCATAGACCGCGAAGACCAGGGGCTGCGGAGCCAGGTTCGCATTATCTATCAAGCCTACTTTGTTCTTATCTCGCCGAAGGGTAGGGGACGGAGCGCTCGCGCGTCTACTTCGACTAGGCGCCAGCTCCGCTGCCACCACTTCGAGCGGTAGGGGACGGAGCGCTCGTGCGTCTAATTCGACTACGCACCAGCTCTGCTGCCACCACTTCGAAGGGTACGGGACGGAGCGCTTGCGCGTCTACCTCGACTAGACGCCAGCTCTGCTGCCACCACTTCGAAGGGTAGGGGATGGAGCGCTCGCGCATCTACTTCGACTAGGCGCCAGCTCCGCTACCACCACTTCGAAGGGTAGGGACGGAGCACTTCGAGCGGTAGGGGATGGAATGCTCGCGCGTCTACTTCGACTAGGTGCTAGCTCTACAAGTGCGCCCAAAGACGTGACGGGGACAAGCACCCAAGGAAGTAACGGGGAAAAGTGTTTTGGCTGGTCTATGGCGCTCGTATTCGAACGCTTACAAAGGTGTCTGCCGATCAACATCCTCTAAGCTCTATTACACAAGCGCCTTCGCCCACCTGCGAACGCTATTTGTTCGGTTCCACCTGCACGCCCGCCCGCGCCGGAGCCTCGCCCGCCTAGGTTTGACTCGCCCAGAAGTCCAGCGAGTCCTCAGCCCACCACCAGCGCCGCAGATGGCGCCGGGTTATGGCATCAGAGACTAACAGCCGATCCCCATCGGACAGCTACTTGGAACATAAGGGCATGCTGGTCAGAACATGGGGAGCAATTTCCGCTTTATTCATGGAACGGGGTGCAAGTTACAACACACACCGACACAAGAACCCCGGTGTCACACTTGCCGCGAGCCATCGGCGCCACCTTCGTCACGTCGGGGAACTTCATCCAGCCATTGGCCGAGGTTTCCCTCGCCGTACATGGTCCGCCGCAGCTCTACCTTCGCCGCGGCTTCCCCGATGTACTCCCAAATCCGCTCATGAAAAAACCGAACAGCGGGGCGAACAACGTGTACGACACCGGACATCACTCTGACCCCGGTCGGCATCTCCAGTTGCGGATCAGCCAGTTCGTCGACATGCCGGCAGCCCTGGTGCCGGAGAAGCGCACATGCCAGGCACGCGGTCACGTAGGAGCAATGATTGCCAAACAACGTCGCGACGCTACGAGCAAGGTTGGAAGCATCCCCGATTCGACGAAGCGTCTGTGATGGCTCTTCAGGCCCAAATAAGCGAGGCGGCACTTCGGCGACAAGGTCTTCGAGGGCGCCCTGCAAGGCCAGCATGGCATCCCATGCCGCCACCGAGATGTCGCCCAGAGCCTGGTCCTACTCCCTAAGAGACGCAGCAAGGTGGCTCTTCTCCTCTTCTAGCGCAGCAACTTGTTGGAGTAGGCCATCCCGCTCCTCCATTGCCGCCTGCCGCGCCGCCACCACGAGCTCCTCGGCGTATAAGATGGCCTCCATGTACTTCTCCTCCAAGCGTCGGATGTGGTCGTCTTTAGAGGAATGCGCCTCCTCGGCTGTGCGAAGAGTCACTTCGGTGGCACGCAGTCGGTCCTCTAACGCCTCCCACTCATGGGTGTGGGCCGCCTGCAACGCCCAGCCAAGGGCGAGGGTCTGCACGATGAAGTGGTTAGTAGACCTCTAAAGGACTGTGCGCCGCTAGGGGTCAAATACCTACTCTCATTTTCGAGACCTCCAGCACCCTCCCAAGAAGTTCTGACTCACAAGTCTGCAGCGCCTGGCGGTCTAGGTTCAAGGCCACCCTATTCGCGACCCTTGCCACGCTACCAGCACCTCCGGTCGAGGGACGAAATCTGCTAGCCTTGGGCGCACGACATCCACAGCAATAGTTTCTGCGGCATCGGACGTCCATCCTGAAGGAACATCCCCGCGCTCCGAAGGTTGCCCACGCTCGGGGAGGCATGCTGCTGCGAAGGGACGTAGCGATTAGAGCCCTACCAATGCGCCAAGGGATCATACCAAACCATGTGAGTTTACCTTCGGCAGTAGCCGGTGGACTCTGCAGGGGCACCCCTTCAGCTTCACAAGAAGCCACAGGGATACTTGCGTCTCCTGACAAGACCGGCCCTTCGAGTCGGGGGGCCCCGGCAACTGTAGACCCAGAGGGGCCTACGGGGACGACGGGGCAGGGGTACTCCGTGTCGAAATCGGAGTCCCATAGCGCCCTACATTGCTCGCTACAGCGAACCCCCTCTCCGAGCGAAGGGGCGATAGTGTGCGTGGCCATTTTGCCTTCGGCAGCAAGGCGGCGACCCTGCCTCGGTAACTGCCATGGGTAGGGGCTCCACCCAAGTATCCGCCGCAGGCAAGGACTCCACTCCAGCATCCTCCACGGGCGACGACTCCACCTCAACGCCAGCCGGCGGTGAAGAAGCTTCCCGCTCGTGGTCACCCACGCTGAAGTCCTCATCCCCGCCACTGTCCGTGGCCTCCTCTCCGCCCTCGGTATCCGCGTCTACATCCGAATTGGCATACTTCGCCAAGTCGGAGTCTGCATCTGCCGCACCGTCGGCAGCAGCAAGGTCGGCACGAGCTGCCACCGGTGTACCAGGTTCGGCTGCGAAGGACTGAGCACCCCGGCGAGGGGACAATCCTTTCCCCTTGGCACCGCGGCGAGGATGGCTCGGGGCCGAAGTAGTGCACTCTGGCACTCTAAGGCCTAAGACCTCGCACACATGGTTTATCCGCCCTAGACCTGCCTCCGTGGTCGTAGCCACACGCAGGGTGTGTTCCCTCGCCGTATACGGTTGAGGAATGCGCCCACCATGCGCTCCACGTCCCCCATGGGAGTACCTGTAGCCGGCAAGGGGCGAGATTTCAAACAAAAGGCCCGATTGACAGTAGGGGAACACTAAGGATCCACCAAAACTTATATGGATCGGAGGTTCTCGGCAGCGAAGACACGGACAGCTGGACGTTGTCGCGACGAAGCGCCCCAGGCACGACGCGCCATTCAGCAGCAAGCGGTGCTACGCCATACATGACAAACTCCTCGGCGAGGTCACGCATGTTGAAGCGGGCGGTGATCCCCACCAGCTTCCGCGCCCTTCCCTGGTCCTCAACATCTATCGTCGTGCTGGGCATGGTGTTGAATGCCATCGGCCACCCGGAACACTTGAGACCGCTACCGCTCGCCACACAGTGGTAAAACCACTGTCTCATCCACTTCGACTCCCACTTCCCCCGAGTCGAGTTCGCAGGGAAGATCTTCCTGCACTGGGACTGAAGGATGAAGTTGACACTGCCAAAGTTGGAGAATGTCCCGTCTCTCCACTCCTTCGGCTGACACCGCGCGTCGTGGAGAAATGCGAACAGTGACGCGCTGGGCCAGCAGGCTTCCGTACGCAATGCCCAGCTGTATACGGTAAGACGGGCTATTGCATTCGGAGTCATCTGTGCCAGCTCAAGCCTAAGGGTTTGTAAGATGTCCCTGACAATCATGGCGGCTGGGATGCGCAGCCCAACTTCAAAATAGGCGACGAAGACGATCGCCTCTAACTTCTCGGAATGCGGTTCGATCTCATCGCTCATGGGCAGTCGCACCTCCGGCGGTCCGACAGCTTGCCTTCACGTAGTAGGCTGCGGATCGTCTCCTTTGTCGCAAGGGTTGATCTCAGGACACGGGAGCACAGACCTTCTGTTTTCTCTATCGCCATCCGCTATTTGTCCACCAGCGCGGAGTCGCGCCAATCAAGTGTGTATTCCACCTCGAGCGGCGACGACCGCCGAGAGAAGGCGCCGCTGCCGGTATGCTGCGCATGTTCTTCACCGTCGGCCATCGTTCCCCGTGAGCTAGGCGACGATAGAGGCAGCAAGGTGACAAACAAGGCAGGCGAGCGGGGCATACAAAAAGGGATCGAAAGGCGTGACGAGGAGAGCGCAGAAGTGCTGCCATAGGGGGTATTTAAAGCCCCTGCGTCTCCTGCATCACCGGTCAAAGTAACCGGCGGGAGACGAACTGCTCACCTCCCCACGATGGAGGCCGAAGCGGCACAACTGCCCACGTGCGCCGGGCCCACTCACACGGCGGTCGCGCAGATGTCCTGGCGGTGCATGCCGCGTCAATTGCGCTCTGACACGCGTCCACTTCCTCGGGAATCAATGCAGGTCGTACCGTGTGCCATATCCTCTGCCACGCGACAACATCATCCTCGAGACCATCGACGAAGTAACGGCAGCCCACCAATTGGTCAATCTCAACAGCAGCTTTGGTGGGGTCTCCGCCTCCGCACGGTAACCCCGGCTCCGCCCTCATGAAGAGACACTCCGCCATACACCCACGCGCCGGCGCCACAAGCTCGAAGACGCTGCAAGGGATGGCTCCAAGCTTGAAGGCCACCTCGACGGCCAACCCGACGCCGCGTCCGCAATGCGAAGCAAAGTTCAACCAGCTGAAGTCCAACAGTCCACTTCACCCACGAGTGGGAAGCGCGGCCAGGGATCGCCATCAAAGTTTTGATCGTGCGCTCAAAAATAGGCCTCCTTCAGCTTATCAATGACTGCTACTCGCTCTAATCGGCAATACTCTTGCCGCACGTACACAAACTGAAGAAGACCTATTTCCGAGATCAAGATCATCTCAACCGTACCCGGCTACACGCCAACGTAGCACGCGGGAGCACCAAGCGACTAAGCCACCGGCAAGACTGGGGAAGGACGGTACCACAGCACTGTCAGCATGTATATAGCCATCTCCCCCCATGGGGAAGCGCAACCAGCAGGAGTGGAAGCGACACAGTCGCCCACGCGCACGCAACGTTCCAATCTTGTGCGTCTGCGCGCCTGTCCTGTATTGACGTATGGTTTCGCCATCGACTCCGCCTGCGGCCCCTGGCTCCGAGTCCGCAGGAAATACGAAGGCACGCGTGAAGTCATTTTCACCTAATATCACACAAGCTCACAGGCCGCGGGGACGGAGGGGGCCAAAGGGCTCAGCAACATGGTTTCGGCCCGTAAAGCCCTTCATCATGAGAGGCTCCTATTGTAGGGGAGGCCCCCACCTAACCCTGGTAGGCCTGTTAAAAGGTTGTAAAGCCCAAAGTGGATATGTATAATGACATGATTGTCCTTGAAAAGAATATTTGGATGTATGGGTACAATTGTAAAAACACTCTCCATGAGGACATATATACGTGATGCTAGCCATGGGGAGACCCGAAGGAGCATTGCTCACCTAACTCTTCACTACCACACACACACACTCTCTCTGTTTGGTCTGTAACCACAACACCTAGTTATACTATGCACTTGATAGTAGTATTCTCCTTTCTTGATTATTAATATTTTCTTGCCATATCACCCTAGGATATGTACAAATAATAACAACTCCACAGTTGATTGAACTTTATTAAGCAATGGTTGTGCTTAAAAATGTTGTAGTGGTAAAATAAAATACAACACAAACAATGCCAACGGAACTTGAAAACATAATAATAAAGGTAACATGGGTTACCATTAGAAACAGGAAAATATTTTCTAAAATGGTAGAGACTTGGGTGGGTGGTTAGTTGGAGACCGATGTTGGGATTGCATATATTAGATTGGCTGTGCAGGGATTGCACGTGTCATTTTTAGATAGGCCATGCAGGTATTGTACGTGTCATTTTGGATGGGTTGTGTAAGGATTACACGTGTCCTTTCTTCAATAGCTATGCAGGAATTGCATGAACTTGGATTTGTGCTTGGTCTCGCCTGAGTTGTTTAAGGGCCGAATTCTTGTGCTCATCTTTTCTACACACAAATTGTGCAACCACACATCTGGTTATGGGACAGTTCTGGCCACTAATTTGCTTAGCTTTTAGTGTGAATCCTGAGCAAATATTGGTTTGTGGATTTCTGATGTGATTGGTAGGAGTGGCTGGTGATGGGCACTACCCTTGTGGATTTTGTCGAGAAGGGTTATAGACTCCCTAACAATAGGGTCTCTCATTGAAAACATAGTTTGCAAATGGAAATATTCTAGGGGTGAGGCGTAACCCCAGAAGGGAGTGGTCACTGTCACTAGTGTTGACGACTCTACCCTAGAGTGGGAGTAAGCATTGTAAAAGACTTGTTATGATTTCCTTAGTCGCACATCTACGAAAGTGTGTAGTGGATGATATTATGAGTTAATCATATCTTGCGAGCAAAGCTATATAATCTCTGTAGAGTGTTAAAAATCTATTCGAATAGTCATGCCCTCGGAGATGGGCAAATGTATAGAAACATTACACTTGCGTAGTTTTTATAAATAAATAATAAACTGATAATGGTTGTAATGATCAACTTAAAATGGAAGTGAAAGCGAAGAGATTTCATTTCCACATTAATGGAAATGAAAGCAGAGTGATTTCACTCTCATGATAAAATTTGATTGAAAAATGGATATTAGTTTTAATGTAAAAGGCTAAGCCATAGGTATGGAATGTAACTAAACTAGTATATTTGGCAAATTATCTTTATGCTAAACGAGATAAAAGACCTTCTCTTTCATAAGCCTTGTATATAGTTATACATAGTTGCACTCTGCTATAGGGACTTGCAGAGTACCTTTGTACTCATTGTTATTTAATATGTGGTTTGCGATGACGGAAGTGATGATCCAGTATATGGGTTCACCCATGCCTCCGGCTATTACATGGAAGACGAAGGCCAAGACTAGGTTTAGCCCTATTTGATTGCCTGTGGCAAGAGATGGAGACCCATTTTGGTTTATGTACTATTTTGCTTCTTTACTCCAAATAATGCTATTTGGCTAATTGGTCTGTTATGTAAAATTTGTTCATAAGACCTATTTACGATTGCCTATGTAATATGAAGTACTCTATTATTTACTTATATGTATCGATGTGATATCTACCGATGTTATTGTATAAGCTAGCTACCGGTCCAGGGACTAGCTCGGAATACAGTGAGCTCACTGTTCGTGTCACAGATGCGCATGTCACCATCGTCGATGAGCTCAAGAGTTTTCGAGGAAGTTGGTGCGTCCCTGTTGGTCCTGCCGTGTGACACCTCCTCGCTACCGCTGCAAGCTAGCATGTCCACCACCTACACATAGCAGAAATCTACGCTGAGCCGGCCAGTGCTGGGCATGGTGTGAGTGTGGATGAAGTAGGCCACGTACTTGCCGGATAGCAAAGTGAGGAACAGAACGTATGAGCAGGTCCAAGATACTGTGCCCGCCCAGCGAGATGCTCACTAGGATCTGCTGCTTGGTCACCACTCAATCATGCCTGCTAGTGCCATCACCGCTGCAAGGGTGGAAAAGACGAGTAGAATGATGGCAATGCAAGGGAGGAGATCCATTACTATAATCCTTGTGTGCTTGCTTGTTTGAGGCTAGGGGGCTGAGAGAGAGAGGGAGGACGAAGAAGATGGAGGAAGAAGAAGAATTAGACAATTACATGTGGGTCCTATTATTTTTAATTTTATGTGTTGATTTATGGGGATGAGGCTTTATTTGACAATGAGGATCCAATGTGGCATCCGAGTCAGCCCAAAACCAACTTATCTCTAATTTGGCTTTGTTTGTTGATTTGTTCCGGATTGTTCACAGTTTCAAATTGAAAATTGGACAGAGATTAGAGTCCAGGTTGAAAGGTGGACTTTTTCCTATTATTTATATTGATAAATGTTTTCTTTACCTTTGGCTCAACTTCAATCCAACTTCTCTCTAATTGAAGCTAGAGCCCTCCAGGTAAAGCCTGAAAATAGGGCCGAACAATGTCTTTGACTGGAGCCTTGAGCTCATATGTGGCTTCAAACTAAAACTATCCAATTTTGTTCAATTATGCCCCCTTAGGTTAACATGTCTTGATAACGAATGCTACCATAGATAGTATGTTAATAGTTGAGAAATCCAAATTCACCCCAAGACAACTGCTAAAAACTATAGCAAGTTATACACACTACAAATAACCCAAGAAAAAAGTTTTGCAAATGAACTATTAATCTCACAGATAACATGAACAAATTTAATCATTCTAGGATTGCAACATTGCACTCTACTTCATTAAATTATTTCATTTTGCCACTATATTATTATTTTGTTGATTTGAACCTCAAACTATTTGGTACTAGAGAGAAAATAGTTCATAGGCCTAATTGAAAAAAGAAAAACAGTTTAGAGGCTTAGAAGACAACAAGCTAGGTCTGCCTTAAAAAACATAATATGTATCACAATAGCAACAAGAGTTTATGATCACTGCTATAGAAATCCTAATACTAGACGCCACATTACAGATAGTTTCCCGAACCTGTCAGTATTAAATACCATCACAGATGGTTTCAGTTAAGAAACCACCTATGTTGCTGCATATCGGGATCGGATTTTCGAATCCAAACCCTCTGTGTATTACCGCACTAGTCCTGATCAAAGCTAGAGCACACAGTTAAACAGTGATGATTACATAACCAATAACGCTTTATACAATAAAAGGGAGTACATGTCTTATGACCACTTTATTACAACTGAGGTTATAAGACCTCACAAACTTACAAAACACAGCGGAAACAAAATACAGCTCTGATGATGACCCATCAATATGCCAACAGCAATTGACTGAAGAAGAGCAACCTAGTACTCTGGGAAGCCTTTGTTGAATCCGCACATGAAGTAATCGTAATCTTCTTATTGAGCTTCATAATCCTCTGAGAGTTGTTTTGAGTGTAGCATATGAGTATATAAAGTACTCCGCAAGTCTTGGGAGAAATACAATATATGCAGGGCTTAACAAGGAAGGATAATATGGTTCTTTTGTACAAAGTAATATTTTATTTCAAATACCATTATATATTTTTTGAAAACATCAATTTAACTAAGTAATTGCAATAATAAAAACTAACCTAAATTTTTCTACTGAAGGTTCCAGCCACCAACACTAGTAGACAGGCTCTAACCGCTAAGGTTCAGGATTACAGGTTCTATCCACCCACACTGGCTCCATCCGCCAGGACATACTCCCAAGAGTTCTATCTACTCCCGAATTCCCAAAACTTTTATATTAAAATCAAAACCAAATATCTACCACGTGAAAGTGGCTTCCCATCTCTCGGTTTACATGGTATCAGAATGATTATGAACCTTGCCTCCTGCTCACCATCCTTTTGCTGCCGACCATCAGCACTGAATCTAGCACCTCTATTGGTACCTCACCAAGCCTCAGCCCACCTCTTCTTGTTGATGCCTCTGCCGCGGGTGCCCCTTTAACCATGGCACTAGTGACTCAAGCTATCAATGTCACTAGTATCAAGCCACATCCCTATTGTGCTTGATCTGAAGGCATTGAACTACACCAAGTGGCGCACATTCTTCATTGCTATGCTCCATGTCAATGGCACGGCCTCCAACCTCACTGACGTTGTTTGGGCTCAACAGGACTTCATGGTCCTTGATGTGCATCATGTTGGTATCATTTTTTTATTATTACCCTACTGCGAGTAACATAAATGGGGCATAACTTCATCAATTATATATATATTTGCCTCCTATTTGGACTGTTTACATGGTTTGGTAATTTTATTGCAGGTCGACGCGAACAAGGCGCAAAAATCTACATAAGATCGGTTTATACTATGGATCTAGGGTTGAAAAATCTGTTGAAATGAGGGACCAAAGAGCAAAAATACACTCTAAGGTTTCATTTGAGCTTCATATAAAAGACCAAAGAAGAGCTAGTGCAAAGAGGGCACCTCATTTCCACTACACAGCCGCCACAACCCCCATTCCATAAACCTCCTCCTGTGCATCTCCTCTCTCCCAACCCTTCGACCTATTCCAGCCGCCACCCCAATCTTCTTCCTCCTGTGCTTCCTCTTCCCCCTCATCTCCTCCTTCTCCATTTCCCCCACTGGTCTTCCTCCTGTGACCCCCTTGCTCCTCCTCACCATCTCTCCATCTCCTGCTACCTCCTACGCCCCTCCCCATTTGCCTCCACATCCAGCCTCTACCTTCCCCCCATTTCCTCCATTCCATAACCGAAAACCCCGCTGTTCCTCATTTCAGCGCCTCCCCCCTATATCTCCATCTCCTCCACCTGCGTTCTTCCTTGCCGATCTGCTCCTCCCACTGCTAATTTCTGCTGGTGCCGAGTCCCTGCTGCAGACTGCTGTTCGGTTGCTGTTGCTGTGCCATTCTTGCCATGGTTTGCTGTAGGGCTGGTGTGTGTGAACTGCTTGCTGCCGTTCCAAGATGCTGCTGATTGATGCTTGTTATCCCTGCTGATCTTCGTCTATGCCGAGTACTCCCGCTGCTGCTGTCCCAAACTAGAGCCGATCTGCTGCTACTTCTTCCTCTGGTGCCAAAGTTCCCCTTGCTGCTGCTTCAACTGCTTCACTGCTGATCTGCTTCCTACTGCACTGCTTCCTCTACAACCCTCTTCAACAACTGCCTTTATTTCTTCACTTGGTTTAATAATCCCAAACTTTGTTTTATTTCTGCTGCTATTATTTATGCTAGTGTTGTTAATAATTTCTGAATGTTATTATGGACATGGTATATGGCTGAATGATTGCAAAGATTTTATATTGAGCAATGCTATGGTATGAAATGTATGGTATATTCATGATTTTTGCTTTATGGTCCAGTATGTTTAATTATATTAGATCTGTGATTTTGCTTGTTAGTTTAGATTAGTTCTTTTAGTTAGTTTTAATTTTAATTCTGCTGTTCTGTTTAGTTCTTTTAGAAAAGAAAAGACAAAAAAAATATTAGTTTAGATTTACTGTTTTATGTCATCGCTTAAGTTAGATTTATTTTCCATGAATGTTTGCTTTTGTGCTTGCTAATAAGGATTGGGATTGTAGTGTTAGTGCTAGTCTTCCTCTAGTCTGTTCCCTTGTCTCCATCATACTCCATCTGCTTCCTTTCTGCACCCTTAGCTAATCCCTCTCGTCTCGCTGGTTAGTTCGTAGTTTCATTGTTCGCCATCCTCTAGTCTACTCCAATGTCTTCTTCTTCCCTCTGTTTTGTCTCTCCCTTTATAGCTCCTTTCTCTTTTCCCGCTAGCGTGTCTTCCTTAGCCCCCCTTTCTTCTTTCTATTAGTAAAGTAACCTCACCTCCTCTCTTCTTCTCTCTTCCCCAGTCCATTTCCTCTTCTCCTTCAGTCCTTCCTTGCTTCTTCTCTCCCTTCTGCAATTTCTGTCATTCTTCTCTCCCTCTCTCCTTCAGTCCCTAGTTCATTTAGGAGTTTCGTTTTCCTTATCATTTCCCCCCGTTTGTGCGACTTAGCTTTGGTTTGGTGTTATGTCACCGGTAATTTAGTCCCTGTGGAGAACACGACATCTCGCCGCTATCTTTACGGCAACCCGTACACTTGCGGATGTGCAGTTTTGCACGATCAATCCTCACCTAGCTCTACGGTTCCATTTCTAATGACATCCTCGACATCATCATGGAGCTCGAGCAAACCGCCTAAGCCCTTAGGACAAGCGTCGAGGACCTCTTTAGGGACAAGTAGAGCTAGGCTCTTTTCCTTGACACCAAATTTCATGCCTTGGTTCAAGGTGATCTCTTGATCATTGCATATTTTCAAAAACTGAAGATGTTGGTCGACACCCTCTGCGACGTCGGCAAACCCATCTACGATAGCACCCTCATCCTCAACACACTTCCTGGTATCAACCTGAAGTACACCAATGCGCCCTTCCCGTCATTCATCCACACGCATTCTATGCTTCTTCTGGATGATATGCTCCATGTCAACATGACGAACCATGCCGCTACCACTACTCTCTTCTCTGGCACCTACCACACAGGCCTCCTACACCATGTCTTCTTGTCATGCTAATCGCTCTTCCAGTAGACAGGCTGCAACAACCGCAATAAGGGAAAGAACAAAGGTGGTCAGGGCAGCAAGATAGGAGATCACACGCCCACGTCTAGTGGTGGATCCAGGATTTTACCACCCCTTGGGCTAAATTCTAATAGGCTAACATCATAGAACTAATGCCAATATATACTGACACCACGGTATAACAAAAGTAAGCCACAAATATATTATTGATATGAAACTTTAGCTCAATGCTTCAACATAAAATATAATGAAGAAAACATGGAAAAACATAAATAATGTAGCATGATAGAGATACAATATGAGTATATAAATAAAGAAGACCAGTTCTATGTCCTAGCCCACCATTTCTTCATCAATAGTAGGATAAGAAACAGAACCTACAAAGATAACATAAAAAAGTAAATCAAACAATGGCATAAATAAATACAAAGAACATAAAATTTATATTTCTCAAAATATAACTTACCATTAGCACGAGATAGCCAACGACCGACCGCAACAGTTTATTTTGGTAATGTTTTAATGGAACAAATAGAACTTCTGTTATGCAACCTTAGAATTAGTTCCAACCACTAGAAACCTTACTCACGAATGCGTTCTCTTAACCCATCATTAGAAAGATTTGATATTGCATACCCAAATATATGATCTTCAGGATATTGTAAAAATCCTTGAAAGACATGAACATTAACGTCAATAAATATATCAGTTGACCTGAGCATTATTGTGTATATAACAGACATTGCACAAAAGTAGCATGTCTGTAGAGACTAAGTTTTGTGCGTATACAAATGGTGTATAACACAGCTAGGTGTTAAATAAGTAGAAGCTCGATATGCAGTTTACCATTAGTTTTTTGAATTGTCTCCTGAAGCTATAGTTTGTATCTGGGAAGGAAAAAAGTACAACTATTTGTGCTTATACTTGTGATCAGGTCATTCCAAGAAAATGAGTACAAATTACCTGCTCTAGAATGCCTCAACTAAATGTGACTGTTTGTGCTTATACTTGATATCAGGTCATTCCAAGAAAATGAGTACCAATTACTTGCTCTGGAATGCCTCAACAGAATGTGCACATGACTCAGGCTGGGCCACTGGGGTTTGCTTTTTCTTAAGCCTATATTAGGGTAGTATCACTGTTGGGCCTATTCTTTGCGGCATTTAAAAATAGCTTTTGGTTTTTGCTAAAGTACCTAACTTTTAAACAAAGTATTTTTTCAAGATGGGGTCTACAAGTTAATTGTAATACACATTAAAAGCTCAACATTTGTATCGGCGAAAATCACAAGTGAGTATCTCTCTCTCATGAATAAGCTTAAATTCAAAAATTTCAGCCATAATCCATAGCCATAAAACAAAAAAAAAAGAATAGACCCATTATTTTTTACATCCCAGGCTATAGCCCAGTTCTGCCCCTGCCCACGTCCAATGCCAACGGATGCGGCGCATCCGCTGATGCGTCGTGGCTCTGCTTGACTGCTTCCTACCGTGGGCCACCCAAGGATAGTAGTGGGCCCATGCTTGAACACACCCGACAGGCCAAGTATTCTTGTCCCACGTTCAGCATCCATGCCGATCCAGGCCTACAACTTGGTGGCAACTTCCTCCTACACATTGCAAATGCTGGCATCAGCTGGCTGGGATCAATTAGAGCTTCTTCTAGTTCTCAACATGTCTATGACCGGGTCCCCACATGTCGGATGGGTCCTCAACTCTGGTGCCACCTTATATATAGCTTTAGACAACGGTTCCTCCTCAATTCCACTCATTTTCATTATTACAACCGGGAACGTTGTCTTTGTGCCCATCTCTCAATCCAATTACACTTTGTTTCATACACCTTCTGGTTTATTCCAATCATCTAAATGAAGTCTTTATTGCTCCTTCTCTTGTGCGCAATCTCCTCTATCTGCAAATTTACTCACGACAACTCTTGTTCTATCAAATTTGACTCCGTTGGTTTTCTGTCTAGGACCTCTGAACCAAGAGTGTGATTCTTTGCTACAATATTGCTGGTGATCTCTACACCTTCCACCCCACTTAGGCTTTTGATTCCACTGTTGCACCTGCTTCACTATGGCATTGACATTTGGGTCACCCCAACTGTGACACCATGGCCTCTGTAGCAGTCCTCTTTAATTTCTTGTAATAAGGCAGACTGCTCTACATGTCATGCATGCCAATTGGGCAAGCATGTACGCCCGCCATTTTCTAGTTCCAATTTGTATACTCTCTTTCCTTTTCAATTAATTCATTGTGACCTGTGAATGTCACATGTATTCAGTTCTTTTGGATTCCAATATTATTTGGTCATTGTTGATGATTTTTCTCACTTTTATTGATATGTTCCCCTCCGTAGAAAATCCTCTATCCATGTCATCATTGCGTCTTTTTTGTTTACGTTCGTAAGCAATTCCAACTTCCCATAGTTTTGCTTCAGGCCAACATGGGAGCTCTTGCCCTTGAACCCCTGGAAATTTTTGGGTTGGCACAGGAGCTCACCACCAACGGTAGTGGTGCGAGAGGAGCTAAAGGCTTAGCAGGAGAAGAGGAGGAGAAAGAGCAGAAAGGAGTTAGGGGCAAAACAAATATTTCACTCACCTTCTCTCTTCTCTCTCAGTCCAATATTATATTTTAATGGATAGAGTATCCTATGGCCAAAAGCCACTAAAGCTTAGTGTCTTAACAAAGGCACAAAAAGCCAGTATCCTATAGCAAATGCTATAAAAGTTGAGTGTCTTGTAGCCAATTTTGCCCAAAAGAATGCATAGTTCTTGTTATTTCTATAGAGAAATGGCCTTCTTAGGTAAGCAAAGTAGAATGCACAAACTTACACATGAACTGGGGAGAGAAAGAAATTAAAAAAATAGGATGATAAAAAAAATCAAAGAGAGGCATTTCCATGTAAACATTTTTGGAAGCCTCTACAGCAGGAATCTTGAACAGGAAGTGGAACGGAAGAATGGGTGGACTGCCACACCTCTTTGCTAGCAGCTTCAAGCTAGGGTTGGTCTCCTAGGTCACCCTGATCCTAAGCCTAGGGGTGGCAATTCCCCCGTGGGGGTGGGGCCCTGTAGGGAATATCCCCATAGGGGTCAGGGCTGGGGAGTGATCCCCCCACTCACAGGGGAACGGGGACGAGGCCTCGGTACACTAGCGGGGTGGGCGCGGGATCGTCCTCCCTATTCCCGGTCTCCACAGGGACCCGGTAAAAATAAAAAAATATTATTTTGATAATAGATTATTATTTTTATTCTTTTATATTTAGACTAAAACTTGAATCTATATGTTAGAATATATGTTTTGAAGCTATATTTTGAAAAAATGTATACTTAAATAATTATAAATTAATTTATAAAGTCATACTATTATTTTTTTAAAAAAAGTATCTGGTCTATTTTAATCTATGCAGAGATTCCCATAGAGGTCGGGTCCCCGTGGAGACCAAGAATGGGGGTTGTCTCCCCCCGGTAGGACTAACAGAGTGGGGTGGGGGCCGTGCCAACGGGGCTGCGAAGCTTCTCCCCCTCCCCCCGATCCCGTCGGGTCCCTGTGGAGACTGGGAATGGGGGGCAGTCTCCCCCCAGTAGGCCTAACAGGGCTGGGGTGGGGTCATGCTAGCGGGGATCAGGGCAGGGTTGCGGAGGCTTCCCTTGCAATCTATCGGGTCCCTGATGAGACCGGGAATAGGGAGCCTTCTCCCCCTACTAGGCCTAATTGGGTCGGGCGGGGCCGTGCTAGTAGGGGTCAGGGCGGGGCCATGGAGGATTCGCCCGCAATCCCTTGCCCGTTGCCCATTGAGCCACGCGAGTCCGACAGGAAGCCACGCACTCCTCCCCTCCCCGTCGGCGCACCCACGACTCGTAGCTGCCTATTGGCTACTCAAGTCTCGCTTCTCCAAGTTGCCGACGATGGATGCATGGAGAGAGAGTAGAAGCACATTGAACTGGGCGTGTTCCCCCACCATGACGGCCTATGAAACAGTCACTCAAGCACAAAAACATACTCCCCTCCGCGTTCTAGCCCGTGCTTACCTCTTCCTCACAGGAAATTGCCCGAGAGTCCAAACTCAGCCTCCATTGCTGACTGACAACCACCCGAAAATGTGCTGAGTTGATCTATTAATCTGATGAGTTACATCAACATTTGTTCACGTCATATCATGTTTCACTTTTCATTCTTTCCATCCCCCAAGCTAATTTGATCATTTTGCTTAGAATGTCCAATAATCGAGTTTCTTCTTCCTCACTTTTGTTTGGGTTTTGCCATAGCTGTTCGTTGACTCCAATGTGTCTTTGGCCAATTAACTTATATGCGAGAATCCCCTCGCCGTGTTCTATGTTTTGACGCACTCAAATTCCTGTTGCATCCACCGTACCGTCACACCCATGGGCATCCGAACTACCACGGTCGCCTTGCCTGTCTTTGGTGCACAAAAACCTAAATCATCAGCACCATTGAACTACCCAAGTCCTGAGCATTCCGCTTTGGTATTTATCTTGCCCACACCGGCACTCCCCCATTGTCGCCATGGAGCCCAAGGCGCTGCCCTGTAGCCCTTTGGTTCTCTGTCACTTAGAAGAAAAGATATCTTCTTTCTCTCCCTTACAAATGGGTCCCACTCCCAAGTGAGTCCCGTGTACGTGTTAAAATTGATGACGTGGTATCTCACGTGGCAAAAACTACCCATCATACCCACCTTGGATGTAATTTGACCTAGTTTTGACTCTTGGGGAATAGAATCTACACACCATTTAAAAACTAGTTAATATTGCAACCTAAGTCAAAGCCTAAGTATAAGTGAAAAAGGACCCACCCATATTCTACACACTAATATTTCTGCTTCCATTTTTTTCTTCGGTTTTCGATGTGTTTAACCCAATACCACTCCCAAATGCTGGAGATTAAATTCGACAGGGATTTCATGTGACAAAGAAAATCCCACCTGTGGTTGAATTTTCCAAAAAAATGTTGACTTACACTAAGAAGCCCTTAGGACTTGTTCAGGGGATCCACTCCCAACTGAGATCCATGTAGATGGGCTGAGAATTTGAACTAAAATTCCGAGTCATCCATATAAATGGGCCGAGATTTGGGTCCAACCCAACAAGATGCAGAAAAATTTACTCAACATCTTATTTACGTACGTTTGAGTATTGGGATCGTATTGCCAATGATGAATCACACATAAGAACAATAATAGACGAGTGTACGAGTAGTCCAGACAATCTTCCCTCTTTATTGATTGATGAGATGTGATGTACAATAAGAGTAAATTAGCCCTATTTATAGGGAGAGGAGATTCTCCTAGTAAACATAATGAACAATGCGAGACTAAACTAACTAATGGGGCTTCCCTCGTGGGCCTAATTTCGCTAAATTGAAACCATTTATGTTGAAAGCCACGGTACTATTACTAAGACGTAAAGCACTGTACTAGATCTGTTCACGAATGAATAATCTTTCACCAATAGTACTATTACTAAGACGTAAAGCACTGTACCATAATAATTCCGACTCACCCTCTTGCGATAGCCACCAACTGTTTCCCCACATTCTTCCCTAAAAACAACCCGATCAGAGCTTCCGGTGCCCTCTCGATCCCCTCGACCACGTCCTCCATGACGACCACCTTCCGTTCCTTGAGGTACCCGGCCATCTCCTCCTCGAACTTCGTGTACATGCCGAAGTAGTCCGTGAAGCGGAATCCCTCCACCCGGGCGCGCTTCGCGACGAGGCACATCAGGTTACGCACGCCGGCGGGCTCCGGCAGGTTGTACTGGGAGATCATCCCGCAGACAACAACCCTGCCGTCAAGGCGCATGTTCAGCAGCGCCGCGTCCAGCGTCGCGCCGCCGACGTTGTCAAAGTAGATATCGATGCCATCCGGGAGGCACCGTTTGAGCGCGGCGTTGAGGTCTTTCTCCTCCTTGTAGTTGAACGCGTCGTTGAAACCAAACTTGTTCTTCAACATATTTATTAGGAAACCAGGGATAAGGGTTTCCGTTTAAACGAATCCCTATCCATATTGGGCACCTCACCCTCCCCTATAAATAGAGAGCCATATGGCTGATTTTGTACTAAATGCATATGAAGCAATAAAGAAAGACCAGGAGTTCTCTCTATCTCTCTGTGTGTTCAATCTATTATTCTATCTTCTGTGGTTGATTCGTTCTTGTTCTTAGCAGAGAAATCTCTTGGACTGATCGTCAGCGAGGGGTTTCTCAACACGTTATCAGCACAAATCGCTCCGGTGAACGAAGGTAATCATCGAAGCACTTAATAGATTGGTTTTCTAGATCGCTTTGAATTTGCATTTTTTTCTTCGCGTTCTAGATTGGTTTTCTACGGTGCAAATCCGCCCTAATCTACCGTGAGCAGACCTGAAGTCGCCGGCACAATGTCGATCGGTAGATTGCGAAACGGGGTAGATGTTGATTGCACTGTAGAAACGATGCAAATCCGCCCTAATCTACCGTGAGCAGACCTGAAGTCGCCGGCACAATGTCGATCGGTAGATTGTTAAAAGGGGTAGATGTTGATTGCATCGTAGATTAGAAACGAAAATTTTATGCATCCTTTTTGTTCGATAATTGCACAAGAAAAGATTCGCAAGGGCGGCCCTGCATGGCCACCGCTGTCAGAGGCGCACCGCCTCCGGCATGAGGTAACACTCGATCGCCGTCGCACCGCATGTGCACCAACACCGGCCCGCATGGCCGCCGCCGTTATCGTAGTCGCCGCATCGCCCCGGCCGCGACGCGCCGCGCGCAGCGCGCACTCCGCCCCACGATGCCACCGCTGCCGCCCGGCTCGCGCGCGCGCTTCGCATGGCACGCCACCGCTGCCTCCGCGCCGCGCTTCGCGCGCGGCGCGCCGCCGACGCCCGGCTTCTCGCTGCGCCGCATGCGCCGCCATACTGGCACCTCGGCTTCGCGCCCGAACGCGCAGACGCCATCGGCGCCTCGGCTCCTCGCTTGCGCTGCATGCACGCCGCGACGCCGACGTCTCGACTCCCTCCACCCGCGCCTGCATGCGCGCGACGCCGATGACACCTCAGCCCCTCCGTTGCGTGCCCCGCATGGCGCATCTTCCGCACCGCCGACCTCCTCGCGCTACACCCCCACGCGCGCGCCGTTTCGGCTCCTTCCCGTGCACGCGCCCGCACGCGCGAACCTTGGATGCCGGCCGCTCGTCGCCCCGCCTCCCGCGCGGCCGCCCGCATGCCGCCGCCGCCACAGGTGTGAACGGGCCGAATGGGCCGGTAACAGGCCGAAAAGTGGGCCGGGCAAAGAAAAAAAAGGGGGGGCAAGGGCCGGCGGGTGAAGGGTAGCCCGGGAAAATTTACAGATAAAACCCCGAAAAATCAGAAAATTGCGCTCAATCTTTCTCTGAATAAAAAATTTGCGTAAAACCCCCTGGAATCGCAAGAATTCGCTGAAAATTTGTATTCTAGCATAAAAGGGCCTGAGAACCCGAATTTTGCATTATTTTCAGCATTTGAAGCTTATTTATTTATGCCATTATTGTTTTATATATTTTCTGCATTTATTTACTGTTTTGATTAATTGTAATTATTTAATTGCTTTTAATCACTGAAAATTAGCAGTAAATTATGGAAAATATATAGAAAATTATGAAACATTACGAGAATTTATTGTACCATTTATTTACCTGTAGTAAATAATTCCATGCATGTTTACCAGCAGTAAACTTATTCTTGCCATTCACATGTAGATGACTGGCATCACGAACCGGGAGTTCGAGGAGCTTGCCCAAAGATGGCAAGAACTATCGCGTGGGCATCCGATGTCGAGATAGTACTTGGAGCCGTGAAGCTCGCGCAGCTATTGGGATTGGCAGACGGCATGACGCCAAACCTACACCGAGGAAAATGATCAGCACTTCATTTCTCGTGCACCATCTCTCGCATTACTCTCAAGAATGAGTATATGGCGAGAAAAGCGCGCTAGCACTGGACCGCACTCAAGAAGCGGTTTGAGAGGCTCAAGTACACCATTCTTCCTCGCACAGAGCGAGTGGATCGATCGAGGTTTGCCGATTTCAAGATTGGTCGGGAGTACACCGCTTTACACGACTTGTACCAATCTTCAACTCGTGGCAAGCGATCACGATGAGCGAAAGATTGAGAAGACCTTGTCCACCTTTCACCCCAATGTCAGATAATCCGCCCGCAACTATCGTCAAGACGGCTACAAGGAGTACGCCGAATTGATAGATATGATGCAGTAGCGAGGCTCGGGACGAACTTCTCCGCAAGAATTACGCCACTCGGCCATTGGGAGCTCCACGGCCGTGAAGCCAATGCTGGGAGCTACAAGGTGCAAAGCCCTTGATGAAAAGAAGGGAAAGAAGGGTAAGACCGCTGCCCGTAAAGGCAAGTCGATGCTCCAAATGACAAAAGGGCTAAGGAGAGTGGCAAACCTTATGGCCGCAGAACCAAGGTTGCTACAAATGTGGCAAATGGGGCATTGGTCGCGGATTTGCAAAGCACCGCAAAGATGTCATTGATGCCCACCAAGCCCGTAAGAACAATGGCAAAGGGCAGCTGAAGCTCACTTTGCGGCGCTTGAGGGGGAGCATCTTGAGCAATGCTCAAATGATGGAGGTAGAGACCCTCCGGCAACAAACCTTCTTACGACTTAGAGGCAGCCACCTCCATGATTTCTCTCAAGAGAACATCACGCTGAAAAGATAGCCAAGAAGTCAATGACTTTCTAGTTGATTCCGTCGATGCACGAATGCATGAGACGTTAATTGTCATTTATTTTGCATGAAATGGACAAGTTAGAACTTGCATGGATGGTACTTTATTTTTGTCTTCGTAATGGTTAGATGATTTTGAAATAATTCATTCATTTATTCAGTTTATAATGGCATGAACACGTGTGGCTATATTATACCAATATTAAGGCGCTGCGCAGCGCATAATCGCTCAAGACGATGTTCGAAGCTCAACTATTCTGTCTCGGCATGACAGATTAGGCCACCAGTGTCTTAGGATGATGAGAAATATAATTAACAATTCTCACGGGCATAACATTAATGTGAAGAATTTCTGAATCATGAAGATTTTGTGTGCCCCGCATGTGCCACGGAAATTAATTATTAGACCTTCCACTCAAAAGTGAAGGATGAAGTCTCGCATTTCGAACGCATCCAGGAGACATTTGCGGTCCTATTCAGCCCATCTCAGGGCCATTTAGGTATTTCATGGTGCTCATTGATGCTTCCTCAAAGTGGTCATATGTGGGTTTATTATCCACAAGAAACCATGCTTTCGCCAAATTGATCTCGCAGATCATTCGTGATCGTAAATGTGTTCTCTGATCATCGCATTAAGTCCATTAGAATGGACAATGCCGGAGAATTTACTTCAAAGGCATTTGATGATTATTGCATGGCAATGGGGATTGCAGTTGAGCATTCGGTACCACATGTCCATACCCAGAATGGTTTGGCAGAGGCATTGATCAAGAGAATTAAATTTATTGCCCGACCACTTTTGCAGAATTGTAATTTGCCAGCTACATGTTGGGGACACGCAGTCCTACATGCAGCAAATCTCATCAACTTTAGACCATCGGCCTACAACATCCTTTCACCTATGCAACTAGTGCAAGGGTCACCACCGAAAATTTCTCATCTCAGGAGGTTTGGATGCAAGGTTTATGTACCTATACCCTCCACAAATAACGCAATGAGTCCTCTCCGTAAGACGGGATATACGTTGGTTATGAGATCGCATCCATAATCGGTATTTGGAACCCATGTCGGAGATTTACATACCGCCGCTTATTGATGCATTTTTGATGAGGATAATTTCCCGACATTAGGGGGAGGAAATCAACCCATTGATGAAAAATGTCGGGAAATTACGTGGGAAGCCACGGGAATTCCTGCACATGACCCGCGCACTAGTGAAACTGAAAAAGAGGTCCAGAAGATCATCGATTTGCAAGCATTAGCAAATCAACTGCCTGATCACTTTAGTGATTTGAAGAGCATGACTAAGTCGCATGTGCCTGCACGGAATGCACCGGAGAGGGTCGAAATACCAAAGAAAATTGAAGGTATCCCTAATCCCGTCCAAAGGCCTCAGAATAAAAGGACGAGAACTCCGGCCCCTCGAATCCAAAGTAACCGGGGACGCCTAGCGAAAAAGGATAAGAAGGACTTATCACAGCCGATCACCGAAGTCCCCCAGAATGAGAAGGGGAGCCAGTTGAGACCTAGCACAAGTATGACACCTCCAGTAGAGGGCATACCGGATCTGAATATCCCCGTCGGCATGGATGTGTGCGCACACATCGGAGCCGAAAAACTAAAGGAACTTGGCACCGCAATTGAAAGAAGCGATGCGCAAGATGAAGCTCCAGAAGAAGCAACTCATGAAGAAATAGCTATAAATTATGTGCACACGGGAGAGTCCCTGAACAGGACAACAGCCAATGTCGATATCTACTTCGCAAAGAAAATTGCCACAATCATTGATCTTGATCCCGAGCCTGCATCGCTCGCTGAATGTAAGAAAAGATCAGATTGGGAAGATTGGAAGATGGCAAAAGCAACCGAATTGCTATCTCTGAACAAAAGAGAAGTGTTTGGGCCCGTATGCCGCACTCCTCCCCATGTGCACCCTGTAGAGCACAAGTGGGTATTTGTTCGAAAGAGAAATGAAAGAAACGGTAGTGAGATACAAAGCAAGGTCAGTAGCACAAGGTTTCACTCAACGCCCGGAGTTGATTATGAAGAAACCTACTCCCACCATGAGTGGAATTACCTTTAGATACTTGATCTCAATGGCGGTGAACTTGAATTTAGAAATGAAATTGATGGATGTTGTGATCGCATACCTTTATGGTAACTTGATTCGAGATTTATATGAAAGTCCTCAAGGAATTCCTCTCCAAACCAAGACAGAGAAAATAGAAATCAGCATGCAGTGTGAAGCTTAGAAAGTCCTGTATGGACTAAAACAATCGCGAGAATGTGGTATAATCGCTTAGCGACTTTCTCTGCAAGAAAGGCTACACGAACAATGAGGACTATCCTTGTGTATTTATACGGCGATCCCGAATGGATTCTCAGATAATCTCGGTGTATGTAGATGATCCGAATATCATCGAGACAAAGGATGATATAAAAGAAGCAAGCTCCTACTTGGAGTCGAGTTTGAAATGAAAGATTTGGGCAAGACCAAGTTCGCTTAGGCTGCAGCTTGAGCATGTCCTGGAGGAGTCTTAGTACATCAGTCGATCTACACCCAGAAGGTGCTAGAAAGATTCGGCTTTGAGAAAGCATTCCCATCAAAAGTACCTATGATCGGGAGATCTTTACAGCAATAAAAAGATCCTTTCCGACCTAGGGAAGAGGGGAGGAAGTCCTGGGACCGAATTCCCATACTTGAGTGCAGTTGGAGCACTCATGTACTTAGCGAACTGCACTAGACCGGATATTGCCTTTGCCGTGAACCTATTAGCAAGGTATAGTGCAGAGCCCACCAAAAGGCATTGGCAGGGCATAAAGGACATCTTCCGATATCTCCAAGGAAGCAAGGACCTTGGATTGTTCTACAGAAAGAATCAAGATCTGAACTTGATTGGCTATGCGAGATCTTTGGGTACTGCTCGACCCGCATACCGCAAAGTCACAAACAGGCTATGTATTCCTATGTGGTGGAACTGCAATTTCCTGGAAATCGTCTAAGCAAAGCCTTGTAGCTACCTCGACGAACCACTCAGAAATAATAGCGCTGTATGAAGCTGCACGTGAATACGCTTGGCTACGCCGAATGGTTCACCACATCCAGCAGTCATGTGGGATGAACATTGTGCAAATCCCCACAATTATCTATGAAGATAATGCCGCTTGCGTTGCACAAGTACAAACGGGCTATGTGAAGAGTCATCTCACAAAGCATATCAACCCCAAGTTTTTCTATGCTCATGAATTGCAAAAGATGGACGAGATTAAAGTACTGCATACTAAGTCTTGTGAAAATCTAGCAGATCTATTCACAAAGTCCCTCCCCGCATCTAGTTTTGAAAGGTGCGTGCGAGGGATCGATATGATGAGACTTAGAGAAGTGTAGAATTCAGGGGGAGAATTCTCTCAAGTCCGTTAGTAAATCTTGATCCTGAAGATCAAGTACCCAAAGAATAAAAGTCCTGAAGACTAAATGAAGTTGAGTGAATTGTACTCTTTTTCTCTTGACGAGTTTTCCTGAAGTTTCTCGATCAAGGTTTTTAATGAGGCAATTCGTGCAATCGCAGCATAACATGCATCATGTACTCTTTCTCCAAATTTTTCCCACTGAGTTTTTATGGAGTTTTAACGAGGCATGAGTATGTCGGATGAGTGCCCAAGGGGGAGTATTAGGAAACCAGGGATAAGGGTTTCCGTTTAAACGGATTCTTTCCGTTTAAACGAATCCCTATCCATATTGGGCACCTCACTCTCCCCTATAAATGGAGAGCCATATGGCTGATTTTGTACTAAATGCATATGAAGCAATAAAGAAAGACCAGGAGTTCTCTCTACCTCTCTGTGTGTTCAATCTTTTATTCTGTCTTCTGTGGTTGATTCGTTCTTGTTCTTAGCAGAGAAATCTCTTGGACTGGTCGCCAGCGAGGGGTTTCTCAACAATATTGACCTGAAGAGACAATATACATAGAGCTCGAAAAAATTGGACCTGTAAGGTTATATGTGCACGGCACCGAAACATCAAGATGCTGTTCATCATTTCATCGTTTGGACGCACAAACCTTCTCGTCAGACCCGGCACTTCCAACCACGTAGCAACCGGCGATCTTGGCAAGCTGTCCGACGACCTGACCGACGGCGCCCGCCGCCGCCGACACAAAGACGAATTCTCCTCCCTTCGGCTTCCCGACCTCAATAAGTCTAGCATATGCGCTGAGCCCTGCCATGCCTGCGGGCAAACGTTGCCTCATCACCAGAGATTTGGAGGAAAAAAACAGCATCCAGCAGACCAGCACAAGCTAATTAAGGATTTGCGTACACATGAATTCACTCACTCACCAAGAACACCTGTGTAGTAGGACAGTGGCAGCTCGGGATGGTTGATCTTGATCAGACTCCGGCTGGGTGATGAGAGTGTACTCTTCCCACCCGCTCATTCCCCAGACGAGGTCGCCGGCGATGAACTCCGGGTGCGTGGAATCGATCACCTTGCCCACACCGTAATTTACCATGGCCTGATAATTGACACGGAAACTCGTGCAAGATCAGTTCTGAAACTCTGAGGAAATTTACAACATGACCGATCGGCAGATGGATGAAAGCAAACTTTTGATGCATGTTTGCGTACCTCTCCGAGGGCGAAGTTTCCCGCCGACACGTCAGCGCCGCCGTCGGGCTTGGTCATGCGGAGGCGCATCAATGGGTCGCAGGACAGGTAGAGGTTCTTGACCATCACAGCCGTCAGTCCTGGCGGCACGGCCAGCCGGACCGTGGAGGTGACGACCTCCATGTCATCCGTCGTGGCGTACCCTGTCACGTACCTCCTCAGCACCACCTTCTTGCTCCTTACCGCTACATCCTTTGCGGCGCCCGCCATGTATCCTCTCCTTAAGCTCTGATAAATTCAGGAGATAGCTAGCTAGGAGATAAGGTCCTCTTTCGCACGGTTTATAAAGATGAGGATGGGGGAGCAATCGGATGGTGTCACTCATGACTTGCTGTGTGCAGAAAGTCCAGCAAGCGCGCGCAAGTCAAGATCACCTTCTTCAAGTTTGATGGCATCTTTCTTCTCCGGTCAAAAAAAGAGACGGCTTCTTGTATCTTTCTTCTATACGGCTAGCCAAGCTTTCTCGGTTGTACCTATCGTTTTTTTTTGTGAGTATTTGTATAGCACAAATAAAAATTATATATGTAGATTTATCCTAAAATGTACTTTTATAATATTAGGTTTTACGAATATACTATGATAGAAATCGGTGATCAAAGCTACGTTTTAGGATTGTGTTGATATAAAAAATGTTATTATTTCGTGATTGAACGGAATATTATGTGAAAACAGACTTTCCCAAGGTGCAATCTTACAATAATATCTTGCGTACTTCCTAAAAATGGGCTGTATATTTACGAAACTACTAGTCTGTGCGCTTGTCGCAACTCACGGTCCTTGCAGGGACACCATTCCCTTTCGCGTGCAGCGTGTGGGAGAAGTTGTTTTGCTCTCAGGATAAGAGCTGCTATCTGAAAATGTAAATCTGAATTCTCCACGTATGATATATTAGTCCAAGATCAACCTAGTATACAATATCAACATCAATGCAATATCTTCCATACACGACGAACAAGGATAAACATACTGAATTTGATAAACAAATAATAATTGTGACCTTGTGGTTGAGTTTACAATTATCATGCCACACAACACTCAAGCACTAAATAAAATAACTGTAGTAGAAACAGAAGAACTCCCGTGGAACCGATCAAATTGCCACAAACATATGGCTAGAGTACGAGACCTAGTGATCAACCTTCCTGTAGTACTCCTCCAAGACAGGTAGACTCCTCCACTTTATCAATGAGTGATGATTATTACAAGGTGAGTAGTACTAGCTCTGCAAATTGTGCACATAGAATGCAAGTAGACATGCAAGGTTTATTTCAAAGAATATGGCTAACTTCATTTGGTGTAAAGCAACAATTGCAATAGAATATAATAGATAGATTGAAAGCGTAAAATAAAATAGCAATAAGTAAACAAGAGTTGGCACAAACACTACTACAGAAACCATTATTACGCATTTGGTTTAAAACGCCATCACGCATTTTTCAACCGCTCGACTTTATGGGTCAGTGATAATCGAAGGTTATCACAGACGGTTTTCAAACCGTCTATGGAGTATGTATCACAGGTGGTTTGTAACTACAGACCGTCTGTGATAGCTAGCATCACAGATGGGTTGTAAGAAACAACCGTCTGTGATATAGGCATATCACAGACGATTTTTAACAAAAAGTCTGTGATATATCAATATCACAGACGGTTTGTAACCACAAACCGTCATCACGCATAGCTTTGTAGTTACAAACCGCCATCACGCACGGTTTGTTGTAACTATAAACTGCTGCGTGATGACGGTTTGTGGTTACAAACCGCTCAGATATTGATATATCACGACGGTTTTTTGTTAAAAACCGCTCGTGATATGCCTATATCACGCATTTGCTGTTTCTTACAACCCGTTTGTGATGCTAGCTATCACAGACGGTCTGTAGTTACAAACCGTCTGTGATATTCTTTCCTACCCCTAGATCTATTTTTGTTTATTGGCTAGCCTCAGAAAATGCTAGCCATGCCCTCTAAAACAAGCAGATCAACATGTGCACATACAAATAATTCACATCTCAATTCATTTCAGAAACATATAACATCCAATTCATATCTCAATTCATTTCACAAACATATAACATCCAATTCATATCTCAATTCATTTCACAAACATATAACATCCAATTCATATCTCAATTCATTTCACAAACATAAAACATCCATTTCGCAAATCAATTAATTGAAATGAAGTAAAATATCCATTAACAATACACAATTGCAAAAGATCTACATTGCATTTGCACTTAGATGGTAACATTGTATTTTTTATTGCTTTATCACTCCGGAATCGAGGTCTCGCGAAAAAAACAGATCCATAATCAACGAACTTGTCAGGCTGCATAAGCATTACTTGGATGGTGCATGATTGCCATCCAAGTATTGCTTGTGCAGCCTGACAAGTCGTTGATTATGAATCTATTTCTTTCGCGAGACCTCGATTCCGGAGTGATAAGAGCAATAAAAAAATCATTGTGGGTTGTGGAACTCTCCCTTTTGAGCTAGGACTTTAGCCACCAAAAAGTACACGGACTCTCCTAGAATTCGTTCAAGGTTGAGCTGTTGCAATGCGATTTTGGATGGACGCACACATCGATAGGAATATCAATGTGCGTATATATATAACTTGATAAGTATGAAGTAATTATGGGAATATTGACAAACCTTAGTATTGGGATTGGTGATCCTCGATGAATCGAGGAGTAGTTTCATATGGTGGCAAACGTAGAATCCACACGTGTTGCCCGTCTACTGCTGGTGGTACTGTAAAAAATAGAATGTGTTAATTCAAGAGGCATTAATACTACCAACTGTTGCATATGATTAATTAATATGTACTAATGAATACCTTAAAGTTTTGCTCGTGTGTTAGGGGTTTGGCCCCTTGCGTCGAGAGATTTGCCTTTTTAACGTATGTCGCGAACGCCCTACGTGATTCGAAAAGGTTGACCTTAGTCATTCGGAAGGAAAGAAAGAATACAATATAGTTATGATAGAAAAATATACTTACCTATCGATTAATTGGCTGATAACTGTGTAGTCGGTTTTATTCTTACTTAGGGAATCAAGGTATATTACCCTGTTCCACTTTGGTACAATTACTATTAAAATCCAATGAAACTCCTGATTGTAGGGCATCAGTATATATTCCTTATCGCGGTAAGCCAGCAGTGATGCTGCAAGGTACCTCTCGACGACACCAGCATCCTTGTTGGTGGTATAACTGGCGACCAAGTGTGGGTCCAAGAAACCAACCGATGATTTGGATGCTCTAGCTTGAGTCAACATGTGTCTATATATATACACACGAAAGCAACAAATTATATATGACATTTATCGGTATGACATGAACAGAGACTGTGATTGTACACACTTACAGTGTCCAGTATCGAACGAGTGAGGCGTCGAGAGCGTTGAGCGTGAAAAGATCAAATAAATCATCGAAGGTCACCACGAAGACACCATCTTGAAATTCGTGCTGGAAATGGTGCTACCTGAATTTGACAGTGAGACCTGTGCACCGTTCATCCTTTGGCTTATTGGATTGTTCCATATACCAAGTGTGTAATATCCTGCAACTTACTGATAGGAATGGGAGGCGCATCACCAGGTCAACCATCGGCTCGCCAAGCACGAATTTGCGGGCCAATGGCAGGTACGGGATATCATCATCGGTCTTCTTTGCTTTGCCCTTGTTGCCTCAGCTGTCCTTCCAACCTCGGCTGTAGGTCGACTGTAAAGGTAGCACCGGTGGAAGTTGTTGCACTGGGAATAGCTCCCGCGGACTCATCACCAGTGCAGGTAGCGGTGGTGGAGGTAGACCTTGTGGAGATAGCACTAGTGCAAGTTGCTCTGGTTCGTCTTGCCCTTGTGAACCTACCACCGGTGAAGAAGCCTTCAGGCAAATGTCACTTTTGGGCCACTAGATGAAGGTTCCAATGGCTTACCCTAGAGTCACGATCTCGTCGTTGGAGGGCTTCGGTAGCGGGATGACATCGAAATTGGCATGCACACCATCCACAGATACTTTTCCGAAGCCTGGAGCTAAAGGTGTACGGTGCACCGTGGCCCCTTCACCAGACGGATATGCCAGGCCCCAAGCAGCGCACAAGGCAACGGAGGCATAGATCACTTGGAGCTTGCACTTCGTAGCTTGTAAGATGTCGTCCACAGGAAATCTGCCCTCGCATTCCGTCGTAGGATTGGACGCGCAGCTACTCCGACGGTTGGGGGGCTAACTAGCATAGGAGCGGTAGCGGCCTGCTGATTTTCTTCTGTTTGTCTTCGCACCTCATCTCTGACGTAATCAGCAAGCTCCTCTCTAAGAGATGCCTTGATCTCCTCTCGTAGCCGTGCGTCACGCTCGGCTTTGTTTCTCTTCCTACTCTGATACAATTCGGGGTTATCTGAGAAACCTTGATTCCAAGGAACATAAAACCCAAGGCCACTTGTGCGACCCGGGTGCTCCTTGTTTTCCAGTGCTGCGGAGAGTATATCTTTCTCCCTAATTGACTGGAATGATCCCTGGGAAGATTCGACACTCAGTGCATCCTGCAAGAGCCCGACATGTCATTTAGTTTTCAAGGAAGTAGTGGAGTAATTACAAGCTACGTAGTTCGATATCTTACCAGGCGGTGGGACACTTCTTGGTCTGCAGGGTTCCGGAAGGTGATGTCCCCCGACGACGTGGTAGATGACCTCGCTCTAATCCAATTTCGAGCGCGCTCATCCGGATCGTGGCAAATGGTGGGGCGGTGTTCCGCAGATTGCTCGCTCGCCCTCCCACCTCCATCGCGGATTTTACCCGTATACCCAGCTGTGCCGAGTCTGTGGGGATGTGTGTTTTTTGCCTGGAGGGCCTTGTGCGCCGCGTTTGCACTTCTGAAAGCTTCGGTCGTCTTCATTGCCTTAAACTCGTCCCATTGTGGTTCCAGGAATGGATACCTGTCAAAGGGCGTTAGATCCTTCTGCACATAGTCCTTGACAAGCACGCTCTTGAAGTTCTTCCATGCTTTGCACGTCGCTGCCAACGCATGTCGTTGCACGGAGTCGTGGTGTTCTTCTGGGTTCTCGAACGATGCAAAAATCTCTCGCCGCACTCACGCTTCGAGTCTCACTCACGCTCTTCCACGAATCGAATGTGATCTCAATTCGTTCTCGTGCAACTATTCCGATCGTTCTTCGAAATGCCCTTGCTGCTTTGTCAGGAAGGAGAGGGGTCCCAGATCTATCGACATGTGTGATGGTAAATCGACCCTCGGGCTTTTTCGATAGTCCTCTTGCTTTGCGTGTTGATTTTGGAGCGGACGCTTCCGGCGATGATGTTGAAGAATGCGCGGATGACATGTTGGCCTTCTCATATATACGTAAATAGTGCGGTATAAGCACATACTTAAATTTAATTCCAATATATGTATACATATATTCAAGTATACATATACATATCTAAGTTCATTAGCAACATATATATGCATATACATATGCATATGTATAACAGTAAGATTTAACAACAATAAGATTTATGAAATAACAAGAATATATGTTCAAGTAAGTGCCTATTCTTTCCTATATATACAACATGCATGATACCAGAGGCATAAAAATGACTTAATCAACATATACACATATAAACATTTTAAGTTATTCAAGTAGAAATTTATGCCCAATATAAATATCATGTATCTAAAATCAGCATAATACTATGCAACAGTTATATGACAACTATATATTAGATCTTAAACTTAAATCAACATTTTCTATTAAAAGAAACTAACAGACTCGGGGGGACGGAGGCGGCCGGCGACGGGCTCGGGGACGGCGACGGGCTCGGGGGCTCGACGGAGGCGGCTGGCGACGGGCTCGAGGACGGCGACGGCCTCTGGGACGGAGGCGGCCGTGACGGGCTCGAAGACCGGGAGGCCGCGACGGCTCGGGACGGCGGCGGTGACGGGCCTCGGGGATCGGAGAGCGACTAAGTCTAGGTTGGTATTGCTAATCGCGGCGCACGCGCAAAGCCCTAATCGGGGTTTTATATGAAGGCTTATTACGACGGTTGTAAGATTAGAACCGCTCGTGATAATAAATATCACGACGGTTCGGAGATAAGAACCGCTCGCGATAATCAACTATCACGCATTACGAACTAAGAACCGCTTGTGATATCTATGATATCACAGACGGTTCTAAGATAAGAACCGTCTGTGGTAGTTATTCTCACCGACAATTCTCCTTTTTCCATGAAGTACTACATGGCGCTTCTTATTTGCCGGGTCGATTACATAGAAAACTTGAACAACTTGGTTGGCGAGTATGAATGGTTCGTCTTTGTACCCGACACGTTGAAGGTCCACGGTAGTAACACCGTACTTGTCAACCTTCATCCGTGGAGATGCACCCAACGACAAATAAATAAGGGGATCTTGAAACCACGTAGTCGAGCTCCCAAATCTCTTCTATGAATCCATAGTACGAAGTTTCTCACCCCATCGATCGAATGCATATATGCGGATACCGCTGTTCTGGTTAGTGCTTTTTACATCCTGAGCCTGTGTGTAGAATGTGTACCCATTTATGTCATATCCTTGTCATGTCACAACTGTAAATATTGACCCTTTTGCCAACCATGTCAGCATCTCACTTGACGAGCTCCTAGCAATTTGCTCCTTCAACCATTGGTTGAACCGACTGTTGTGTTGTCTCATGATCCAAACATCCGGCCGCCCGGATTCGCTGTCAAGCACATCCTTGTGCCGGTCGACATAAGGGACCACTTCACCATGTGTTGCAAGATCGTGAAATGGGCTTGCGATACGCCGCCCATATCCGAGTGATTGCTTTCCTTCCTATAGTTCCGATACCCTTGAGCCTCCCCTCATGACGAGATTGAGGCACACCTATTGGTTGAATCTGAGCCATATAATCGACGTAAAACTCAATGATCTCTTTGCTTGCATAACCTTCGACGATGCTACCCTCCGGCCGAAACCGAATCCGTACATATGACTTGAGAATTCCCATGAACCTCTCAAACGGGTACATGCTACGTAGGAATACGGGCCCGCACATTTTTATCTCCCACACAACGTGAACAATGAGATGGACCATGATATCAAAAAATGAAGGAGGAAAATACATCTCAAGATGACATAGAGTCATCACCACCTCGTCCTGCAGAGCATCCAGTCCTTCGGGATCGATGACCTTTTGAGCAATTGTGTTAAAGAAATAACATAGCCTCATGATTGTCTCTCGGACTTTGATCAGCAAAATATTCTGAATTACAATAGGGAGCATCTGTGTCATCAGCACATGACAATCATGAGACTTCATTCCATTTAACTTCAAATCTTACATCGAAATAAGTTTCTTCACATTGCCGAGTAACCAGACGGAACTTTGACACCATGCAAGCACAGTACGCTCGCTTTTCGCCTTGACAGAGTGTAACACGCAGGGGAAGGTACGTTCGTCCATTATCTGTTGTTCTCGGTGCTAACTCACGCTGATGTCCATATCACCAAGTCAAGCCGCATTGACGCCGCCCTTTGTTTTATCACGAATGTTCAAGAAGAGACCAATCAAGCTGTCACACACATTCTTTTCTACGCATGACGCCGATGCGATGTCGAACATCTAGGTACTCCCAATAAGGTAAGTCCCAAAATATTGATCTCTTCTTCCAGATGTTCTTCTCATGACCCCTCAATTTACGTCCCTTTCCGAGGACAACATTTAAATCCTTAACCATATTATAAGCCTCTTTTCCGCTTAAATGCCTTGGAGCTGATCCGACCTCCTTCTCTTCGTCAAATTATTTCTTCATCTTGCGGTGTGGGTGAGCCCTCCGAAGGAATCGGCGGTGACGCATGTACACGGTTTTGCGTGAGTGTTTCAGCCACACACTCTCGGTACCATCTAAGCAGTGAGTACAAGCTTTGGCACCTTTTGTACTCTGGCCCGACAGGTTAGCAAGTGCAGGATAATCATTTATGGTGCAGAACAATAAGGAGTGCAAAGTGAAGTTCTCTCGTTTGTATGCATCCCATACCTGTACCCCTTCGTCCCACAGTACTTTTAAATCTTCCACCAACGACGCTAGGTACACATCAATATCATTCCCAGGTTGCTTTGGCCCTTGGATAAGTATCAACAGCAAAATATACTTTCGCTTCTTGCACAACAAAAGAGGAAGGTTATAGATGCAAAGCGTCACAGGCCAAGTGCTATGTCGGCTACTCATGCTACTGAAAGGATTCATTCCATCTGTACTCAATCCAAACCTTATATTCCTCGGTTCTGCAACAAAATCTACAAAGCACCTATCGATGTTTCTCCACTGGGTGGAATCAGCAAGGTGTCTCAGCATTCCATCCTTCTTGCGCTCCTCCGAGTGCCATCGCAGCAGTTTTGCCTCCTTTGGATTCGCAAAAAACTGCTTCAAACGGGGAATTATAGGAAGATATCATGCCACCTTTCCAAGAGGTCCTCTCTTCACCTCTGTTCCCTCGCCATCATCATCTGATTGATTGTTACGTTTGTAGCGGGATGCGTTGCACACCGGACAGACATACATGTTTGCATACTCTTTACGGTAGAGGATACAGTCGTTCGGACATGCATGTATTCTTTCTACTTCCATTCCCAATGGACAAAGAACCTTCTTGGCTTTATACGTGGTTTTAGGCAACTCATTGCCCTCCAGAAGCATGTCCGCTAAAAGACATAGCAGCGCCATGAAACTCTTGTCGGACCAACCGTTGGTTGCCTTCAATTTCAATAGTTCAAGCACAGCTGACAACTTCGTGTACTTTGACCTGCAACACGTGAACAAAGGTTTCTCTGAGTCCTCCATCAAGCCTCAGAATTTAATATACTCTCGCTCATCATAGTTCTCTTCTACATCATGAAGCATCTGATCCAGATTGTCATCGTGCAGCCTATCCGAATCCGCACCACAATCATCATCCGGCAACATATCATTGACTTCGCCGGCGATGTCATCCGGTGGCATATCATTGACTTCGCCATGACTGGTCCAACACGTATACCCCTTTTTGAAATCCCTCCGAATCAAATGCGCTTCAATCTGCTCTCGATTATTAAACATCTTCAAATTCTCACAGTCAGTGCATGGACAATACATATATTCCACCTCCTTATTCAACATATCCTCCTCGGCAGCTCTTGTAAAAGCAGACATACCATTAATGTACTCTTAACTCACACGGTTTGCGGTATACATCCAGCTTCGGTCCTATATAATGTACATATATAACAACTTAGTATTAAAATTAATTTAATTAATTATTACTACATATATACCACATGCATTGAGGCTAGCTAAATCTAAAATATTAGCTAGATCTTCAAAGTATATATATATATATATATAACAGTTCACCGAAAATTAATTAGCTAGATCAAACAAATTTCATTACTAACCATATCTAGGGCAACCAAGATCTCAATGAATCTTCAAAGCTCTCCTGCCAAATAAGCCTCCTTCCACAAAAAAAATTGGCTTGAAAGCCTTGCCGCCTCCAGCTGCAGCACCGGGCTAAGATCTGGATCGAAATGAAGACAGATGCGATGCGAGCGCAATAAATACATAGCAAGATTATCACGCATTTGGTTTTTAAACAAACCCGCTCGTGATACTACTTACTACGCATTTGTTTTTATTAAAAATCGCTCGTGATATTCCAGATATCGCGCATTTGGTTCATTGGTAAGAACCGTCTATGATGTTTGACTATCACAAACGGTTCGTTAGTAAGAACCGCTCAGTGATATTCATCGCGCATTTGCCTCCAAAATAAAACCGTCTGTAATAGCTCCATCGGGACTCGGTAGCACTATCGTTATACTGCGCGTCTCGGCATACGAACCGCCTCGATCATTAATTTGGTATACTGAACCGCTCTCGCTAAAGGTTAAATATGCACGCCGCCTAATTCTCAACGTAGTACATGCAATATGGCTTCAGTGATCATCTCCTTCCTCTCATTTGTTCATCAAGAGTTGTTCGGCCGGAACCTTGCACAGGCAGCCAGCAATTTACGTCTGGAGCAGCTTCTCCGCACACACCCTGCTCTCCTTCCCCAAATTTCTTGCATCCGTCAGCTCGACCTGATCATCCGCCGTCGACGGAGGCGTCTCGCTGCCGCTCAAGAAAGGGAATTCGCCATCACCCTAGTTCTTCTCAACAATGTGCACAGAGTGGAAGAAGCTCTTGTGACATTGCACAGACTAATGGATAGTGTTATAGGGGTGGCCCCCACCTAAGCCCAGCTAGCCTGTTAGCGAGTTATGAACCCGTGTACGACGACAAGATGGTCTCGGGAAGAATACTCGAGTGTAAGTGCACTATTGTAAAGACACTCCCTCGGGATATATGTATGTACATGACGAAGCCTCTGGGGGACAAGAGGTCATTTGTTCACCTAACTCTCCACTACCATACTCTCTCTCTGTTTGGTCTGTAGCCACAACAGTTGGCGCCGTCCGTGGGGACGACGGAAGCAAGAAGACCTCAAGAAGGATGGCATCAACATCGTCGGCGGCGAGGAGGAAAGGGGTCGCGGAGGCGGCACCCCGCGTCAGCGTCGGCGCCACGGTGTCGGCATTGGCGGCTGTAGGAGTGAACGATAACGCTCACGATGCAGCCGTCGACTCCAACCCCGCCTCCGCCGACGCAGCCGTCGACTCCACTGGCGCCGGCACCCAAGGAGACACAGACATGTCCAACGGCCCTGGTAATACTACGACTCGGGCCAGTAACGCAGGAATCCGCCACACAGACAGGGCGGACAATCCGGCGGCGTGGGCGCTGTCGCGCTACTGCCGCCGCGATCGTGCGCGCCCATTTTGACTACGCCGCAGGTATAAAGATCCCGCCGCCGCCTCCATACGCCCGGCCGAGCCGCAGATCTCCGCGACACTGTGAGCGCCATGCAAGAGGCTTCGAGCTTGCAGATCCCGACGGCCGTCGCGCCGGGGGCCCGTCCACAGCACCCGCAACAAGCGCCCCCGCAGATTCAGGCCGTCAAAGTCATCTCCGGGGGTTCGTCGTTGGGAGCCTCGCAGCAGCCACAGCCGGGAGTAGCTCAGGGTGAAGTCTCCTTCGCGCCCGCTGATGCCCGGGGCGTCGAGTTTCCTCACCACGACCCCTTGCTCGTCCGGGTCGACATTACAGGATGCGATGTCTGGCGCATCCTCATCGACGCAGGCAGTTCGGCGAATGTGCTTTTCGCGGAGTCCCTCGGCCGCATGGGAATCCCTCACCGTCGATTTCAGCCATCGAGGACCCCATTATGTGGCCTCGGCGGCCAATCCCTAAGCACATTAGGCCAAGTACACCTCCAAGTCTCCTTCTATCAAGGTGATAATATTTGGACCGAGGGCATCGTCTTCGACGTTGCGAACACCCCAAGCCCGTACAATGGCATTCTGGGCCGTCCTGCCCTCATCTCCTTCGGGGCGGTCCCACATCATAGCTTCCTGTGCATGAAGCTCCCGGGCCCGCGAGGCGTCATCACTATCTTCGGCGACCAGGACCTCGCCCGACGCATGGAGTTCACAAGTCCCCGCCGTAGGGTGCACGCCCTCGTAGGCAAGCCTAAGGCGGACACACCATCCGCCCCGGGGTGGACCCCTAAGTCTCGACTGGAGGGCGAAGTCAAGAGGGTCCCCCTTCAGGCCGACGGCCGAGTCGTCTCCATAGGCAACGGTTTCCCCCCGGAGATGGAGTGAGAGCTCCTTCAAGTTCTCCGGAACAACGCAGACGTCTTCGCCTGGTCTCCACAGGACCTCACGGGTGTGGACCGCTCCCTCATCGAGCACAACCTCGTGGTCCGTTCGGACGCCAAGCCGGTCAAGCAAAGGCTTCGACGCATGTCCGCGGACCGGCAGCAGGCGGCCAAGGTGGAAGTGGTGAAGCTCCTGCACGCTGGCGTCATTCGCGAAGTTCAACACCCGGATTCGCTCGCCAATCCGGTCTTTGCGGAAGAAAGCGCACGGTGCTCGCGCATGTGCATCGATTTCACCGCCTCAACAAGACGCGTGCCGGCGATGACTACCCTCCCGCGCGTCGACCAACTTGTCGACGCTACGGCCGGCTGTGAACTCATGAGCTTCTTGGATGCTTACTCCGGTTATCATCAAATCTACATGGCCAAGGATGACGAAGACAAAACCAGCTTTATCACTCCGATAGGAACATACTGCTTTGTCAAAATGCCCTTCGCCTCAAGAATGCCGCGCAACTTTCACCCGCCTCATTGCACCGGGCGCTGGCCTCCCGGCTAGGGAGGAATGTCGAGTGCGTTGGCTGACGACGTGGTCGCCAAAACCAAACAATTGGCGCTCACGCCACGATCTCCAAGAGACCTTCGACAATCTCTCGAAGGCGCATCAAGCTTAACCCGACAAGTGCGCTGGCGTACCGGGCAAGCTTTTGGGCTTCTTGGTGTTAGGGCAAGGTATCCAAGCTAACCCCGATAAAGTCGATGCAAAAACGACACGGGAGGTCCAAAGGCTCGCCGGCCGCATGGCCGCGCTGAGCCGCTTTGTCCAGGCGCGGCGCGCGCCGCCCTTCTTCAAAACCTCGCGCGGTTGCGACGGAGCTCGTTGGGACGCCGACGCGCCGCTTTCGACGACCTCAAGAAGCACCTTGCAAGCCTACCTTTACACCGTCGCCTCGGCACGCAGGCTCCCTTTACTTTACCTTGCCGCCTCGCGACAGCCGTTAGCGCCGTCCTCGTTCTCGAGGAGGGCGTTTGCCAACGCTCAGTCTACTTTGTCTCTGAAGCCCTCCAAGGCGCCAAGACGCGATACACGGAGCTTGAGAAGTTCGCTTATGCCTTAGTCATGGCCTCGAGAAAGTTCCGACATTACTTACTCGCCCACCCAATCACTGTGCCGTACTCGTTCCCTCTGGTGGAGATGTTGCACAATAAACAGGCCACGGGACGCATCGGCAAGTGGGCAGCCGAACTCGCTTCTTTTTCCCTGACATATGCTTCGCGCACAGCAATTAAGTCCCAAATCCTTGCGGACTTCCTCGCGGAGTGGACCCCAGCGGTTCAGCACGCCGAGCAGCCAGAGGACCCGGTATGGACGCTCGACACCGACGACGCGTACTGCGTCTCCGGCGCGGGCATGGGGGTGGTGGTCACTACGTCGGAGCGACGCCGCCTGTTATACTCGGCATGCCTCGCATTTCCTATCACCAACAACACCGCGGAGTACGAGGCGCTACTCTTCGGCCTAGCAAAGCTCAAAGCTCTGAGGGCGCGGCAAGTCCTCGTCCGCACGGACTCCAGGCTGGTGGCGGGGCAAGTCGACAAGTCTTACTAGGCCAAGGACCCCGACCTGGCCAAGTACCTGGCAGCTGTGCGAGCCAAGGAGCAGCATTTCCTGGGTGTCACGGTCAAGGCCATCCCCCGCGCAGAAAACGAGCAAGCGGACATTCTTGCAAAGACCGCCAGCCAACAGCTCCCCGCCCCCGAAGGCGAATTCTACGAGGTCCTGCACGCGGTGGCCATCGCGCAGGACAATCGCGACGCTGCCCTAGTCCACCAGATCACCCATCGCATGATCGGCGAGATCCACCACGCCTTCTTACAGGCATCGCCGAGCCCGACGACTGGCGACCTTCGCCGCCATGCAAAGGCCGCGCGATCCTTCCAGCTCCTCGATTGAGTGCTCTACAAAAGAGGAGTCTGCGCACCGCTCCTACGGTTCCTCTCACACGAAGAAGGACAGCACCTTCTGGCGGAAATCCACGTGTGCCTTTGCGGCTCGCATTTGTCGCCAAGGTCGCTCGTCGGCAAGGCATTTAGGCAGGCTTCCATCGCCAACCGCCGCCGACGCCAAGAATCGTGCGCCGTGTCAAGGCTGCCAGTGGATGGGGCGGGTACTTCATAGACCCCCCACCAGCCTCAACCCCATCCCCCCTGTATGGCCGTTGGCGCGGTGGGGCATCGACGTGGTCGAACCTTTGCCCCGAGCCCCAGGAGATTTGCGCTTCATCGTGGTCGCTTTGGAATATTTTTCCAGATGGCCAGAGGCTGTGGCGCTAGCCAAGATTACCTCGACAGCCATGCAGCGCTTCCTTTGGTAGAACATCATATGCCGCTTAGGAGTGCTCAAGGAGATCACTGCCGACAATGGCCTATAGTTCGACTCTGCTCCGTTCAGGGAGTTCTGCGACGACATGGGCATTATGCTTCGGTTCGCCTCGGTCGGACACCCACAGTCCAACGGAGCGGTTGAGCGAGCGAACGGCGCCATCTCCGCTGGAATCAAAAAACGCCTTGTCGGGCTACCAAAAGGCAAGTGGCCCGGCGAGCTCCACAGCGACACGTCCGACGAGATTCACGCCATTCAAACTCCTCTTCGGTGATGAGACAATGACGCCCGAAGAGATCAAGATCAGCTCACGAAGGGTCCTCGCCCAGGCACCAGATGAAGAGCGCCAGTTGTCCCTGGACCTTCTCAACGAAGAGCGCGTCAAGGCCACCCAACACGTCGCCAAGTACGCCCGTCAAATGGCCCGCACCGTAACTGCCTGTATCCGCGAGCATTCCAGTAGGGACCTTGTCTCAAGAGGCGCCGCGCACATGGTCGGCAAGCCCGAGTCCAAGTGGGAAGGCCCGCATAATGTCGCAGAAGAACACCGCAGCGGGAGCTTATCACCTCGCCACGCCGAAGGGCGACGCTCCGCCACACATGGAATGCGGACAAAGTTGCGGAAGTATTATGTCTAAGCCAATAAGGGCCGCCTCGCGCAACCACCCCAGCAGCTAGTCCTCGATTTCTTGTACTCGCCATCCAAGCAAACGAGAATTTAATAAAGTTCGCTGTTTGCGAGGCTATTCATGCCCCCCCACCGAAAGTGTGCGGAGGCTCGCCCCCGGACGCACTCCACGGAGTATAAATAAGACGCGGATGTTTTCCCTGCGCACTCTACCGAGTATAAACAAGACGCGGGATTCCGCGCACGCACTGGTGTTGTCACCGCGCGTACTCCCCGGAGTATAAAAACGTGGTTGATGTTCCCGCGCACAACACGGAGACTCACCTCCGCACGCTCACCACATGGAGACTCACCTCCGCACACGTAGGCATAGAGACTCACCTCCGCACGCGCACCACATGGAGACTCACCTCCGCACACGCACTCCACAGAGGTCTGCCTCCGCACGCACTCTACGGAGTACAAATAAGACATAGCGCCGAGGTCCGCCTCCGCACGCACTCTACGGAGTATAAATAAGACGTAGCATCGAGGTCTGCCTCCGCACGCACTCTACGGAGTATAAATAAGACGTAGCGATGAGGTCTGCCTCTGCACGCACTCTACGGAGTATAAAGAAGACGTAGTGATGAGGTCCGCCTCCGCACGCACTCTACGGAGTATAAATAAGGCGCAGCGGAGGGACGCCCCCGCGCGCACTCTGTGAAGTATAAATAAGACGCGGATGTTTTCCTTGCGCACTCTACTGAGTCTAAACAAGACGCGGATGTCCCACGCACGCGTTGGCGTACCCTCCGGAGCCTAACTAAGCCGTGGTTGATAGTCCCACGTACACTCCAGAGTATAAACTAGATGTGGATGTTTTCCCGCGCACTCTCATCGAAGTCTAAACAAGACGCGATGTCCCGCGCGACGCATTGGCGCATCCTCCGAAGCCTCCAACTAAGCCATGGTTGATAGTCCCACGCACGCCCGAGTGTAAACTAGACGTGGATGTTTTCCCGCGCACTCTCATCGAAGTCTAAACAAGACGCGGATGTCCCGCGCACGCTGCTGGCGTACCTCCGAGCCCAACTAAGCCGTGGTTGATAGTCCCATGCACGCCCGAGTATAAACTAGACGTGGATGTTTTCCCCGCGCACTCTCATCGAAGTCTAAACAAGACGCGATGTCCCGCGCGCGCGCTTGGCGCACCTTCGAGCCTAACTAAGCCGTGGTTGATAGTCCCACGCACGCCCGGAGTATAAACTAGACGTGGATGTTTTCCTGCGCACTTCATCGAGTCTAAACAAGACGCAGATGTCCCGCGCGACGCGCTCGCGCATTCTCCGAGCCCAACTAAGCCATGGTTGATAGTTCCACGCCTGCTCCGGAGTATAAACTAGATGCGGACGTCTCACGCACGCGTCGGCGTACCCTCTGGAGCCTAGCTAAGCCGTGGTTGGCAGTTCCACGCGTGTTGCGGAGGGTACGGGACGGAGCGCGATCGCGTCTACTCCAACTGGGCGCCAGCTCTGCTGCCACCACTTCGAAGGGTAGGGGACAGAGCGCGATCGCGTCTACTCCAACTGGGTGCCAACTCCGCTGCCACCACTTCGAAGGTAGGGGACGGAGCGCGATCGCGTCTAGTCCAACTGGGCGCCAGCTCCGCTGCCACCACTTCGAAGGGTAGGGGACGGAGCGCGATCGCGTCTACTCCTACTAGGCGCATCACATATGCGCTGGCCCCGTCGCCACCACTCTTCGCCACAGGGCACCGTTGCCTCTAGAACAAGTGAACGCGGTGGGGAGGTGCCAACCTCTGCCGTGTTAACAATCAACCATACAAACAGCATGCAGTTGTGCTGTACTCGACATAATGGTCCTCTTTTCCGTTAGCAAGCAAAAGAAAGCAACAGCAAAAGCAAAAGTTACATCACACTACCAGCTCCCGGACGACACTAGGAGTCGGCGCCGTCTTCGGTACGCTGATGAGCCTCCTCCAACCACTCGAGGAAGTTGCCTTCTCGGTGTAGCGTCCGCCGCAACAACACCTTGGCCGCTTCCTCTCCAAAGTGGCGCCAGATCCCCTCGTAGAAGCTCTGCATGGCGGGCAGGGTGGTGCGGACTGCACCGGACCATACCCCGGCCCCGGTCGGAGCGCTCAAGCTAGGAGCCACCAGCCCCTCCACGTGCTCGCACCCCCGGGCGTGGAGCGTGGCAAAGGCGAGGAACGCGCTGGCGTAGCTGCAGTGATCACCGAAGACTTTCGCACCGCGAAGCGCCAAGCTTGAGCCCTCCTCAATCCGCGCCAACGACTGCCTCACGTTCGCGGCGTCGTGGGTGAGGTCCGGCACGACGACGGAAAGGCCCCGCAGGGCCCCCTCCAAAGACCCCATGGCCCTCCAAGCCGCCACGCACACGCCGCCGTAGCTCCGGCTCTTCTCCTCCAGGGCCATGGTAAGCTGGGCCCTCTCCTCCTCCAACGCGCTGATTCGCCCGAGTAAGCCGGCACAATCCTCTGCCGCGACACGTTGGGCCTCTTCGGCAGCGCGTTGTGACGCCCCCGCTGCGCGAACTTCCGCCTCTAACACACAGATGCGGTCGTCCTTCGTGGCATGAGCCTCGCCGCAGCAGACGGTTGCTCCTCCAGTGCCCTCCGTTCGCGGAGGCGCGCCTCATCCAGAGCCCGGCCGATGGCGACCGCCTAACAACAGAAGGACATGGCTGCTTAGCATGCACGCGGTTGGTGATGCCAATGGCGGGCTCAGGAGCTTACCTTCATCCCCGCGGCACCCAGTGCGAGCGCAAATAGGTCCGCCCCGCATGACGACAGCGCTCGCCGATCCAGCCTGCCGTCACCACATTCCGCGACTCCGTTGAGGGCACGGAGCGCTTCCGGTTGTGGCACGAAGTCAGACACAGTGAGCCGTGCGGGCCTTGCGGCAGCATCAGGTGTCCGCGTCACCACTGACCTCACAGACACCACCGCTGCTCGATCCTTGCCCGCGCCCGGGCGACTTCCCCTCTCCTGACGTCGACGACGGCATAAGCGAACAAATCGGAGAGAGCTTCGCGAAGTCACGGGGAGAAAAGGAGTTACGCCTACCTCCGCCACCCCCTACTATGGTGTGGGGAGGTGTCGGCTCAGTCCCTGCCTGGGAAGTAATAACCCCCTCCTCAGTCGGGGTAGCCTCGCGGTCGGATCCTAGGCCACCGCCGACCGCGCCCGCCACATGGAATTGCCCCGCCCGCGAAGGTGATTGCACCCGGTGGCGTTTCGCCGCTGGAGAGCCAGAGGATGCACCCCCGACCGCTCCAGTACCTGCACCTTCCGGCGCGGGTGGCATGCCCGCGGCGGCTGCAGCAGGTGACGACGATGAGTGCTCCGCTGCTCCAGTTGTCGCCAGGCCTGGCGCCGGCGGAAGGCTTATGGCAGCCACCACAGGCGACGGCGGCGCGGGAGGCAGGTCCTCGCCGACTAGCATCGGCGACAAGGTGTCATCTCCAACGACGTCACCGCCAAGGCCCACCTCGCCACCTAGGTCTTCGCTGGCCGCAGCGTGACCCTCCGCGCTGCCATGCTCGTACCCACCCCCTGACACGTCGTCCGGATCAGCGACCTCTACCGCTAAGCTGGCGGACGGGTCAGAAATAGCAGCTTGGGACCGAGACCTTTGCCGCTGGGAAGACGCCCCTGCCCCGCCGGCACCATCACGGCGACGGGGTGAACTCCGCACCGGCACTGGGCGCTCGGGCACAGCGAGGCCTAGGACCTCGCACACCCGGCTTATCCGCCCTAACCTCGTAGGCCTGGTTGTGGCTTCGCGCAGGGTGTGCTCTTTCCACGTGTACGACCCCAGGAAGGCATCGACGGCGCGCTCAGCGTCCCGCAACGAAAGCACTGCACACCCGGTGGGCTGCTGCAGCGACGACACCGAGGAGCGGACGCCATCCCTCCGCGTATCACGCCGTTCATATTTCCACAGGCCGGAGAGCGGAGACACCCCGTACATGGTAAATTCTTCGGCAAGATCGCGCATGTTGAACCGAAGAGCCACGCCGCCAAGTCTCCGTGCCTGCCACTGATCCTCGCTCACCGGCTTTAGCCCCGGGCAGCAGTCGAAGGACGAATAAGCTCGCGCGGGGATGACCGCCTTCCACTCGGATTGCCCAGGCAAACACCGCCAAGCGGACTATTGTATTTGGGGTCAGCTGCGCCAACTCCAATCCATAAGCCTTCAAGACCTCACCGACAAAGAGCGTCGACGGCATCCGGAGTCCCGCCTCGAAGAATGCGGCGAAGACAATTGACTCTGACTCCTCGGGATGAGGCTCCACTTTGTCGCGAGCGGGCAGGCGGGCTCCGTAACGGTCGTCTATCTTCTTCTCCCGTAGGAGAGCTTCGATCGTCTCCTTGGTGGCATGGCTTCGCCCTAGCACCGCAGAGCACCGCCCCTGTGAGCTCTGCCGGGCGTTGTACACCTTTCGGGTCTGCACTGACTCACGAGCCACCACCGAATATTCCACCTGAGGCGGCGTCAAGCCGCGCTAGCCCGACGAAGCGCTACCACTAAGCCGGCGGCCGGAATCTCCGTGGCTTGCCATCTTTCTTTCCGCATGATGGATTGCTGAGAGCAGAGGCGAGTGGATTTCGCGCAGCAACGCGGAACAACAAACTGGACGCACGCGAACGGGATGCACGCCCGTGTGCCAATAAAGCACATTTTATACAGCCCCTTCGCGTCCCGCCATCGGGAGGGCAACCGGCGGGAGCCGTCGGTTCGTCCCGCCCACGGTCGGGAACTGTAACTGACCGCGGGATGGCTCGCCGCATGTCTCGCCTACCTTGGGAACAGACGCGGGCGTGCGGTCGCAAGGCTCCTGACATCCCACGGCGCACCAACCAGGTAGCGCCGCGTGTACCCTCACCTCGGGACCATGCGTACGACGGTCGCAGACCGCCCCAGCCTTTCCAACGTGTGGCACAAATGACGGATCGACCGCTGGACCGCCCGTGCAAACAAAGTTTTCGCTCGCGGACGCGCCCCGGCAATACCGTGTAGCCCGTGGAGGGAAGACTCCGCGACTTCCCCGAAGCCTTCACCTCTGCGGGACCAGCCCGTGTTCGCCGCCACAAAGATCGCAGCAGTAAGCCGTAGGCGCGCGCGCGCGCCACGCCCGAAGACGTCCCTTCCACTCCACTGGCTCGGGACAACCCGGCGTCTGCCGCACATTATACCCCTTCGCTCTTACCACAAACGTTTTTGTACTCTAACGTGTCCCGTGCCTTTCTATGGATGCTAGGTCACAGAAAGCACTAGTGCAACGGGTCAGCCGGCGGGCAGCTACGGCCGCTTTGATGCGCTTCCGCCTCCCGCCGACGAGGTCCCCACCTCCGCAGGCCGGCTTCGAGCCTAACCTCGGCTTCATCCCCTACAAAAAGACACCTCGCCACGCACTCGCGCGCCGGCGCTGTGCACCCGCAGATGCCCCCACTTCAGTGCCTTTGGGTAGCCTAGCCCCCACTACATCCCACATTCCCTTACCTTTGGCACAAGGTACTATTTCCGCACCTTGACCCTCATACTTCCACCGTTTTTCTTTGGCTGCCAGTCCCGTGATATCACAGCAGGCGATCCATTCGGTTGAAATATGCGCCGGTCACGGCACGGCCAACCAGCGGCCGATGATGCGTCACGGGCAAAATGAGCACGTGGCGCACTCACCAGGATGCGGGACAACACAGGACACGTCGGAGTAGACTCCCCAGGCTGCGCAACCAACGGAAGTCGAATCGGCGCGGTCACTTGCGCGTGCGCGCGCCGTTTCAACTTGCCGCCCCTACGTATCTGACCCACATCGGCGAGATCTTCGCCTTTGCGGAGTCGCTCACTCGCCTTCGGCGGTTCTTCGCGCCGCGAGCGGCTTCGCCCGCCTTCGGCAAGGTCTTCGCCCGCAGCAGCAGCCTCGGCCCAACGTCACCCTCGCCCAATATCACACAACTCACAGGCCGCAGGGACGGAGGGGGCCAAAGGGCTCGGCGGCATGGCGTCGGCCTGTGAAGCCCTTCACCATGAGAGGCTCCTGTTGTCGGGGTGGCCCCCACCTAAGCCCAGCTAGCCTGTTAGTGAGTTATGAACCCATGTACGACGACAAGATGGTCTCGGGAAGAATACTCGAGTGTAAGGGCACTATTGTAAAGACACTCCCTCGGGATATATGTATGTACATGACGAAACCTCTTGGGGACAAGAGGTCATTTATCTGTTAGTGATATGCCCTAGAGGCAACATGGAGATGTTGTATATATCACATACTATGTTTATGATACATTACTTTGTTCCTTGGAATAGACATCATCATTATTGATCAATGAGTATGTGACTTATTCATGAGACTCTTAAATACTAAGATGTTGCTATTTCTAAATGATCCCCGATCGATATCATATGAGGAACAAATATGATTCAAAGACAAAGATCAGCATATGTATTGATTGATGATCATGTCTCATGGATCATGGTATGGTGATACCAAATCAATAATATGGACATGTGTTAGTGAACATATGTTGATAGACTCGCCATGAGACACTGCAGAGATTCCATGTGTCATCGCTGGTCTCAAGTAGTGTTTATGTAGAGTCCTTAGACTTGAGGTCATCATGGTTCCCAACATGAGTAGTAGCTTATTTTGGGACTACTAATCACTACTCCGTGAATCGGGTAGTCATAAAAGTAGTCTTCGGGTTTGCCATGAAACATGTAGTGGGATGTGAATGATCAAGATAGAATTTGCCCTCCTTATGGGAGAGATATCTCTGGGCCTCGATGTAATGGATTATGAAAGTGCATGGCCATGCCAAGGTGATTGAGGAGTCAATCATGAGTTTATAATCCATCACGGAATCGAGAGAGTGATTGAGCTATTAAGAGGATGACACAGTCTCGCCTTGAGCTCAATCTATATCGTGAGGCAAAGGGATTCGTACATGAGAGGACATTACAGTTCAGCCGATATGATCTTTACATATACTTTGGGGTTAATATGTCTTACTAGAGACCGCTATTAACATGGTAACCGGAAGGCGTTTCGGTCACGACCAAGTATACGTGAACCTCTGTGGTCGCACGCTTAACGGGTTGGAACACTAATTCGAATATGATTCGGATATGGGCTCAATTCGGATAGAGATCCGAATAGACTCCTATTGGGCCTCGGTCCACGAGGCCCACGTGAGGAGGTCTATATATGGAGGCGAGGCGGAGGGGAGGTGTGCTGTTAACATCTAGCAAAACTCTAGCCGCCACCTCCCGAGCCAAACCCTAGCTGCTCACGAGTGCTAGTACACTCGCGATCGGCGCCCACCCCGGACGTGTGGATACCGGTGGAGGCGCCGCTGCTGCGTTGCGATCTTGATCGGCGTGCGTGGAGGAGACGATCTGTTCGGGACGATCGGCTACTTCCACTACTACCTCGACGCGCGTGATTGGATCGGTTTCCAATTCTTCTTCACACGCTGGCCTAAGTGGTAACGATCCATGATCCTTCCTTAGCATGATGTTCTTGGGTGCGCGGTAGAAAAGTTTTGTTTTCGCCGCCGTAGCCTCACGCGATTCCATTAGTGGTATCGAGCCATCTTGCTTAGTTTGCATCTGGATCAGCGATATGTTGATATGCGATAGTAGTAGATTGGATCTATTACGCCTAAATAAGGTAGCACGGGTTGATGAGATCAATCGGTCATAAGGGGTTGAAATTGGTATGAGTTGATAGCATCACAAGGCCAAAAAGATTAGTTCGTGTTCTTCTTTGATGTACGCGCGACTTGCCCCTACCGGCCGGAATCACCATCGGCTAATCTGCGCACAATCGATGAGATCGAACCAACAGATCGAGGTCTTGTGTTGTGGTCTCCTCAAGTATACCGATCGCGATGATCAATATGATTGATCTAATGAAAATTGAGACATTTTGAATGGCTCGGATTTGGGTTGATTTGATCGGCTCGATAAGATTTTCATAGCGATTTCATAGATGCGATCTATGTAATTCAGTGAGGTTTTGCATGCCGCCCTGAACCCGCGGCGCTCCCCCTCGACCCCGCCACGACCGCCAGCGGGACCGCCGTGTATCCCCTTGTATAGCGCCTTGGGTTCACATCGTTAGGTAGAATGCGATTCTACGCCTAACTTGTTTTTGCAGAGAATGATGTGAATAGTATGGCCCTATAGCTTATTTGAATGTATGAGATGAATGTGATGCATGTAACATCTGCTCATGGCCTGCGTGTCATGATTATTTCAGCTATTGTTAGCTGTATATATTGTATTTAACGACTGCGTGTCGACCTTAATGCTTGAATCTATCTTTGTAATCTTCAATTTCTAGCTATTATAGGTAGTAGCCTAGTTTTGAGGTTACAAGTTTTTAAGCATGGTGGCCTAAAGGAGTGATGTGGAGGATGGAGATCGTCTACACCTACTTGGAGATGGATATCACCATTTTTGGGCCATACTACTTCACGCTTAAATGTGTTTATCTATGATGTTATCTATCTTATTCTTATGCAATGATATATGTGATATGTTGCTTTGGTAGGATAGAATCCTCTTAAAATTAGGTGTTAATGCCCTTCCATATGTTGCACTAAAAGATAATGATCACCGCATGGTAGGTCTACCAAAGTAGAGTGCCATCGGTTATCATCATCATTTGGGGTAGATGTCGGACATCTACATGCGGAAGCATTTGGTTTACTTAACAAGGTTATCAAAATAGTTTTGGACCTTGGGGCATAGATTGGGGCCGAGGCATACTAATGTCACCCAAAGTAGAGTCACATAGGGATGTGATTAGCAAAGTGTTGCTTACCCATGTCACTAGTTTTCTAGCCGTGATGCCAAAGCTCACTAGGAATTAGTGAAATGAGGATCTTTACCCACTATGTAACTTAGAGGAGTTTTGTTGCAAAACTCATAGTGGGAGTCTTTTGCTAAATAGTTTAATAAAAGATGAACATAAACATAGTGCTAAACTTTGCATATTCTTGTGTTGTAGATCATGTCACTAACGCCGCATCCAAGACTTTTAATTTGCGATCTGTTCTTGAGAAAGAAAACTCAATGGAACAAACTTTTGGATTGGTATCGCAACTTGAGAATTGTTCTCAAGCAAGAGCGCAAGGAGTATGTCCTTGAGTCTCCTTACCCCGAAGACTTGCCTGATAATGCTACTGTGGCTGCACGGAGAGCTTATGAGAAGCACACGAATGATTGCCTTGATGTGAGCTGTCTCATGCTTGCCACAATGTCCTCTGAGCTTCAGAAGCAATATGAGAACACAGATGCCTACAATATCATTGTGGGGTTACGTGGTATGTTTGAGAACCAAGCAAGGGCTGAGAGGTTCAATACTTCAAAGTCCTTATTTGCGTGCAGGCTTGCGTAGGAATCCCACACCTCATGTGATTAAGATGATTGGCTACATTGAGAGTCCGGAAAGCTTGGTTTTCCCCTTAGCCAAGAGTTGGCTACTGATGTGATTCTCCAATCGCTCCCCCCGAGCTTTGAGCCATTCATAATGAACTTTCACATGAACAATCTTGACAAGACCCTGGCTGAGTTGCATGGGATGCTAAAATCTGCCGAGGAAAGCATTAAGAAAAGCAGCAATCATGTGATGATGATGCAGAAGGCAAGGGCAAGCCCTATGTCAAGAGAATCGCGGTCAAAAGAAAGAAAGCTCCCGATGCGATCGCGAGCGGTTCTAAGGCCAAGAAAGACAAGAAAGGCGATGCTCATCCTCGATGCGATTGTTACTCTGTAAGCAATCGTGACATTGGAAAAGGAACGCCCAAAGTACTTGGAGGATCTTGAGAAGAAGAAGGGAAGTATGACTTCCACCTGTATAAATGTTATAGAAATCAATCTTGCTACTTCTTCCACTAATTCTTGGGTATTTGATACCGGATCGGTTGCTCACATCCGCAAATCGCTGCAGGGACTAATAAGAAGTAGAAGTTTGAGGAGGAGCGAAGTGGATCTTCGCGTGGCAATGGAGCAAAAGTTGCTGCGGTAGCTGTTGGCACCATGCCATTGTCTTTACCTTCGTGATTAGTTTTGGAATTGAATAATTGTTATTGTGTTCCATCTCTTTCAAAGAACATTATTTCGCTTCATGTTTGCAAGCGTAAGGTTATGACTTTAAATCTATGGACAATGGTTGTTCTCTTTATTTCAAAGATATGTTCTATTGTCATACTCCATTGGTGAATGGGTTATACGTTCTTACTCTTGAAGGGTCACCGGTCTATAACATTAATGCAAAGAGGCAACGTCCAATGATTTGAATCCCACGCTTATTTGGCATCGCCGCTAGGTCACATAAATGAGAAACGCATGCGAAGCTCCATAGAGATGGTATTCGCACTCATTTGATTTTGAATCATTAGAGACATGCGAATCTTGTTTACTTGGCAAGATGACAAAGGCACCTTTCACCGGTCAAGGTGAACGGGCAAATGACTTATTGGCACTCGTACATACCGATGTATGTGGACCAATGAGCTTAACGACGGAGGTGGTTTTCGTGATTTCATAACTTTTATCGATGACTTTAGTAGATATGGGTATATCTACCGATGAAGCATAAGTCCGAATCCTTTGAAAAGTTCAAAGAATTCCAAAATGAAGTGCAAAATCATTTAGGCAAGACAATCAAGTTTCTACGATCCGATCGTGGAGGCGAGTATTTGAGCCATGAGTTTGGCAATCATCTAAAGGATTGTGGAATTGTTCCACAATTGACTCGCCAGAACACCTCAATGGAATGGGGTATCTCGAACGGAGAAATCGCACCTTATTAGATATGGTGCGCTCCATGATGAGCCAAAGTGATCTTCCGTTGTCTTTTTGGGGTACGCTCTGAAACACCGCGTTCACACTAAACGTGGTTCCATCAAAATCGTGAGAAAAGACACCATATGAGATGTGGACAGACAACGCCCTAGCTTGTCTTTTCTTAAGATTTGGGGATGTGAGGCTTATGTAAAACGTTTACAATCTGATAAGCTCACTCCTAAATCTGATAAATGCTTCTTTATCGGTATCCTAAGGAAACAAAAGGATATTACTTTTATAATCGAGGAGAAGGCAAAGTGTTTGTCGCTCAAGCATGGTGTCTTCTTAGAGAAAGAGTTTCTCTCAAGAAGGGATAGTGGAGCACAAAGGCAACTTGAAGAAATTCAAGAAACACTGATAACGTTTCAGCTCCTCTGTAACCACAACAGATGAACAAACTATTGAAGAACTCGTTGTGGACACACCAGCACCACGTAGGTCGAAAGGTCACGCTGCACCACAGAGGTACATGTTCTTGACTACTCAACAACGGGACATATTGTTGTTAGACAACGATGAGCCTAAGACCTATGAAGAAGCAATGGTGGGACGGACTCGAGAAATGGCTTGAAGCCATGAGATCCAAATTGAATCCATGCATAGTAATCAAGTTTGGAACTTGGTTGATCCACTGATGGTGTTAAAACCATTGAATGCAAATGGGTTTTCAAGAAAAGATAGACATAGATGGAAATGTTCACATCTATAAAGCGCGACAGGCCAAAGGTTTCAAACAAATTCAAGGTATTGATTATGATGAAACTTTTTCGCCTGTCGCAATGCTAAAGTCTATTCGGATCATTCTAGCGATTGCTGCATATTTCGACTATGAAATATGGCAAATGGATGTCAAAACAGCTTTCCTTAATGGAAATCTGAGTGAGGATGTGTACATGACACAGCCCACGGTTTTGTCGATCCGCAATCCGTTGGAAAGATATGCAAGCTCCAAAGATCCATTTATGGATTAAAGCAGCATCTCGGAGTTGGAACATTCGCTTTGATGAAGTAATCAAAGGGTTTGGTTTCATCAAGAACGAAGAAGAGCCTTGTGTTTACAAAAGGCTAGTGGAGCGCACTCGTATTTCGGTCTTATATGTGGATGACATATTACCGATCGGAAATGACATTCCTTTGCTCGAATCATAAGTCTTCATTAAAAATAGTTTCTCTATGAAAGACTTAGGAGAGGCAGATATATTCTGGCATCAAGATCTATAGAGATAGATCAAAAGGCTAATTGGATTAAGCCAAGATACGTACATTGACAAGGTGTTGAAAAGGTTCAACATGCATGATTCCAAGAAAGGTTTTCTACCTATGTCACATGGTATAAATCTTAGCAAGAATCGGTGTCCTAGTACACCGATGAGCGGGATAAAATGAATACGATTCCATATGCTTCGCTATTGGGTCCATTATGTATGCCATGCTTTGTACACGCCCGCATGTTTCGTATGCTTTAAGTGCTACGAGTAGATACGATCGATCCAGTGAAAGTCACCGGATTGCCGTAAAGAACATCTTGAAGTACTTGAGAAGAACTAAAGATGTGTTCCTTGTCTATGGAGGTGAGGAAGAGCTCGTTGTAAATGGTTACACCGATGCTAGCTTCCAAACCGACAAAGATGATTTTAGATCGCAACTGGATTTGTGTTCTGCTGAATGGCGGTGCGGTAAGTCGGAAGAGTTCCAAGCAGCAGACGGTGCTTGATTCTACAACAAGCCGAGTACATAGCAGCTTCAAGCTGCCAAAGAGGTCGTTTGGATCAAGAAATTTATTTCGAGCTTGGTGTGATGGCTAGTGCCTCCACCCAATGGACCTCTCATGTGACAATAGTGGGGCCATTGCACAAGCCAAGGAGCCTAGATCGCACTGAAGTCCAAGCACATTTACGGCGATTTCATCTCATCCGCGAGATAGTGGAGAGAGGCGATGTTAAGATATGCAAAGTACAAACGGATTTGAACATTGCAGATCCGTTGACAAAGCCGCTTCCCACCAAAGCATGAGGCTCACACTAGGGCAATGGGTATTAGATACCTACATGGTTGACTCTAGTGCAAGTGGGAGATCATAGTGATATGCCCTAGAGGCAACATGGAGATGTTGTATATATCACATACTATGTTTATGATACATTACTTTGTTCCTTGGAATAGACATCATCATTATTGATCAATGAGTATGTGACTTATTCATGAGACTCTTAAATACTAAGATGTTGCTATTTCTAAATGATCCTGATCGTATATCATATGAGGAACACATATGATTCAAAGACAAAGATCAAGATATGTATTGATTGATGATCATGTCTCATGGATCATGGTATGGTGATACCAAATCAATAATATGGACATGTGTTAGTGAACATATGTTGGATAGACTGCCATGAGACACCGCAGAGATTCCATGTGTCATCGCTGGTCTCAAGTAGTGTTTATGTAGAGTCCTTAGACTTGAGGTCATCATGGTTCCCAACATGAGTAGTAGCTTATTTTGGGACTACTAATCACTACTCCGTGAATCGGGTAGTCATAAAAGTAGTCTTCGGGTTTGCCATGAAACATGTAGTGGGATGTGAATGATCAAGATAGAATTTGCCCTCCTTATGGGAGAGATATCTCTGGCCCTCGATGTAATGGATTATGAAAGTGCATGGCCATGCCAAGGTGATTGAGGAGTCAATCATGAGTTTATAATCCATCACGGAATCGAGAGAGTGATTGAGCTATTAAGAGGATGACACAGTCTCGCCTTGAGCTCAATCTATATCGTGAGGCAAAGGGATTCGTACATGAGAGGACATTACAGTTTCAAATGATATGATCTTTACATATACTTTGGGGTTAATATGTCTTACTAGAGACCGCTATTAACATGGTAACCGGAAAGGCGTTTCGGTCACGACCAAGTATACGTGAACCTGCTGTGGTCGCACGCTTAACGGGTTGGAACACTAATTCGAATATGATTCGATATGGGCTCAATTCGATAGAGATCCGAATAGACTCCTATTGGGCCTCGGTCCACGAGGCCCACGTGAGGAGGTCTATATATATGGAGGCGAGGGGCGGAGGGAGGTGTGCTGTTAACATCTAGCAAAACCCTAGCCGCCACCTCCCGAGCCAAACCCTAGCTGCTCACGAGTGCTAGTACACTCGCGATCGGCGCCCACCCGGACGTGTGGATACCGGTGGAGGCGCTGCTCGTTGCGGTCGATCGGCGTGCGTGGAGGAGACGATCTGTTCGGACGATCGGCTACTTCCACTACTACCTCGACGCGCGTGATTGGATCGGTTTCCAATTCTTCTTCACGCGCGCGGCGTCTAAGTGGTAACGATCCATGATCCTTCCTTAGCATGATGTTCTTGGGTGCGCGGTAGAAAAGTTTTGTTTTCTGCTTCCGTAGCCTACGCGTATTCCATTATTATCCACCTAACTCTCCACTACCATACTCTCTCTCTGTTTGGTCTGTAGCCACAACAGATAGCATTGCCGATCAAGCAGAAACGGCAGAGTCTGAGGAAGCTTACAATGCAATCCTCTTCGAGATTATGGACTATGCTACTGATCATTTGCCCAGGCTGAAGGAGGAAGTGCTGAGGGTAAGGTCAATCTTAACGGCGTTCGAGAACTCAGCGGCTCATCCAACGGACAAAGTCGAAGAAGAAGCGTACGAAGCCCTGAAGATTAGAATCTGGGAATCTCTTTATGTGCGACTTTTGTAATAAATTTCCCTTTAATTTATGATCTTGTCTCAGTAGTTCTGTACGTAGGTTATTACAAGTTATTAGAAGCAACTTGTAATACAAACCGTTCGATCTGTAGTTATATATATATATTAACATCGGACAGACAACATCACAGACGGGTTTGTATTACAAACCGTCTGTGATAATTCTAAGATTATCACAGACGATTTGTAATACAAACCGTCGGTGATAAGCAGCTTATCATAGACGGTTTTAAATAAAAAGCCGTCTGTGATAATGCCAGATTATCACAGACGGTTTGTAATAGAAACCGTCTGTGATACGGAAATATCACAGACAGTTTATTGGTAAGAATGGTCTATGATACTCGTTTTCTCCGACGCCATCAACACAGACGGTGTCCAAATTAAAACCGTCTGTGTTAATGTCGTTCACAGACGGTTTGACAAAACCGTCTGTGATTTCGCGTCTAGTATTAGGCTTTCTGTAGTAGTGAAAGTTCACATAGCCTCAACCAATTCATTCACATAGTCACCTTTCTAGTTTTGTCTTGTAATAGCTATCCTTTGTGTGAAATCTTCAAGCATGTCTATAACCACGGACATTGCATTCAATAGATTTGATAATATTCTGCAGAGGTTGTACAATTTTACCACAATATATAACCAACAGCATGGTTCTAGCATGCTTCTATGGACATGTGACCTAGAGAACTATAACAAAGCATTTCAGAAACTCCACCCCAACAATTGGCACTCCCGACAACCAGACCTACACCCTTATTCCATACATAGTAAACATCCAAACAAACGGGTGAAGGGGTACATCAGGAACCATCTATAATGTGGCTCAAACAAATAAATCCACATCCTGGGAACCGTCTATGATGTGGCTCAAACATAACAATCCTCATCTTATGTTCTTGTCTACACTTTTTATATTCGTGAGTTCAGAGCATTGATCGATGGCAACATGACCTTGATTATACATTATGGACAAATTATTTATGTGTTAATTTATTAATTTGGGAAAGGAGGGATTCCATGTGTATGTTGGGAGGAAACTAAGATTCCATGAGTAGTCGGGAGGAGGAATTGTCTGCGCCAACAAGGTTGTAGAGCTTCACATCACTTATCCCATCTCGATTCTCATGTTCCCATTTCGAATAGGAAATGCATGCATCCAGTGCTAATTAACTCGCTCATTCATTATGTGATTAATCAGTTTAGAAACTTGTCAAATAATTTATATAGAGACCTAGTGCTTAAGTTATCTATAATCGCATAAAGTTTCATGTCAAACTAATGATAGGATGATTTGGGTTCCGAGTGAATTTTGAGTTGATTTAATGCCCTAGCTGAAAAGGATTAAGAGCATGTATAATGGTTTCACATAGGTCTATAGCCCATGCCAGCTAGGATTTATGCATATCCGGAGGAGAGAGTGGGGTCATCAGCAATATAGTAGTCAACTTCAGCGCACAAAAACCAAGGCAAGAACATATGACTTCAACATTATTGAAAGGAGTTTGTCTAGTCCCCACACAGTTTTATGTTCCTAGGCAGGGGCGGAACTAGAATGAAAATGACTGGGGTTCACTACTTCACCATATATATAACAACATATATAGTTTTCAAACAATATTGTGCTAAATAGTAATATGTTTGATAATTTTTAGCATCAATACTTCAATGTAACCGATGACAGCGTATGATGATAAATAAGTAGTGATCGAAATGCTTACCAAAATAAAAAAGCCTAATAATAATATTGATTATTTGTAGCAAACTGAAGATATTAAAGGCAAAACCATAGATAAAAATTGATTGGTATTAGTAAAATACATTATTCGATCTCAATGGCCTATTAAAAGAGAATAAAATTACTTAAAGTTTTCAAGTAAAAAAATAATATAATGATCAAATATAAGTTAATACATTATCTTTTAGTATTTATATTCTAGTAAATTCATAAAGCGATGAACCATAACATCATTCGTAATTTTCGTCAATTCTTATTTCTCTACATAGCAAATAAGTATATCATTCATGAAATTATTACCAGTTAATTAAATGTTAGCTAGATATTTGTATGTTCAATAGTTCAAAAACAATATAATGGGGAAATATGATCAGTGGTTTATTTACTTGACATTGCGGTCAAATACTACAATTTCACTTCCAATTTGCAACAAGCTAGCTTGTTATTTCAAAAATCAAAATTGAAACGCTAAATCTTAACCCTACAATTCAACAAAAATCAATCAATAACCATCACATTGAAATCCTAACTCACAAATTAGAATAATTGAAAGAAATTTAGAACAAAATAGATACTGATCGGGTGGACCTAAGCTTCATTTGGCCGGTGAGGGCATGAGGCAATAGGGACCAAACAATGCTACGGCGAGGGTGGCCACTGGCGCTGATTTCTCCCACTCTCCGGTGATTGGTTGCTGTCTAGCTAGGTGCGGTTGTGCGGCGGACATGGTGTACATCTCCTAGCTAACCATGTGAGACGAATAAGAGACGAGGGCTGCTACGAGGTGACATGCTTCGGGTTAATCAAATGGACGTTGTAGCCTGTAGCGGTCCTCCCTCTTATGCTGGCTCAAATGTTAGCTTGGTTTGCTGTAGTTGGCTCATGGACTAAGGATAGCGGATGCTTCTCGTGGACTGCTCCTACTTATTGAAAATTTGGGTTGCTAGTGCTTGTTTCATTGGATTTCAAGGAAAGAACCGGGTGCACTAAGTTTAGCTTGAGGGAGTTCACACATAGACTGAAAGTGCTAATCCTTGTCGAAAAGTTTTTTGGACCTGGTGTCCTGTGACACCGGGAACCACTTATTAGTTCCGCCCATGGGCCTAGGTGTTAGGAAAACTACAATCATGGATGTAGGCCAGTGAAGAAACCACTGCAGCCAGTGAAGAAAGTAGATCTGGATGTAGGCCGAAGATGATGGCGAGCTCGGCCTTCCCCTATTTGCTCACCATAGTGGTGAGCCGGCCTTCCCCATCCACCAGCCGTGACAACGAGCTTTGAATCTAGAGGCCAACAGCTCAAATCTGAGTGGTTGTAGTCCAAATCTGGCCAGATGTGGATGTCGGCAACTTAGATCTTACCGACGATGTGTTGGAGCGATGAGGGGAGGGGAGGCATGGAGAGGTGTTGGCGGTGGCAGTGATGGGGAAGATAAGTGGTTAGACAGTGATGGTGGGGGAAGAGAAGGTGACGGCTAGCCATGTTGAGAGAGCAGGGTGGGAAGGGAGCAAGGCAAGTAGGAGCTTGAGACGTAGCAGTGAGGTAGGTAGAGGTTGGCTTGGTGGCTAGGGAGGGGGACGCTAGCGGCGGGAGGATGAGTGGATGGAGGAAGGAGGAGAGAGAAGGATTGGTGGATTTAATATCTTACACATGGACCAAAATAGAAATATATTATAAATGTTAAACACGAACCATTGCAATGGATGTCTACCAGATTATTTTTGTTGACATAAACACTTTATAGACGACTATCATTGTACACACCCTAACATGTTAGCAACAAATTAACCGTTAGCACTAGATATATCCTCGTCTGGAATGTAAGATTTTTGGTAGGAATTCAAAAGCACCTTATAGTTTAGATAGATTGAGATGGTTTTGCAAGCCCAAACACACCATGGGACTCTCTTCTGTGCGCCGAGCTAGTTGTATGTTACTTTTTTCTATTTGGGATCAGGTTTTATGTCACTTGAGACAATGGTTTTGCAAGCCCAGTATCACTCATCGTGTTGGTTTCCACATCTAGATTCCATTTAAAAACATGAATTAAAAACACAGGAATAGAAAAACCATGGGAATTAGGGTGGCATGTCCTGTGATTTCCCATAGAGGAAACCCGTGGGAATTGGGCCACCAACTGTTTCCCAACATTCCTCCTAGAAAATAACCCAATAAGAGCCTCTAGAGCCTTCTTGGTCCCTTTAACAATGTCCTCCATGATGACCACGTTCCCTTGAGACACTTGGCCATCTCCTCCTCAAACCTCGTGCACACGCGAAAATGGTCAACGATGACAAACCCCTCAACCCGGACGCGCTTCAGGATGGTGCACAATAGGTATGCTCTCATGCTCTGGTAGGTTGTACTACGAGATCATCTCCCACATGATGACCCGACCACCCCACCACATGTGCAGCAATACCGCGTCCAATTTCACACCGCCGACATTGTCAAAGTAGATGTCGACACCATCGGGGAAGCATTTGTCTGAGCATGGTGTCGAGGTCCTTCTCCTTCTTGTAGTTGAACATGTCTTCGAAACCAAACTTGCTTTTCAGGAGAGTGACTTTGTCATCGGAGCTAGCACTTCCAATCACGTAGCAACCAGCCATCTTGGTGAGCTATCCAACAATCTGATCGACAACGCCCGCCACAGCCAACACGAATTCAAATTTGCCTCTTTTCGGTTTGCCGACTTCGAAGAGCCTGGTGTATGTAGTGAGCCCTATGCATGGCTACATAGTCAACATTGCATCACACCATCACCAGATATTTGGGGTAGAAATAGAAGTAGTGTGGCTAAGCATATGCATACACATGAATCCATTTACCTAGAACACTAGTGTAGTAGGAGAGTGATAGCTCGGGGTGGTTGATCTTGACCAAGGACTCCGACTTCGTGCTGAGAGTGTACTCCTCCCATCTGATCATTCCCACGACAAGATCCCTAGTGGTGAAACTCTAGGTGCAACGAGTCGACTACTTTGCTCACCCTATACATGAGCAAGGCCTAATCATCCACATACATGTAAGCTCATTCAAGATCAGTTCTGAAAACTCTGACGAAATTCACACAGTGACCGATCGATGATGAATTTTGTCCAACTTTGATGCATGTGCACATACGTGTCTCTCCTAGCACAAAGTCTACCATTGGCACGGTGGCACTACCGTCATCATGCTTGGTCATGTGGCCACTCGGGGTCGCAAGACAGGTATAGGTTCTTGACCATCATGGCCGCCGATCTTGGCTGCATACGCAGCTGGATAATGGAGGTGATGACCTCCATGTTGTCTGCCGTGAGGTATCCCATCACATACCTACTCAAAACTACCTTCTTGTTCCTTACCACCGCCGCCTCCTCGTTGCCAGTAGCCATTGATTTGTCAATTAGATATTCTTGTAGAACCGGTGTGGCAACGGAGGGAGAGTGAATGATACCTTCAAATTTTTTTCTAAGTATTTATCAATTCTTCACTCCAATAGCTATGAGAATCTATGAAGATCAATAACCCAAATTTCCAAAAAAAACATATCGGTGCTACAAGAATTTCAGGCCATGAACAGTGCAAAAATAGCACTATTTCTGATACAAAAATTCATGAAACTTTTGATCCGTAAATTCAAAAGACTTAAAACTTGAACCAAGACTAGATCATGACCTTAAGAACCTATTCTAATCAAAAATCTTGAAATAACTTGAGAGAATTGGGATCTTTTGTTTCATCAAGCTCTTTTGCACCAAAATCTGGCCAAAAACTAAAATTGAGCCAACTATCAAACCAAAACTCCAAATCACATGCAATTTGATATGCATTATCTCTAGAATGTCAGAAACTCGAATTAATGATCAAGAAAATTGTTACTAAAGTTTTGACCCTTTTTCGGCTGAAGGAAGCTTGCTCCAAAAACGAGTCAAAAACTAAAAATGATGAATATGACTTGCTCATAGGTGAATAATGGTTAAGATAGTTTTAGATGTATTCTCACATGTCACAGCAAATTAGAACACCAAAGAAATTGAGATAGAAATAGTGGAGCAAGAAATCACTTGGAGAGGCCAAAAAGAGCAAAAATTGGATTTCTTCATGAACTTGCTATGCAAGTGTCTAGATAGGTGGAAATTAAATTTCAGAGATTATCTCTATCTCCTACATATTCTTATCATAACAAGATCAAGAAGGGAAGAGAGGAGAAAAAACTAATCAAATCAAGAGCAAATCAATTAACACATAAGAGATTCATGGAGATGAACAAAGATTGATACATTGCTACTTGAGAGTGAAGGTATAGCCACTTCACCTAGAGGACAAGAGAGGACACAACAGCACTCAACTTCTCTCAAACCCTAACCATAGAACTCATGAATACTTGGTCTCAAGAGAGGATGGTTGTATGGTTAACATGTCTCTATCTCAACCTATTAAATAGATGGACTACCCTTTAACCCTTAGTGGATACTACCCACTTATCACATAAAAACTGAAGCCACCTCTATCACTAGACGCACATCAACTCACTTTTCTTCTTCTCCACTTTCTCCCACTCTCTCCACCTTCAATTGAAGCTAATCACACAGAGTTCTTCAAATCTGGCCGCTGGCTCCCATCACCGAATTCCTTCCCTCCGGTGAGTCTCTGACCTCACCATCATGCTTTATGAGCTTGCCTCATCTTCACTTGCCCATGCTCACTCTCTCATTCCTGATTGCCCCTAGGAGCATTGAATCCCGAAGACATCTCCATGCACCATCCTCGGCATCAACACCACCACTATCGATCTCCCCTCTGTGTTGTCCTATGGTAAGCCTTTGCATTCCCTTGCTATTCCAAGCAAAGGCAAAGAGCTGAGCTAGTCTAGCAACCACCTAGCTCGATGTTGCTCCCCCTCACTACAGCCTTTGTCGTACAATACCTAGCCACCATGGAGAGCGTAGCTAGCTACCACCCCCATAGCGCCAATGCACCCTCTAGCTTCACCACTTCACCCCGAAGCTAAACACCGCCCTCACCGTTGCGCCCTGCCTCACACCATCTCTGACCTTGTCGTCACCACCAATGGAGACGTAGTAGCCTCCATAACCCATTTTGCCCCTTACGCCAGCCTGTTGCCGCCTTCACCATCAAGAAAAGGTAGAAAACGAGCTTGGGTCACTGACCGGTAGGACCCGAGCGACAGAGTGATTAGTTTAACCAGTCAACCCCACCTATCAACCACATAAGTTTTTCTTCTAAAAAATAATTCAAAAATAAAAAAATCTAAATGAACCCTACTTGTTTTAATTTTAGGAATTTCCTTTTGGTTTAAACTTTGAACGGCCATAACTTCATTTCATATCCAAATCTAGTTATTTTTGTTTATAAATTCAAAACCTTTCCAATAATACAAAAATCATAATTTTTGGGGTTCATTTGAGTTTTATTTGACTTTTTGTTTGAATGTTTGATTGACTGTGGACGATTTTGCGTGTATAGACTTCGACACTTTGGATGCACCAATCACTAACGAACAAGATCCTGCCTTAGCCACATTTGATCAAGGCAAGTACTTATAATTGGTCATATTGAATTGAGTTTTCAAATATAATATTTTTTTTCAAAACTACATGCATGCTTATCATAGTAATTGCTAAAATGCTATGTTAAAGGTTCAATGCCTAGTTATACTGTGCACTTGATACTAGTACTCTTCTTTCTTGATTATTGATGTTTTCTTGCCATATCATCCTAGGATATTTATAAATAATAATAACTCCACCATTGATTGAACTTTAGTAAGCTATGATTGTGCTTAAAAATATCGTAGTGGTTAAATGAAATATGGCATAAACATTGCCAACAGAACTTGAAAACATAATAATAATGGTAACATGGGTTACCACTAGAAATAGAAAAAAAATTTCTCTAAAATGGTGGAGACCTGGACGAGTGGTTAGTTGGAGACCGTGTAAGGATTGCACATATTAAATTGGCCATGCGGGATTTGCACGTGTCATTTTTGGATTGGCTGTGCAAGTATTGTACGTGTCATTTTTGGATGGGCTATGTAAGGATTGCACGTGTCCTTTCTTGAATAGCTATTCAGGGATTGCATGAACTTGGGTTTGTGGTTGGTCTTGCTTGAGTCGTTTGAGGACTGAATTCTTGTGCTCATCTTTTCTACGCACAAATTGTGTAACCACACATCTGGTTATGGGACAGACCCTGGCCCACTAATTTTCTTAGCTTGGGTGTGAATCTGGAGCAAATATTGGTTCATAGATTTTTGGATTCCTGATGTGATTGGTGGGAGTGGCTGGTGATAGGCACTACTATTGTGGATTTTATTGAGATGGGTTGTAGACTCCCTAACAAGAGGGTCCCTCATTGAAAACGTAGCCTACGGATGGAAACGTTCTGGGGGTGTGGCGTACCCCAGGATAGGAGCGTTCACTATCACCAGTGTTGAGGACTCTACCCTAGAGTGGGAGTAAGCACGTAGCTAAATATTGTAAAAGATTTGTTATGATTTCCTAAGTCGCATGTCTATGAAAGTGTGTAGTGGATGATATTATGAGTTAATTATATCTTGTAGGTAAAGCTATACAACCTCTGCAGAGTGTTAAAAATCTATTCGAATAGCCATACCCCCGAACACGGGCAAATGTGTAGAAATATTACACTTACGTAGTTTTCATAAATAAATAATAAACTAGTAATGGTTGTGATGATCAACATAAAATGGAAGTGAAAACGGAGGGATTTCGCTTCCACATTAATGGAAACGAAAGCAGAGTGATTTCACTCTCATGATAAAATTTGATTGAAAAATGGATATTAGTTTTAATGTAAAAGGCTAAGTCATAGGTATGGAATCTAACTAAACTAGTATATTTGACAAATTAGCTTCATGCTAAAAGAGACAAAAAACCTTCTTTTGGATAAGCTTTGCATATAGTTTACATAGTTGCACTCTGCTATAGGGACTTGTTAAGTACCTTTGTACTCATTGTCGCTTAATATGTGGTTTTAGATAACGGAAGTGATGATCTAGTGTACGGGTTCATCCATGCCTCTAGGTATTACATGGAAGACGAAGGCTAAGACTAGGTTTAGACCTAGTTGATTGCCTGTGGTAAGATATGGAGGTCTATTTTGGTTTACGTACTATTACGCTGCTTTACTCTAAACAATGCTATTTGCTGGTTGGTCTGTTATGTAAAACTTGGTCATAAGACCTATTTACGATTGTCTATGTAATATGACATACCCTTTTATTTACTCATATGTATAGATATGATATCTGTCAATATTATTGTGTGAATTAGCTACTGATCTAATAACTAATTTAGAATACACAAAAGATTCAAATTGTTAAATCCAGATCCCACGTCGTCGCTGGCACCACAAGCGAGCTCGCTATTCGTGTCACGGATCGCATGTCACCGTTGTCGATGAGCTCAAGAGTCTTTGAGGAAGTTGGTGTGTCCCTGTTGGTCTTGCCGTGCGATACCTCGCTATTGCTGCCGTGTCCACCACCTACACATAGCAGAAATCAGCATCGAGCCGGCCAACGCTGGGCACGGTATGAGTGCGGACATCAACATGAGGAACAACACGTACGGGCAGGGCCAGGTCACTGTGCCCACCCAACGAGATGCTTGCCAGGATCTGCTGCTTAGTCACCACTCGATCATGCCTGCTGGCGCCATCGCCGCTGCGAGGGTGGAAGAGGAGTAGAATGACGGCAATGCAAAGGAGATCCATTATTATAATCCTTGTGTGCTTGCTTGTTTGAGGCTAGGGGTGAAGAGAGAGAGAGAGAGAGAGGAGGAGGACAAAGGAGGAAGAACGGGAATTAGACAATGACCTATGGGTCCTATTATTTTTACTTTGATTTGTTGATTTATGGTGATGAGTCTTCATTTGACAACGAGGATCCAACGTGGCGTCCGAGTCAGCCCAAAACCAACTACTCTCTAATTTGGCTTCATTTCTTGATTTGTTTCGGATGGTTTCACAGTTCCAAGTTCAAAATTGGATCGAGACTAGAGTTCAGGTTGAAAGGTGGACTTTTTCCTATAATTTATAGTGATAAATGTTATCTTTAGCTTTGGCTCAACTTCAATCCAACTTCTCTTTAATTCAATATGGAGCCCTCCAGGTAAAGCCTGAAAATAGGGCCGAAAAATGTCTTTGGCCAGAACCCTGAGCTCATATGTGGCTTCAAACTAAAACTATCCAATTTTGTTCAATTATGCCCCCCCTAGGTTAACATGTCTTGATAACGAATGCTACCATAGATAGTATATTAACAGCTGAGAAAACCAAATTCACCCCCAAGACGACCGCTAAAAACGATAGCAAGTTGTACACACTACAAATAACCCAAAGAAAAAAGCTTTACAAATGAACTATTAATCTCACAGATAATATGAACAAATTTAATCATTCTAGGATTGCAACATTGCACTCTAATCCGTTAAATTATGTCATTTTGCCACTATATTATTATTTTGTTGATTTGAACCTCAAACTATTCAGTTCTATAGAGAAAATAGTTCACAGCAGAGGCGTAGCAAGCGGGGGAGGCTTAGTGAGGCTTGAGCCTCACCTCTCCTGCTGGCAACCAACAAGCAAAGCAGAAGTAATTTTACACATTTACTTGTTGCCCTCAAATTGCTTGCTGCTTGTCACTTTGCTTAAGCAAAGCAAAGCAACAAGCAAAGTAAATCAAAAGCCTTCTGCCATTGGTAACAACTAACAACTCACTTTTAGTAATACTTACCATTTGCTTGCTACTTGCTTACTTCTTGCCTTTCTCGCCGCTCTAAGCGTTTCCGTTGCTCGAGAACAAAAGTTACTGCTGCTTTTCACGGCACGATTCCTTCTCACTTTGCCAGAACCAAATCAAAATCATGATAAACTTGTTCTAAAAATTGTGCTGCCCAACCATATCAATAGACATCACCCACAAAAACAGCACCACTACACATTGTCTCCTTTATCTTATTCTATATTGTCTCCTCCGGCAAACCTTCTAATGACCCGTTCTCTGCCATCCAAACTCTGAATCAAGTGGTTCAAAATTTTAAATTCATCTAAATTTATAATATACTTCCGACTACCTATTTTATACTTTTTTATTTCATTTGATTTTATTTTGTTTTGGCCACTTTTCATGTATAGACTACGATATTTCCAAGTATAACTTGTTGATGTTTCTCATCACCAGTATGCTTTGAGCCCACCCTCCATTTTCTTTCTGGCTTCACCACTGGTTCACAGCCTAATTGAAAAAAGAAAAACAGTTTAGGGGTTGAGAAGACAGCAAGCTATGTCTGCCTTAAAAAAACATAATATGTATCACAATAGCAACAAGAGTTAATGATGCATCCAAGATGTAAATTGGTAGAATCACCCCTGGATGCGCATCTATATTTGTACAATTTCACTATGCAAGGATACATCAACGTTTGGAACATTGGAATTTTGCTAGAAATTCCAAAAAAGTTTAGATGGATTGTAATGGTTTCCCAAGCCCTAACACGCGAGCGGTTACCTTTTTTTTTTTTTTGTTTGACACAAGGTTTATGTTACTCCTACTTGAGGGCGATGGTTTGCAAGCCCAGTATTGTTCATCGTGTTGGTTCCGACAGCTAATTAGATTCCCGATTTTTTTTTCCCCGGATTTCGGTTTATAATGAGAATCTTACGATGGAGAGTCTAATCTTTACTTTTAAACGAGTCACATCTAGTTAAAAATTCACATTGATTTCCACTACTAATCTATGAGCTCACTGTTAGTCGTAGTCTAGTCTGTAAGATGTGGGAAGTCCCTAAAAAGTTCATAAAGAGACATAGCAGTACCATCTATATGCTCCAACTGAGTAGTCTATCAGCACTCAAAGTATATATCAGCTAAGGTCCTAAGTAAAATTTGTCGGCAAAAACTACCAATTCAAGACTTAGTTCATTGTGTACTTATGAGTGTTCTAGGTGGAAGTTCAACCTTAACAAATCTCTACTAAAAAACTGATATATATGTACAGTACTTTGGAAATGTGGGTGAAGTCGATGTGCCTTTGGGATTTGACGAAGGATTGTTAGAGTTTTGACGCCCCGCTCAACTGGGCTTCTGTGATCGCTAGCGGTGGTGATTTTTTTACTGTAGTAGTTACTGTAGTTACAGTACCTGCTTCAATAAAATTTATTTTTTCGTTTTTTTCCCGTTTTTTTAAATTTACTTATACTTTTTTTCGTTTTTTGTTTTCGGTTTTTTTTAAATTTTTTTACATTTAATTATACTCAATAAACCAACTCAGCTACAGTGTTTTTTCAGCCAGCTACAGTATTTTTCAGTAAAAGCCAAAAGCTATCGCTATTCCGATCACCCCTGAGCCTAGGCCCAAAATTGAAATTATAATAAATCCCAACGTCTATTCATGCATGACAAGTGATGAAAAGTTTAATATCACATTGCTAATTAGATAGGAGAAGACCTACTTATAGGATGGAGTCTTACCTAATTAAACCAAGCAAACGAATAACACACATGCACGCAGCGTACGAGTGAATGGACAAACAATTTCGCGTCCCGATTGTGCGTGGAGCTGTGCCTGTGCGTGAGGCTGTAATGGCATGTATTAATTTTAATTAATGCGGTTTTCAATTTCATTATGTGCTGATTTTTGCTTTCCATCTACACCTATGAGCTCTATATAGAGGACATCCCTTCAGTCTGGGGTGACAACCCCCCGTAGAGATAGGACGCGTAAAAAATATCCTCACGGATGCAAGACAGGGTGATCTTCCCTACTTTTAATTCCCCGTAGGATCCCTATGGGGTTGGTCCCATGGGGACCGGGGCCATCTCCCCTGCCCATAGGGTAGGCCTAACAGGGCGGGGTCATAGTGCTAGCAAAAGTCGGGGCGGAGCTGTGTAGGCTTCTCTGCGATTCTCTGCCTTATTATCATCCCTACTTCCACCTTTACTGTTGGCCAAAAAAAATACAGAGCAATCGAATGAATTTTGTATATGGCATACTATTACGAGCTCATGAACACGTTTTCGCATGTCAACCATGCAATGCGCCACAACCAGGACACATATTCAATCCATGAATATCAGACTGACACAACAGCAAACCATAACTGTTAATGGATTTACAAAAAGAACAATTCATGGCATCAAGAGCAAATCATAACTTCAAAAGCCAAATACATGGTGTAAACGAAGCATTCAATTTTAAACTTGAGGTCCATTAGGGCAGTCCCAATGCTTGAAACCATGACTAGTTTCTAATCTTCTAAGACACTATGATACAAACTACAACTTTAATCCATAGTTTCTTCGTGTGGGACCAGATCGAATAGTGACCAATCATTTTCATCCCCTTCCTGCACATGCATTGGCTGTTTCTTCTAAGACACTATGATAAGAAACTAAGTTCGCTGCAACGCATATTTTGCTGGTTTCCTCGCCTTTGGACTTCGTGAAGAAACAGTTTCCTCATGAAGAAACCATTTCCTTATCTCTCCTCTTTAATTACTATACCATATCATCAAAATACTTACGTGGCAAGTCTAATTAATATAAAAAACTATAGCATTGGAACTGCCCTTAGTACTCATCGCCTCGCTTGGAAAGCTCCCCATAACGTGTGAACAATTAGGGTGCACTGAAAAAAGCTAAGCTATTGCAGAACTCGGATTTTGAGCAGACGGCAAGGGTCTGTCGTGAAAACTTCTTTCCTAATGCCTTCATGTTTTAGCTACAACGCTTTGTTCTTTCTCCCCCCCCCCCATATCATCTGTTGTAGTTTCGGATCTATTTATATTGGTTTTTACTGATGGTTTTTGGTTTTAGCTTTTGAATAGTAACATATTGTAGAAAGTCATACGGAGAAAGAGAAAATCACATGTGATTTTGACCGATATAAATGAACTCACTACAGTGTGTACTACAATTAACTAGTAGATTCTATCTTAAAAAGATATTTTGTTTAAAAGTTATGTACTACAGAAAAATTATTTAGTATAGAAAAATAATTTTTAGAAATTAATATAAATAAGACCTAGTGGTGGCTCGTACTAGCCATGAAGGGGGAAAGTAAGGGCTTGTTCTTTTTGGCTGCAGCTGATGGCTTTTGGCTGCGGCTGATAGCTTTTTGGCTGTTTGCAATAGAGATTGCGGAAAGAGATATACTCGCTTGCGATTTTTGATGATACAGATATTAGTTTTTTAACGTGTACTACAATTAACTTGTAAACCCCATCTTAAAAAAATATTTCATTTAAAAGTTAGTTACTGTAACAAAAGTCAAAAACAATTTTTAGAAACCGCAAAGAACAGGACCTAAGATAGGTGATGGTATGGCATCAGATGGACTCGTACTCTAGGTACATCATTTGTATACTTGTTATCGCTTGGCATGTGACAATTTGACGTACAGGTGTGTCCATTTCTCTTGCATTCAATGACACATATAATTTGAAATATTTCTATTTTTATGTATTTCATTAAACTACGCATTCTTTGATATAATTTTCGCAAAACAACACTTCTAATGAACTCTTGTTCCAGTCAACAGATACTGACCAACCGGGATCACCTGTCAGCGACTCAGCGCCATCGTAATTTCTGCCTATTACTGTGACTAAGACAGAGGTCTCATATGGATTGTTAGTTTTGTAAAAAAAACTTTTCATCAAAATGTAGTTTTTTGATAGTTTTGTTAACATGTGTGTAATTTCGTAATTTTTTCGGAATAAGCGGGCAACTCCATTTATTCTATCTTCTCAGGAAATTAAAAATAATACGCCACCTTTCATTTCAGCTGCTTGGCACCTTGATGCTTCATATTGTTTTTAATTTTGCACATAAATTCAATGGAATCCTGATCTGAGCAATGGTTAAAACAAATACTACTACAAATATGCTGAATGGGTGCGAATTCCAATTCTTTCTTTTCCCGGCTCATGTGCATATTCTTGATCAACAGTTCGGGGTGCATCGTGAGGAACTGTTCACAAAAATATCTAAACACTTTTTTTTAAAAAAATATGATCATAAACATTTGTTTTTATAAATATAGTCCTCTCCGTGAACTTACTGAGCATGGCACACACATACCAAGAGAGCTTAGCAGACAACCTACCGAATTTACATGCCATCGCAGTATGCAGCACTGTGCAGCTGTTTATTAACACTATTTAATTAGTACTAATTATAATTAATTAGTACTAATTGTAATTAATTAGTGTTTCAATTATCACTAGTTAATTATGATTTATACTAATTATAATTAATTAGTACTAATTGTAATTAATTAGTGTTTCAATTATCACTAGTTAATTATGATTTATACTAATTAATTACGATCAATACTAATTAAATGCACTTAGCGTTAATTATGGGTGCACAGTGCCACAAAGTGATACACAGTGCGCCAGCATGCACGCAACCGAGCATGGGATGTTCGGCAGGTCTCTAGTCAAGCTAAGGGGCTCGGTAGATGTCTGCTGAGCTTGATAGGTTCATGAAAGGGGATAGATTTATAAAAATAGGTGTTTATAAGTTAATTTTTCTAAAAAAGACTATAGTAATTTTTTTGAACAGTTCCATCCTGAGGCCTGAAAACGTGTAACGCATAGACTCCGCCAACATGTGTGCGCCAATCACTGGGGTAGAGGAATTTTAATTTTTTTGGGTCTACATTTAATACTTTCTGGAATGCTTATTATATTTATTTCACGTGTTTAGGTCTAGTACCCATATAGAGTATTGTTTACAAGCACATACTATTTATTCGGTCAAAGCCAATCGCAACATAGGCCCTATTTAAAAATATTATAGCTTTTAGCTAAAATGATATTGTAGCAGATATTAGCTTTTTGATATATTTAATTAAACGAAGATGAATAAAAAATAGAAAAAATAGAAATTGTTATATCTTTATAAATAATGTAAAAAAAGAGAAAAAACTATGTTAAAAACTAACATATTTTAAACAGCTTGTAGCTTCTAAAGTAAGAAACTATTTCGAACGTGGCCATAGTTCCAAGTAGAGGTGGGAGTTGGGCAGCCCACCGTGCTTTAGGCCGATTCGTGCCGTGCCGGCTCGGCCCAATCATCCCACTGTGTCGTGCCGTGTCGGCCCGTCTCACCTCCTGCTAGGCCCAAGCACGGCCTAAAGCCCGTCGTGCCGACGTTCGTGCCGTGCCAGCCCAAGTCCAGCCCAAAGTAACTATGCACGACGAAGGCGACGGCAATAATTGTGGTGACATCTGTCATCTTTCTTTCTCTCGTACCCGCCTCGTTGAAAATTAATTGAAGTTGAATTAGTTGTATGAAAACATGGGCACACAATGACGTAAATATTTCGAGAAAAGTGAAATTGCATTGATATTTTAAAATACAATGTTACTGCCTCGTTAAAAACCTTACGCCCCAGAGTAGAGTTCCCTGAGTAAGAAAAAGAGTACAGTAACAATACATATACATATTAACTATAATAACATAGTACATAGTAGCTACTCATCAATGTCTAGGTCGTTCATGCGTTCGAGATCAGCGTACGCCTGCATGATTTCAAGATCCTTCAATTGATACTGTGCCGCTCTTTAGCTAATTCCCAGTCTTTGACATATGTGATCGCCTCCACTATCCTGGGTGTGAGGGATGATCTTCTTCTTCGATTATTCTTCCTACCGTACTAAACGTCGCTTCTGAAGAAACAGTGGACACCGGCACTAGGAGAATATCCTGTGCGAAATGTGACAACACAGAAAATATCCACTTGTTGTTCTTCCACCACTCGATCAAGTCTATCTTGCCTCCACTAGTAAGATCAGAATCCACATTTATAAAATTATGCTTCAAGTAGTGGTTCAGCTCTGAGGCAGGATTCCACTTAGAGGCTGCCTGAGGCTGAGAGGATGAAGAAGTAGACTTGCCCTTTAACTTCTTCCACAAGTGTGATGTTAAGCTTGTCTTTCCTTGGTGGGTCTGCTGTGAGGCCTCCGATCTTTCGCTGCTGCCAAATTTATCATAATACATTTGGAAAACACGAAAAAGCTCATTTTTAACATGTCCGAAAGCTTCCGAATAATCAAGGCCAAAGCATTCACCTATTCCCTCCATAGCAATTTGTAAACCTGCTAACTTTTTTGTAGGATCAAAAATAATACCAAAACAATATAAGTGTGAAATAGAACCAAAATATTTAATAAATTTTTCCTCCATTGCTACGACGGTTTGGCTTAAAATGGGATCCTCCCTAAATTTGGCAATGTTGTTTGCAATTAACCAAATAAACTCTATAACTAAGCAGGAAGTAGGATAATAAACACTAGATAGAACCTTTGTGGCTTTATAAAAAGGTTTTAAAACTCTCAAAAATGAGTAGCAATTTGCTAATCTGAATTAGTAACTAATAATTCATTATTTTGGGAGTTAGTATTGATAAAAACGGATATAATTTTTTCGTACCCTTGTAACTTCTTTAACATAATATATGTTGAGTTCCACCTCACTTTCATGTCAAGACCAAATTTTCTTGGCTCTCTCCCATTGGCTACGTAGTACTCCGCGAACCTGGCTAGCACTTTTGTGGGGAACTTGTGAGGTAACATATGGCATCACAGATACTATTCAAATATGAGCTAATTACTTGCATACCGTCTTAAACAACAAGATTCAAGATGTGGCATACATATCTCTGGTGGAGGATATAACCACCAATATATGTTTGCAATCTTGGGGTGAGAATGTTCATAGCTGTTGTATGCTGATGTGTTATCAAGAGTTATAGATGCAATTTTATTATCTATCTTAAAATCATCAAGTACGTGTAGTATACGCTCAGCAATGGCCTCTCTTGTGTGTGATTCATTTATTAATTTAAATCCTATGACTCTCTTATTTAACTTGTAATTATTGTCTAAATAATAGGCTACAATACTAAGGTAGGAACTTCTCTGGTGTGATGATGTCTAAATATCTGAAATTATAGCAAAATAAAATTGAACTTGTTGGAATTGTTCTTTAAGTTCTGCTAATTCATTTTGATATAATTGTAAAATAATAGATGTTGTAGTTCTCCTACTAACATGTTGATACTGTAGGCAAAAGCCGCGCTGGATCATTCTTTCGAATGTGTGACTTTCGCCCATCCTAATCGGTTGATCTTCTGAAACAATATATCTAGCAATTTCTTTATGGGCAGAAAGTGGGTTGTATAACCAAGTACTTACAGATCCATCAACCACGAAGTTCAGTTGCGTTTGTACTCCTCCTTCTCCTCCTCCTCGGCCCTGTGCCGCCATCTTGCGTAAACATGCTTTGTAGTGTCGGTTTAGGTGTCCTGTACCTAAAGCTGTACGAGCAGTTAATTTAGCATTACAATAATTACAAGTTGTAATTTCTACCATTTCGCCTTCACGGATTTCTTGGCTCCAGGTCATGTGTTTCCAGCAGTTCGCTCTTTGTCTAGACCCGCCAGTGTTGTCATCCGCGGGCTAGCGATGGAACTCTGGACTCTCCATTGGCCCCGGACCGCCTTGATACTCTTCGAAGCCTTGTGTATCGTCCATATGACGATCATCCATGCCGTAGTCTCCCATGCTTGGCGAGAGCTGACGAGGATCAACAGGAGTCGGAGCCGGAGGACTAGGAGAGTGACGGTGGGAGTTTACACTAAGTCGCCCTGCCGTCCTCTTCGTGCTTCTACTCCTTTGCATACCGGTCAGGAACTCCTTGGTACTTCAACTCCTTGGTAGCATAGTGGATGAAGAGTATAGAGGAATGTTATAAAAAATAAAGAGTATAGATGAATGTTACAAAAAAAATATAGAGTATAAAGGAATGTTACAAAAAATAAAGAGTATAGAAGAATGTTACAAAAAAATAAAGAGTATAGAGCAATGCTAAAAAATAAAGAAGTGAAGAATCTAGACAAATGTTGAGGAAGTGAAGAACGTAGATTCCTTCTGGTTGTGAAAATGTGAAGGTGTAGAAATGCGCTGTGAGTTGTGAGTCTTGTGACGCTCAACTTATTTATAAGACGAAGGTTAGTGAATGTTGTAAGGAATTCATCCATTGATTATAGATGTTAGTGAACGTTATAAGTTGAAGGAATTCGGCCATTGAATTGTCACTTTTGTAGTTTATGGTACATTACTGATTTCTGATTAACCCAAAGTCTGAATTCTGAAACCAACTGTCAACTCACACAGTCACACCCATACTTTTTCCCCCCGGCCCCCTCATACATGGCCGACACGTCTCCCCCCACGGCCCCCCTCCCCCCAGATCCCGCCGCGCAGACCCCGTCGCCCTAGTTCCCCACTCCCCCTCCGGCCCTCCCCCTCCCCAGATCCCCCGCCCCCTTCCGACTCCCGAGTCCCGGCCTCCCCCCGCCGCCCCTTCCCCTCGGCCCTCCCCTTCCTGGATCCCCGCCCCGCGCCTCCCGCCTCCCCTCCCCCGCCGCCGCCTCCCCGCCTCCCCCTCCTCCCCCTCCCCCTCCGGCCCTCCCCCCCGGCCTCCCTCCCCCCGCCCCCCTCCTCCCCGGTCCCCAGCCTCCCCGCTGCCCCTCCTCCTGTGTCCCCACCTCCACCGCTTCCCACCGCCACCCCCTTCCTCCCCGCCGCCCCTCCTCCTCGGTTCTGTCACCTTCACCGCTCCCCGCCGCCCCTCGGCCCCCTCATCCCCTTCCTCCCCGCCGCCTCCTCCCCCTCCCCCTCCTCCCGACCCCCACTCTCCCGCCACCTCCCCATTCCCGCCGCCCCTTCTCCCCGGTCCCCCACCTCCACCGCTCCCCCTCCTCCCTCTTCCTTCCCCTCACGAGCTACCAGTGCGAGTGGACTGGGCAGCCGTGGTGGCGCAATGCGCGTACGCATGGGCGTAGGTGAGGGCGTTCGTGGTGGTGACGGGCTGTCGGCCATGCGGCGGCTGGTGCTCCTGTCGCTGGCGATGACGGTGAAGGTGCTCGTGTGCCTCGCGGTGAAGGTTCTTCAGCTGAAGCCCGAGCGACAATACCGGTGGATTGACGGCCGACGGCTCCTCCCTTGGCAGTTGGCACAGCCGCACGGCCACGGGTACTCCTTGTCTCCTTCCCTAATCCCCTCTACTCCCTCACTGGCTCTCTCTCTTTGCTCTGTGATATGTGAATATGCGATGGGCTATGGGTTGGCGTCGGAAGGGCAACGAGAGGCGGGAGGGCGGGGGCGGGGGGGAGGGGATGCGGGAGGGAGAGCTAGGGAGGCCGCGGGCGCTGGCGTGCTGGCTGTGCCCCCGGTGCTGGCCATGCTCCATCGGGCCGGGCCAGCCCAAGCACGGCACAATATGCCGTGCCGTGCCGCCCAACGGGCCGGCTTTCTAGTCCCAGCCTGGCCCGCCGTTCGTCGTGGCGTGCCCATGCCGTGCTTGGGCCGTGTCAGGTTAGCCGGGCTTCGGGCTGGCCCAAAATAGCCCGGCCCAACTCCCACCTCTAGTTCCAATAATGTCGACCGGGTCCTTGTGCTCATGATCATGCTCAGTTCAGTGGGAGTGGGAGTCTCAGGCCATGTGTAGTGTGCGAAAAAAAACCAGTGCTAGAAACAAAAAGTGGTAGTAAGCACCCGTGCTGGCCATTGGGCTATGTGCATGCCTGAACCAAAAAGTTAGAATCCGCGCAGGATGTTGCTCCGGATGCAGACAGTAGAAAGTTGATTTTTTTTATTTAAAAATGAAGAGATGGCGGTTATTACAACGACTCGAGTACAATATTTATCCCATTTATGCCTCCGCTCAGTTTGGCTGCCCGTTAGGCGGCAGTGTTGGGCGGCGGCTTCTTTAGGTACTGTAGCGTTTTGTCTGTTTTCTTTTTTTTTTTGGTTTCTTGTGTTTTATTTTTTTCTCGTATTCCTTTGCATTGTATGTGATAGGTTAACATGTTATTTTTATTTTTATATATTTTTAAAATTTTAATTATGCCTAATAAGTAAACTCAGCTACAGTAAAAAAAATCAGCTAGCTATAGTAAAATTTCAGACAGAAACCATAAGCTATCGCTATTCCGAACGTCTGTGGGTTGAGTACTTTTTATAATCTCAACGTGGGACCCATTTAAAAGATTGCACTGATTCTAAACACTAGAGAGAATATTAACATCTAGCATCTTGCAAATGTAGTAGTGACATAGATTATCTATTTGCAGTAATGACATAGATTATCTAACACTTGTTTACACTGTGGATTAGGGCTGTAAAAAAAGCTCGAGGCTCGCGAACTACTCAAACTTGGCTCGTTTTAGATCCGATTCGAGCTCGGCTCGAGCTCCAAACGAACCGAATTCGAGCTTGATCTCAAGCTCGCGAGCTTCAGTTAGCCGAACTCGAATAGCTCGCGAGCTTGAGATTTTTTATCCCATTCCCCGTATCCCGTCGCGCACTCCCGCCCCCCGCCCAAATTCCCCTGCTCCCCCCGCCCGAATGGGCCGAATCCTGCCCGCTCCTCGTGAGTCGCGCCCCGCCCCTCTCGCGCGCGCCCCGCAGCCCGCCTCCTCGCGCCCGCCCGCAGCCGCTCGCTCGCACGGTCGCGCCCCGTCCTCTCTCTCTCACCCCATCCCTCTCGCACTCCCACCGCCCGCACTCCGCCCCCCCCTCCTCTCCCCGCGCTGCGCCTCCTGCCCCGCCGCCGCCCCACCCCGCCCCTCTCCCCGTCCCCTTCCTTTCCCTCGCCGCCTCCGTCCCCCCCTCTCTCCCGCCGCCTCCTTGGCCCCGCCGCCGCCGCCCCACCCCGTCCCCTTCCTCTCCCCGCCGCCGCCTCCCCCTCCTCCCCGGCGCCTCCTCTCCCCCCGCCGGCGCCTCTCGACCCGCCCGCCGCGCCTCTCTCTCCCCCGCCGCGCGCCTCCTTGACCCGGATCCGGCTCGGCCATGACTCCTGCGCCTCGCCACCAAAGCAGTACTCCCTGGGTCCATCCCCACTCCCCCTCCTCCCCGAGCCGCTCGAGCTTGTCCGAACCGAGCTCGAGCCTAGCTTGAAGCTCGACGGCAATCTCAAGCTCGCTCAACCTCGGCTCGAGTTTCTACCGAGCTCGAGTTGAGCCAGGTGAAGCTCGCTCGAACTCGACTCGTTTACAGCCCTACTGTGGATGGCCTAAGAGGCAACAGTATTGTCAGCTAGAGACAAGCAGACACATGCTTACCAGCTGTTGGCTTTGTGAAAAACGATTCTTGCATGTCCTGATGTCTCCTATTTACATTTTTTTTGATGAGGACATGGCCCCAGTGGTTACAACCATACGAGCTCGCAGTTGGGATCTACCAAAACGGAAGCCAACCAACTTGTCAAGACCATGTCGACGTCTTCCCCAACTCTTCCTTATGATCACCACGTCACTTTTGGATCAATTCAAGCAAGAGTTCAAGTGGGATACTTTTTGGAATCCAATTAGGCCTCCAAATCAGTTCGGATTCAGCATGACAAGGCAAACTTCAAACAAGCATAACTTTCACATACGGAGTCCGTTTGAGGTCTATGAGTACTTGATGGAAAGCTTTTCTCGTCCTCTTTCCAACGGATCTGACCTTGCATGCAAATTCCATCTGTAGCGCCCGCAATCATCAAAAGAACTCACTACATTACCTATTTGGGCCAAATTGGGCCTTGTAACGCATGGGCCAAAAAGGAAGGTGCTACACCCACAATTTATGGGCGTGTTACTGTTCACGTGAACAGTAATTTATACCACCCCTTGTTTTCTTAGTTTTGTGTGGCTTCCACTCCCCTATTTAAGGAGGCCGCAACCCTCTAGTTTTCTTGGATTTCGTTTATGTTTAGTTTGCCTTGTTGCAACTTGTATCTTCAGTTGTGTCGGACGACCACCTGTTAAGATCCTTATTCGGAATCCCACCAAATTCAAGTATTTCAATCCTATTTGCAATTTGAGATTGCTTTTTATCTTGTTCTTACGTGTTCTTCGGTTGCATGCAGGAATAGAGTAAGCTAAAGGGGGCACCAAGTAAGCATTAGATTTGTCATATCTCCACAACTTCGGACTAAAAATTTCCAACAGGGAAGCAAGTATACATACTTGTACTGTGAAACAAATATCACTATTGAAGAAGACAATTTGAATTAGCTGTAGAAATTCTTCAAGTATGTGCAGCAAGACAGTTCCAACACCATCCCCAGAGAACACTCTGTCATGGTTAGAGAACTTGAACTTCAGTCCGAACAAGACTGGTAGACTATCAGCACATGTTGCTACTGAGCATAACATCCTGGTATCAGAAGCATCACAAGGAAATTCCATAGCGAGACCCTGGACTAACTTCAAAATCCTTTGGGCAAAAGACAACCTCATGTTAAAGTTGATATCTTCTATCACTTCCAAAAATGGAGATTGACAAAGCTTCTGAACCAATGTAAGAAGGCGAGGTATACAATATAGGTGAACAACTGCAAAATGTTGTGCTATTGACACCATGCCATTTAAAATGCTGCATACAGTGACTCAGTGTTATCTGCAATAACATAATCTTGCTGTAAGCATTCCGGTGATAAGGTCAAACGAAACCGTTGCAGATCATCTACACTCTTCGAGCAGTTGAAGCCTGGTCAAGTATCATCAACAAGTGTACGAACATCAGCAAATGAAGCACCAATGGTGTAAAACCTTTAATTTCATTTGAACAGATAAGGCCTCAAGAATTTACCTTTCAAATAGCAGAAATATTTCTCTTGCAGGCTCAAGCGCTTGGATTCGACTTGGACAGATGACCACTGCTCGATAACGTCATTCATAACGCTGGATTCCAATGAGTACACCTTGCTGGGAGTCCCTCTAAGCAGCACAGATTCAATGAAATAGGCAACTTCATTTTGCAAAGATGTAAAACATGATTAACAAAGACAGAATGCTAATTTAAGCACATTTTCAAAATGCTGATTGACTCAACTAAAGTGATGGGAACAATATGGCGATAGCATCTCAAATTACTACAAGATTAGATAACAGCGAGTTAGATTTCATAAGGTAAGAATGTCGCCCCCTGAATTAAAACCAAGCCAAAAGAACTTACCAGTAAGCCAAAGTCATCACATGCATATGATGTTTTTTCCAGATACAAGAGACAGAATTCTAAAGACCTCTCCACAATCTCCACAACCGTCAGCTCCACTTGTTCCATTGATAACCAAAAGTAGAAAGAAAACATAGAAGTGAGAAACAGATCAAATACTTGCTAGACATGTTCCATTCTTAAGATAGACAAAGAAATGTGTAAAACAAAAGGAAAACTCCCTCTCTGAAGGATAACGGTGCACTCAACACAGAAAGGAAAGGAGAACCATATAGTAAACGAGACACTATCAAACATCAAATAAGCAAGGGGCCCAGAACCTAAGAAGACCACCAAAAAACATTGCAAACATTCATGACCCCGCAGCACCAATAGTACCCATGTTAAGACAACAAACACAAAATGGAACAAGCTTATGCACCTCTCATGACACGAAACCAAGGCAACTAAAACATAACGCAGAAGTTGAACGCAGCCCAATGCGCGACACAGGAAGGATGTTAATCAAAACAATTTAAGACTGCAGCCTGATGCAAGCAACCAAGTGAAAAAAAGCCTGAGCTACAACACGAAGAAAACATCATAATGGAGACCAAATCACCCAGTAGATAATCCAAACTCAATACCCTAAGATCATGCAAAAAGGAAAATGAAAATAGTAACAACGGTCGGCAAAGCTGCCCAACAAGCAAGAACATAGCAGCCACATAAAGCGATGAAACACGAAAGCTATCGATCGATCACAATAGATTGTTCTAATCAACAAGAAAAAATGATTATGATCCTAAATCATTCAACCATTCCTCAAACCAAGTTAATCCTACTCCCGAAAAAGCATGAGCAAACCTAAGATCATAAGCCAACGCAGTAGCAGCAGCGCATCTCACACCCCCCAAGCTTACAACTGCAAGATCACACAATGTACTAAGCAAATCCAAAATCGTCGATAGCAGCAAAGCAACAACCCTCGGAGTACTGGGACCTCGAATGAATTTGAAATTTCTAGCCATAGCTGCTTTTTCTAGTGATATCTGTCAGGGACTTCAGTTTTGCTATGGTGATCGGGGCCCATTGCCTTCCAAGTATCCAATAGGTAGTCTGAAATGTTGTCATTGTTTTCTTCGGTTGTAGAGGGACCCCACTGAGAGAGACCTCTGTGATTGTCATTCAACCCTCTAGCCTTTTTGATATTCCTTTGCCACGTTTAGTTACCTTGATCTTCAAAGCGTCAGACCCATTCAGTGACGTCGATGATGATGGCGATGACTATACGGACATCATCTCTCTCACAAACAAAACTAATTACAATAAGTTGTGAGCATAAACATTGGCACATGGTTGATTTTATGTATTTTAATGTTCTTAATGTAGTTGTTAAGAACTAAGACTATTAGGCGACATATATTATTTCTACAAGGTCTCTTTGCAATACTCTAGTATGAAGCTAATGACACACGCTAGTGTCTCAGATTCTATGAAGTTGATCATGGCTGGAGTTTCTTCCTCCTCATCATACTGTGTGTCAGGCTTGTTGTTGTCTTAGGCATATGTTATTTTATGCCTAAGACAACAACAAGTCCAACATGCCAAATTATGAGGAAGAAGAGACAACAGCTATGACTTACTCCATAGAACCTATCACACGAGAGTGTGTGATTTGTTTCATACCATTTAAAGGTCTTTTGGCATATATTATTGCTATAGGGTCTCTTTGGAATACTAACATGCCATTCCAAATAGATTTTGTAGCAATAACACGACCCTCCCTTAAGGTTGCTTCTAAGAACTCTAACTCACTTAGAAACGATAGCTCCAACAATTTACTTCTAAATTCATTCCCTAGCTATTTTTTATTATTTTCACCAAAACTTCAATCCTGATACACCTTTATAATTTGTTTCTCCCCCAACTAGGATTTTGAATGATGTGACATGTATTTCTTAAAAACTACAAGACAAACATTAAATCACTATACACTTGGGCTTGAAAGGGCATGAAGCAAATTAATTTGCTTCATGACTTTTGAAACCCAAGTGTACAGTGTCGTAATGTTCCTCTTGTACTACTATTACTCAGATTCATAGTGTTTCGTGCCGTCTTTTACTTGACTAACAAGATAATTTCGAGTCTTTGCCCACTTCATTTCACTCACAGCCTAGAGAGCCCCCAAAGCCAACCAAGGGAAGCCACAAGCATAGAGCCCCCAAAGCCAACCAACGGAAGCCACAAGCACAGAGCCCCCAAAGCCAACCAAAGAAACCCAGCATTTCATCTCTCCGCCGAAGGCCAGAGAGTCTCATCCCAAAACCAGCAACCCACCCATAGAAGTAAGAAGAGGAGAGTCAGAGGAGGGGAGACAAGAACATAGTGGAAGCCAAAGGAGAGCATGGATCATTGAGGACCCAGAAGGCTGACCGAGAGGACCATAAGGCAACATCTTTGCAATGCAAGGGGCCACCATCCATGTCTTCATCCACATGATGATCACACCGAGAACACCCCCAACAACCTTACCACTTCCAACCCAACACAAGTAGGCTCACCTCCCCTCCCATATCTATTTTTCCAATTCTTTTTGGGTTCTACATCAAAAAGACATTAATAGATATGAACGGATCTAACAAACATGAGGTAAAATGTGGGATTTATGATCCATACTGTCGAGACCCGAATATGCAAATTCGTACTCTTTGTGTAAACTGCACCAGTCCAGGATCACGCTAGTGCACACAGTCAAACATAGATATAATAACAACCATATACACGCTAAAATAAAGGAAAACCTCAAATATCGATAAATATCCAAAGTACGATTTTATGGCCAAGCTTACAATATCACTAGCCCGAAGGGCTTAAAGTGTAGCAGCGGAAAGAACAAAATAAGCGTAGTAGCCATTCGACATGCCCATAGGCAATCGACTGGGGAGCGAAGTCCTAATCCGTAAAGTCATCGAAGTACTCTCCCTCTGGTACCTCCTGCTGGTAATACTTCTCCAAAACTGAGTAACAATGGTGTAAAGCCGTGAGTATATTGGTACTCAGCAAGTCGTTTATAACAAATAAATATAATATAATATGCAAGGCTTACCAATGGAGTTATGAAATGTTCATTTGCATAAATTGACATTTTAAGATAAATACAACAAATAGATTGAAAGCGAACTGGAATGAAAACAATAATAAATAATCAACGGAATCGAAATAAACCACTTGTGAACCTCCCATTCACAAGCTAAGCCAACAGTGAACCACCTGTTCACTTTCCAACCAAAAACCACAACTTTAAATGAAATCACTAACCCTCGTGTGAAATCACCGAGCATTGTCCATGACTGAGGATGTGGCTATTCGAATAGTTTTACACTCTGTAGAGAATGTACAACTGTATTCACACGATGTGATTAGCCTCGACCTAGGGAAATCACAACAAGGCCTTTACAAAGTTCAATTCCAACTCAATTCTGCCCGCTAGGGTTTCGCATCACCCCCCTTGCTCTACATGGAAATCAGCAACCAAGTTTATCACAATGGCGAGATTGAAATCGAAATATCCTAAATTAATCAGCCAGGTCTATCTCATACTAGACATGTGGTTTGCACGATAAAGCTCAGTTCAATGGTGCACAAAGTTAAGTCCTTAAGTCTACTCGGGCGAGACTACCACATCTCACGAAGTGAACCTGCACTTCCCCCTTTACTGCACGATCACTCGCTCGAGTGAAAACCAAGTTTGTATAACCGCGCCAATAACACATCAATGTCATGGCACAAATTTTATACTTGTGGCACCAACCACGGTTCCATATCTCATTAAGTCAAATTAATTATTCACATACGATGATAAACTCTTTCGTAAATTAAGCAAGACTAAGCATTCTAGTCGTACAACCCATGTGACATTTAATATAGCATCACTAATAAATTTTCCAACCTATGGTGACAATGGCATCATGGCATCAAAATAACAAGGAGAAATTATTCAATTTGGGATGATAACTACTGGTATAAAGGTTTGTATTAAAATTGCGATACATGATAAAGTAAAACAAAATAATTAAATAATAGATTACAAACTGGGTTCAACATGATCAAAAGTTACGACTTGCCCTGGTTATGCTCAGCGAGGTACTCGGGGTTTTCTAGCGTCGCTCCTGCTCCTCCGGAATCGGAATCTAACGAGAGAGAAAACGACCAAAATCATAAAACAAATCAAATAAAATTCAAATGAACTCCAAAAACCTTGAAACTAGAGCCAAAAGATAGAGCTTGATTTTAGATGAATTTAGGAAAAAAACAATAGAGTCAATCGAAGCTAGGACGGAGGGGAACGGACTTTCAAAAAATTTAAATCTAAAGAAAATATGAAAATTCAAAAATTCTACTGTGCTGTGGACTTGGTGCACGAAAAGGTGGGTTCACGGTGGACTTAGTCCATGGAGCTATGCACGGGGCGGTGCTGACGTGGCGGGTTAGGGCTGACATGGCGAGCTCGGGTGTTGACACGTGGCTCAGCTAACGTAGCGTGCTGACGTGGCATGGAGGTCGGATTTTGCTGATGTGGCGCTGACGTGGCATTGACATGTGACGCTAACATGGCCCTAGGTGACGATTGTGCGGCTGCGAAGGCTGTGACGATCGGACTGTGAAGGTGGTCAACATTCGAACTGTCCGATGATGATGGCGATCGGACGGTCCAACGCCGATCAGACGGCTTCAGAGGTAGAGACATTTGGACTATCCGATGGTGATGAAGATTGGACGGTCCAACGCCGATCAGACGGCTGTGAAGGTGCAATGATCGGACTATCCGACGATGACGTCGATTGGATGGTCCGCCATTGATCGGACGGCTGTGAAGGTGTGCAACGATCGGACTATCCAACTATTAGGAAGATCGGACGGTAAAACATCGATCGAACGACTGCGGAGATGCGGAGACGTTCAGACCATCCGAACTGAGTGGCACATCTAGGCCATTGGGAGAGATCGGACGGTTGCGGAGGTGTGGGTGGTTCGGACAGTCAACGGCTCTTTGGTGGTCGAAGGGTCACGGGCGCAGGGACCGAGGGGCGGCACTGCGTGGACGAACGCACTCAGGCGCGGTGGTGAGGTAGTCTCTGGCGGCGATGTGGCGACGGGGAAGGTCCGACAAGCGGCAGAGGTGGCTCGGGCGGCGGAACTCACCGGTACGGGCGGAGAGGCGACGACGGAGCGAGGGGTGGTGGCGCACGGTGAAGACGGAGGCGGCGCGAGCTCCAGTCGTCATCGAGGGAAGTGGTGGCGCTGGCACGGACGGCGAGGGTGGCGGTGCTCGGGGTGGGAGGCGGCGAGGGCATGCAAACTGAGGAATCGCTAAGTAGCGGAGGAGTTCATCTCGGAGATGATGAACAGTGCCCAAACACACGGATGTGCGATGCGTGGCACGAGCAAAGATCTGACGGCGGCGGTTGAGTCCAGGGCGGGGCGCGGACACGGGCATGCAGGATGCGCGATGCATGGCTTGCGGGAGGTCGGACGGGCGAGGGTGGTGCGGGCCAACGAATAGTGTGGGGCTCGGCCCAACACTGTTCTCAAGGGTTTATGGGGTTTTTCTTTTTCATAAAACTAAATAAATCCAAAAGAGCTCTAGAAAATAGCAAATAAATCCCAAAAATTCACCAAAAAACCAGAAAATTCCTTAGACCCAAGGAACTCGAATAAAATATTTTTAGCTTATGTTAAAGTTTATTTTAATCATATTAAATCATTTTAATTTCTAAAAATTCAAATTAAGCTTGTTTAAATTCTAGAAAAATTTCAACAATTCATTTTTTTAAAAAAGACTTTAAAAACTCCAGAAAAACAGGATGTTACAAACCTACCCTCTTAAATGGGATCTCATCCCCGAGATCCGGGCTAACTAAGAGGATAGATTCGGAAACTCGGCTTTGAGGTCCTCCTCGCACTCACAAGTGGCTTCCTCCTCTGAATGGTTGCTCGACTGGACTTTGCAAAAATGAACAACTTTATTCCGGGTGACTCGCTCTGACATATCCAGAATTCTGACCGGGTGCTCTTTATGAGACAGATCCCCCTGAAGATCAACGGCCTCAACTGGTACAACCTCTTCTGTCACTCTCAGACACTTCTTCAGTGGGGACACATGAAAGACGTCATGTACCCCATTTGTCGAGACCCGAATATGCAAATTCGGACTCTCTGTGTAAACTGCACATCGGTAGTGAAAAAGGAAAAACCTGATATCTTGGTGCTCGGTGAACGAAATCCAAAACCGTTTGAAAGGTAGCTACCTAGGATGGTTTGGCACGTTTTGACGCAAACGGATTGGAGAAAGCATCACCGGGTAGATAGGGACACAAGATGCGAGAGGTATCCATGGCGAGGTGTCGGAGGCAAAAATTTGCGGATGCTTTTTGGGGAAACGGAGGGAAGCACGGCGTAGAACGCGACGACGCAAGTCTAAGAGAGGTGACGGCATGGGCTAAAGCTTACCGGAGGCGACAAATTGACGTCGGGAAGCGATCTCGGCCTAGATTAGGGAAAACTCGATTCCAAGAGATTGGCTACACCAAAATCAAATTAATTTAGCAAGAAGGTAGATGGTACATGGGAACATGATGTGACGTGAAAGAATCACGAAAAATCTCACCGGATAGCTTGGGACACGATGAGCAATTTCGGGGCCGGAGGGCGTCGGTGCCGACGGCATTCTGGCCTTTGGGGAGACTTCGCACGGCTTAGGACAGGTTTAGGGGGGCCAAGGGGTCGCATTTATAGGCTTGGAAGAGATAGAAACTGACTCCAATTTGTATATTTCGGTTTAGAGTCCGTTTCAAAAAATAGGAGATAAAAGACAAACGGATGAACGAAACACAAAAAGGGCGGATGGGATGGATTCGTTGCGTGATTTGGCACAACTTTCCTTTTGGATGGACATATAAATAATGCTCAAATTGATAGTTCCCTTTAGAGGTAGGGAAGGGAAGAGAGAGAACGTGATCGATCTGTTCTCTTGCTCATAATCAATGGTTTTTGGGTTGGAGAAGAAGAAGACAAGCCTAAGGAATAAAGAGAAGAGAAGATAAATCCTCACTCATGAAGGAAGAGAGTTGACCTGGTAGCTAGGGTGGGAAAAACTCTAGGGTTAAGCATGCTTATATGGGAGCACTCTAGGGATGGGTGATGGGAGCACTCTAGGGATGGGTGACCCAACGGGAAGATTTTTTTTTTCTTTTAGAATTTTAAATTGAGCTCAAACAAACTCTGAAAAATCCAATAAAATACAGAAAAATTTCTTGTGACACAAGGAACTTGAATAAAATAAGTTTTTAATTAATTAAAGTTTATTTTATTCATATTAAATCTTTTTAGTTTTGAAAATTCCGCTTAAGCTTCAATTGATTCAAAAAAATCCAAATGATTTTTTTATTTTAAAAGCATTAAAAATGCTCTAAAAATCAGGATGTTACAAACCTATCCCCCCTTAAATGGGATCTCGACCTCGAGATCCGAGCTAGCTAAGAGAATAAGTTACCAGGTGCGACGTTGGAGACGACGTTGTTCAGGCTTCCTCTTGCAGCGCTTTGAGATAGCTGGCTGCCTTGAGCTGATGATGATGAGGACATCCCTTCCATGGGTACAACTCATCCACAACAAGGACCACTTACTCGAGCCCGTGCTCGTCAACTTAATTACCAGGTGAATTCATTCCTAGGTTCATATATTACTGAGAATAGATCGCTACCTAATGCAAGTTATTTAATCGTGGTTAGAAACCTGAGAAAGGATGAAGGAAAGGGACATGGAGTCATGGACATGCAAGGACGGAATCATGGAGGTCACTACGTCACTTTGGGATCAAGTCAAGCAAGAATTCAAGTTGGACACGTTCTGGAATCGGAGTCGGACTGCTGCGATGGTACCATATTCAAATGGGCATAACTTTTTCATACGAACTCCGTTTGGGGCGTTCTTGTACTTCATAGAAAGCTTATGACGTCTACTTTCCAACGGATATGACCTCATCTTCAAATTCCATTCGAGCCGACCACAATCATAAAAAGAATCCACATTAGTTTCTGAGTCTAAGTCAAAAAAGGTGCTGCGTCACCACCACTTGGGCCCATGGGCCTTGTAACCCTAAGGCGCCGCCCCTGGTCATTTCTCTATATATAGGAGTCGCCGCCCCATGCTAGGACTTGAATTTCGTTGAGTTTAGGTTTAGCCATTGCGCAAACTTTTGTTCTTCAGTTGTGTCAGACGACCACCTGTCAAGACTACCTTCGGGATCCCACCTTTGATTTTCAATACCAACTTTGTTATTCGCAATATCAGATTGCCTTTCGTCTTATTCTTGCTAATTCTTCGATTGCTTTCAGGGATTGAACTTCATGTTCAGGTTGATCGTGCTTCCAGCAAGATCAATAACATCTCGGAGTTGGTTCAGCGATTGCTGTGGCGCAGCGGCGTTGTCGCGCGTAGTCGACGCTCGCGGTCACCTCCACTGAAAATCGATAGTTATCAATCTCATCGAAAGATCAGGCACGCCGTCTCCATCAAGTGGTATCAGAGCTCAAGGTTGCTCGGTGAGAATTTCCAGTTATCCATAAATTAGATTGCTTTTCATTACCTACAGCACACAAAAAACCAAAAAAAAAGAAGTAGATCACCCTGTCCAAACCAATCTTAGCCTCGCAATTTTTCTTTTCAATACATTGCATTGTTGAACTTTCGGTTGCATCGTTGTGTCCTTTGCTGGTCTTAGTGCCTAGTTCCTCTAGAGTTTCGAGTTCTGTTCACGTCTTGGTATCACCGTTGCGGTTGGTTTCGAACTGCCACGTCGAGGGAAGGAAAAGAGGAGGACTCGGTTTCTAGGGAGGCTTTGCCCTAGTTGGACTCAGAATAGGACACGGTTTCAGATTCAACCGCGTCGTATGTTTCCTTATCCGAACTCCTTGGTGGGATTAGAGTCCGAATCAACATCCAGCTCCAACACAATTTGAGTCCAGTTGCAAAGGAAAAGAGGGGGACTCGGTGTCTAGGAAAAGGCAGTCACAGATAGAAAGAGCCGCGACATAAAAAAACGAGGAGAGAGAAACCCCTAACTTTTGCATACGACCTCCGATTGAGGCGTTTCTTGATCCGTTCGAAAGGAAACGGGAAAATAGAGCAAAAAAATGAAGTCTGGGAAATCTGGAGATTTTAGAGTGTAAGTCTCCACGCATACGTGCAGCGGCTTCGACCCCAAAAAAGGTCGTTTAGGGCCTCAAAACGGGCCCGCAAAGTCAAAGAAAGTTAACTTTTTTGGAATTCACTCAAAATTTACAGGGACCTTCTACAGGTGATTCTAAGGTGTCCCGTGAAGACGGCATCCTTTTCTGAGCCTCTGAACTCCGTGGGCAACGTCATCTAAATTCTTTCTATGCGGTGTACTCGTTTGTGTTCTAGGCTCGCGTCTCTAGTACGGTCTAGCCTAGGACCAGCACCAACCGGCGTTGAGCGATTTTTCAGCTTGCATTTTCTGAATTGATTATTGCTAATCCTTGCTACCAAACTTGAGCCTTCCCAGCTACACCTTTCCTACACCGTACAGGATGAGCTTCACCTGGCAATCACTCCATCCAATCTTCAGAGATACGTTGATATCGCTGGAAGCCGATCACCCCTATTTGCTTGGTAAGAATTGGTAAGAGTTTGATAGAAGGCTGGACTGTGAGCGAATTTTGAACGACCTCATCTTAGTAGTTGTTGTTAGGGACATTTTCTTGTGTTTTGCTAACAATGGCAGGTCTTACAACGGATGAGGATCCATCTCATAGTCCTCGTACTAAGGCAATAGTACAACATTTTCTACGCCTTATGAACCTTCGTGTAGAGTGTTTTGAGAAGGATGTCAGAATGACGAATGAGCGACTTGCTCAACTTGAGGGTGTCCAGATTGAGACAAATGCCACGCTCACTGCGATGGAGAAAGCTCAAGGCGTCACTAACACTTCTTTAGCGGGCATTATGGCGCGCCTTGAGGAGATTGCCTAAGCATCCTCTGCTGTGCCCCCTGCTGTGCCGGTAGATGGACAACAAGATGACATCAACGGCGTGGCTGATTCCGAAGCCGATGACCGCTGTAACCACAACAATGATCGCGCTCGTCGTCAGTTGCATTTTAACCGACAAGGTATGCGACGAGAACCCCCCATGGCGTGAGGTACGTGACCACGATGATTCTTTTGCTAAGGTTAAATTCACTATGCCTTCTTTCAATGGAAAATATGATCCTGATGGCTATCTTAATTGGGAACTAGCTGTTGATCAAAAATTTGCTTGCCATGAATTTCCTAAGAATAGACGAGTTAGGGCTGCTACTAGTGAATTTGCCGACGTTGCTTCTATTTGGTGGAAAGAACATTGCCGTCAACAACCCAACAATATACCTAACACTTGGGAGGCTTTAAAATTGCTTATGCGCCATGGATTTGTTCCCTCATATTATGCTCGTGATTTGTTAAATAAACTGCAACGTCTACAACAGGGTGCAAAATCTGTGGAAGAATATTATCAGGAATTACAAATTGGTATGTTGCGATGTGGGTTAGTTGAGAATGAGGAGGCATCCATGGCTAGGTTTTGGGAGGGTTGAATCGAGAAATTCAAGACATCCTTGATTACAAAGATTGCAACTCCATTACTAGATTGTTTCATCTTGCTTGCAAAGCTGAACGTGAGTTGCAGGGACGCCAGACGAGAATGCAATCTAATTCTTCTGCAGGTCCCACAAATTCATGGACTCCACGCACCCCTACTCCCTCGTCCATTGTGGCGCCATCACACTCCAACAACAAGCAGCGCCCTACTACATCAATTTCTGCGCCATGAGTTTCTGAAGCACACAAATCAGCACCACAACTTCCTGCAAAAACCTCCTCTTCAGTTGCTTCGACCGGACGAACAAGGGACGTTCAATGCCATCGTTGCAAAGGCTATGGACACATGATGCGGGACTGTCCAAGCAAGCGTGTATTGATTATACACGATGATGGTGGGTATTCCTCTGCTAGTGTTTTTGATGATGAAACATATACTATGATTGCAACTGACCCTATAGGACATGAAGAAGAATCGGATCATGAGAAACATGTGCTGCATCCTATAGGACATGAAGAAGAATCGGATCATGAGAAACATGAGAAACATATACTATGCTTGCAACTGACCCTATAGGAATAATCAATACTCTCTCATGTTCAAAGGAAAGAAAATTGTGCTGCATCATATAACTCTAGAATAAATTGTTAAAGATGAACTTTCTAGAGCTAGTAGAGAGAAGAGTCTAGAGAAATCTAAGAGCGAAAAATCTAAGACCCTATAGGACATGAAGAAGAATCGGATCATGAGAAACATGAGAAACATATACTATGCTTGCAACTGACCCTATAGGAATAATCAATACTCTCCCATGTTCAAAGGAAAGAAAATTGTGCTGCATCCTATAACTCTAGAATAAATTGTTAAAGATAAACTTACTAGAGCTAGTAGAGAGAAGAGTCTAGAGAAATCTAAGAGCGAAAAATCTAAGACCCTATAGGACATGAAGAAGAATCGGATCATGAGAAACATGAGAAACATATACTATGCTTGCAACTGACCCTATAGGAATAATCAATACTCTTTCATGTTCAAAGGAAAGAAAATTGTGCTGCATCCTATAACTCTAGAATAAATTGTTAAAGATGAACTTGCTAGAGCTAGTAGAGAGAAGAGTCTAGAGAAATCTAAGAGCGAAAATCAGATTGTAGCAAAAGAGCTTGTGCAACATAAGAAGAAAGAACTGAAATCTGCTCATGTGAACAAAAAAGAAATACAATTGAAAGGTGTTAGTTTTCTTGCTACTAAATCTGATATGACTGAATTGGATGCTAGTAATTCTGTTTGCTATGCATTAGTTTGCAAAACCACTTTGTTTTCAGTTGAGGAGATACCATCTTCTTTGCCTCCTGCTGTCACTAACATTTTGCAGGAGTACAAAGATGTCTTTCCAAAGGACATACCACCGGGACTGCCACCGCTTCGAGAGATTGAGCATCAAATTGATTTAATTCTCGGTGCATCACTACCCAACCGCGCACCATACAAGACAAACCCAGAAGAAACTAAAGAAATTCAGCGCCAAGTTCAAGAATTGCTTGATAAAGGGTATGTACGTGAATCGCTTAGTCCTTGCGCTATTCCAGTCATTTTAGTGTCTAAGAAAGATGGATTGTGGCATATGTGTGTTGATTGTAGAGCTATCAATAATATTACCATTAGATACCGTCATCCTATTCCTAGGTTAGACGATATGCTTGACGAATTAAGTGGCTCTACAATGTTTTCTAAAGTTGACTTGTGTAGTGGATACCATCAAATTAGAATGAAACTTGGAGCTGAATGGAAGATGGCATTTAAAACTAAGTTCGGATTATATGAGTGGCTAGTGATGCCTTTTGGATTAACTAATGCCCCTAGCACTTTCATGAGGTTAATGAACGAAGTTTTACGTGCTTTCATTGGTAAATTTGTGGTAGTTTATTTTGATGATATATTGATTTACAGCAAGTCACTAGATGAACATTTTGAACACTTACGTGCTGTTTTCAATGCTTTGAGGGATGCACATTTGTTTGGTAACCTCAAAAAGTGCACCTTTTGCACTGATCGAGTTTATTTTCTTGGCTATGTTGTTACTCCACAGAGAATTGAAGTAGATGAAGCCAAGATTGAAGCTATAAAAAGTTGGCTAACACCACAAACGGTCACACAAGTGCGGAGTTTTCATGGACTTGCGGGATTCTATCGCCGCTTTGTGAAGGATTTCAGCACCATCGCTGCATCACTTAATGAATTAACAAAGAAAAGTGTTTCATTTAAATGGGGAAAAACGCAAGAAGAAGCTTTCAACCTTCTCAAAGAAAAGCTCATAAATGCACCATTGTTCGAACTTTAGAAACATGGCAACATTATTTATGGCCCAAAGAATTTGTTATACATTCTGATCATGAATCATTGAAACATATTAGAAGTCAAACTAAACTGAACCGTAGACATGCTCGTTGGGTTGAATTCATTGAATCTTTTCCTTATGTCATAAAACACAAGAAAGGGAAGAAAAATATGATTGCTGATGCCTTGTCTAGGCGGTATACAATGTTGTCTCAACTTGATTGTAGAATTTTTGGCTTGGAGATAATAAAAGAACTATACACTTCTGATGATGAGTTTAAAGATACCCTGTCCAATTGTAAAAATGGTAGATGCTGGAATAAATTTGCTTTAAATAATGGATTTTTATTTAGAGCTAACAAACTATGCATTCCAGCCAGCTCTGTTCGTCTTTTGTTGTTACAGGAGGCACATGGGGGAGGACTAATGGGTCATTTTGGTGTCAAAAAGGCGGAGGACATCCTCGCTGAACACTCCTATTGGCCAAGGATGAGGAGCGACGTTGAGCGTTATGTATCTCGCTGCACTACCTGTAATAAAGCTAAGTCCCGACTTAATCCACATGGTTTATATATGCCTCTTCCTGTACCTAGCATTCCTTAGAAGGATATTTCAATGAACTTTGTTTTGGGATTACCTCGCACAAAGAAGGGGAGAGATAGTGTTTTTGTGGTGGTCGATAGATTTTCTAAAATAGCACATTTTATACCTTGCCATAAGAGCGATGATACTACAAATGTTGCTGATTTATTTTTTAAAGAGATTGTTCAACTATATGGAGTGCCCAATACCATTGTTTCAGATCGAGATGCGAAGTTTTTGAGTCACTTTTGGCGCACATTATGGGCTAAATTGGGTACCAAGCTGCTGTTTTCTAGTACTTGTCACCCCCAAACAGATGGACAAACTGAAGTTGTCAACCGCACGCTATCAACTATGTTGAGGGCTATCTTGAAGAAAAACTTGAAGGCGTGGGAAGAATGTCTACATCATGTAGAATTTGCTTACAATAGATCGCTACACTCTACCACAAAGATGAGCCCTTTTTAGGTAGTATATGGCTTTAATCCTCGTGCTCCTATTAATTTATTGCCTATCCCTATCTCTGAAAAAGTGAATTTAGATGCTAAGAAGCGTGCCGAATTTATCCTTAAATTGCATGAAACAACTAAAGAAAACATAGAGCGCATGAATGCTAAGTATAAGATTGCTGGTAATCAGGGTAGAAAGAGTTTAACTTTTGAACCTGGTGATTTAGTCTGGTTGCATTTGCGTAATGATAGATTTCCTGATTTGCGAAAATCTAAGTTGATGCCTAGAGCTGATGGTCCATTCAAGGTGTTAGCTAAGATTAATGATAATGCATATAAACTTGATCTGTCTGTAGAATTCGGGGTTAGCCCCACATTTAATATTGCAGATTTGAAGCCATATTTGGGAGAAGAAGACGAATTTGAGTCGAGGACGACTCAAATGCAAGAAGGGGAGGATGATGAGGACATCCCTTCCATGGATACAACTCATCCACAACAAGGACCACTTACTCGAGCTCATGCTCGTCAACTTAATTAGCAGGTGAATTCATTCCTAGGTTCATATATTACTGAGAATAGACCGCTACCTAATGCAAGTGATTTAATCGTGGTTAGGAACCTGGGAAAGGGTGAAGGAAAGGGACATGGAGTCATGGACATGCAAGGACGGAATCAAGGAGGTCACTACGTCACTTTGGGATCAAGTCAAGCAAGAATTCAAGTTGGACACGTTCTGGAATCGGAGTCGGACTGCTGCGATGGTACCACATTCAAATAGGCATAACTTCTTCATACAGACTCCGTTTAGGGAGTTCTTGTACTTCATGGAAAGCTTATGACGTCTACTTTCCAACGGATCTGACCTCATCTTCAAATTCCATCCGAGCCGGCCGTAATCATCAAAACAATCTATGTTGGTTTCTGAGTCTGAGTCAAAAAAGGTGCTGCGTCACCACCACTTGGGCCCATGGGCCTTGTAACCCTAGGGCACCGTCCCTGGTCGTTTCTCTGTATATAGGAGCCGCTGCCCCATGCTAGGACTTGGATTTCGTTTAGTTTAGGTTTAGCCATTGCGCAAACTTTTGTTCTTCAGTTGTGTCAGACGACCACCTGTCAAGACTACCTTTGGGATCCCACCTTTGATTTTCAATACCAACTTTGTTATTCGCAATATCAGATTGCCTTTCGTCTTATTCTTGCTAGTTCTTCGATTGCTTGCAGGGATTAAACTTTGTGTTTAGGTTGATCGTGCTTCCAGCAAGATCAATAACATCTCGGAGTTGGTTCAGCGATTGCTAAGGCGCAAGCGACGTTGTGCGCGTGTAGTCGGATCGCTAGGGTCACCTCCACTGAAAATCGATAGTTATCAATCTCATCGAAAGATCGGGTATCCCGCCTCCATCAGATGATGTCCCACGGCTTGCTCCTGAGGAAAAGGTCTTGGCAGGTGTACTTCCATGGTTGAATAGAATATGCGTGATTGCTTGACGCTTCTGCGGGCACTTGCGAGCGAAATGGCCTGGGTCTTGGCAATTGAAACAATTAGATGAAGCTGCAGGGTTGGCATCCCTTTGAGGTTGATTGCTGCAATTGATGGGGCGTGGTCCCGAATTGTCATGACGGGTCATTAGAGCTGGGGTCTTAAAATCTGACTGTTGCGGTACACGAGCTGGCTGGTAGATGTTGAATCTTGTTCTTTACTACACGATCACTCGCCTGAGTAAAAACCATGTTTGTATAACTACGCCAATGATACACCAATGTCATGGCACAAATTTTATAGCTGTGGCACCAACCACGGTTCCGTATCTTATTAAGTCAAATTATTTATTCACATGCGATATTCTAGTCGTACAACCCATGTGATATCTAACATAGCATCACTAATAAATTTCCCAACCTATGGTGACAATGGCATCATAGCATTCAAAATAACAAGAAGGAATTAATCAATTTGGGATGATAACTACCAGTACAAAGGTTTGTATTAAAATAGCGATGTAGGATAAAGTAAAATAAAATAATTAAATAATAGATTGCAAACTGTGTTCAACATGATCAAAGGTCTTGCCTTGGATATGCTCAGCGAGGTACTCGGGGTCTTCTGGCGTCGCTTCTGCTTCTCTGGAATCAGAATCTAACGAGAGAGAAAACGACCGAAACCACAAAACAAATCAAATAAATTTCAAATGAACTCCAAAACCTTGAAACCGGAGCCAAAAGATAGACCTTGATTTTAGATGAATTTAGAAAAAAAGAACGGGGTCAATCGGAGCTAGGACGGAGGGGAACGGGCTCTCGAAAAATTTAAATCTAAAGAAATTACAGAAATTCAAAAATTCTACTGTGCTGTGGACTCGGTGCATGAAAAGGTGGGTTGACGGTGGACTTGGTCCATGGAGCTGTGCACGGGGCGGTGCTAACGCGACGGGTTAGGCCTGACGTGGCGAGCTCAGGTGTTGACACGTGGCTCGGCTGACGTGGCAGCTCATGTGGCATGTGGGTCGAATTTTGCTGACGTGGCATTGACATGTGGCGCTGACGTGGCCCTAGGGCTGGCGCGGCAAGGAGGCAACAATCGGAAGAAGACGATCGTGCGGCTGCGAAGGCGGTGACGATCGGACTGCCCGACCATCTACGGCTGCGAAGGCGGTGAACGTTTGGACTATCCGATGATGATGACGATCGGACAATCCAACGCTGATCGGACGGCTGCGGAGGCGGAGATGTTTGGACTGTCCGATGGTGATGATGATCGGACGGTCCAACGCCGATCGGATGGCTGCGAAGATGCAATGATCGAACTATCCGACGATGACATCGATTGGATGGTCTGCCATTGATCGGACGACTACGAATGTGTGCAACAATCGGACTGTCTGACTATTAGGAAGATCAGACGGTCCAACGTCGATCAGACGGCTGCAGAGGTGCGGGGACATTCGGACCATCCGAACTGAGTGGCGCATCTTGGCCGTTGGGAGAGATCGGATGGTTACGGAGATGTGGGTGGTTCAGACAGTCAGCGGCTCTTCTATGGTTGAAGGTCGCGAGCGCGGGGACCGAGGGACGGCGCTGCGCGGGCGAATGCACTCGGGTGCGGTGGTGAGGTAGTCTGTGGCAGTGATGCGCAACGAGGAAGGTCCGACAAGTGGCGGAGGTGGCTTGGGCGGCGAAACTCTCCGGTACGGGTGGAGCGGCAACGACGACGCGAGGGGTGGCGGCACACGGCGAAGACGAAGGCGGTGCGAGCTCCGGTCGTCGTCGAGGGTAGCGACGGTGCTGGTGCAGACGGCGATGGCGGCGGTGCTCGGGGTGGGAGGCGGCGAGGGCACACAAACTGAGAAAATCCTAAGCGGCGGAGGAGTTTGTCTCGAACACAATGAACAGTGCCCAAACACACGGATGTGCGACGCGTGGCACGAGCAAAGATCTGACGGAGCGGTTGATTCCAGGGCGGGGCGCGGGCACGGGCGTGCGGGATGCGCGACGCATGGCTTGCGGGAGATCGGACAGGCGAGGGTGGCGCGAGCTGATGAATAGTGTGGGGCTCGGCCCAACACTAGTCTCAAGGGTTTATGAGGCTTTTCTTTTTCCGAAAACTAAATATATCTAAAAGAGTTCTAGAAAATAGCAAATAAATCCCAAAAATTCATCAAAAATACCAAAAAATTCCTTGAGACCTGAGGAACTCGAATAAAATATTTTCAGCTTATATTAAAGTTTATTTTAATTATTTTAAATTATTTTAATTTCTAAAAATTCAAATTAAGCTTGTTTAAATTCTAGAAAATTCCAATAATTCATTTTAAAAATAAAGGCTTTAAAAACTCCAGAAAAATATGATGTTACACATACCTTCAGGAGAAGAGGTGATCAGGTGGAGAGAACTCATCAACACATTAAACTTCGGCACATTAACATATATGGATGGATCTATCACACATGAGGTAAAGAAATGAGATTTGAAATCCATACCATCGGGAGGAGAGGCTACATCGAGAGGAGAGGCAGCAGGCGACGTCGGAGGAGAGACGATGGGGCCACCACATTAGGTGAGGAAGCAGAGGATGGAGACATCAGGTTCTGTGGTGGTGGCGGTGGCGGAGGGGGAACGAGGAGACAAAGTGGTGTGCGAGTGAGAAGTAAGGGCACAAACCCTAACAAGGGCCATATTTATAGAAGAACTATCTCTGACAGTTCTATAATATAACCATCTATAATTTAATATCACAGATGATTCCATAATGGAACCGTCTGTGATGTGGAAGCATATCACAGACGATTCTATTATGGAATAGTCTGTGATGTGGTAGCATATCACAGATGGTTCTATTATATAACTGTGTTTACAGTGTGGGATCATTCCACTTGGCTATTTCCTTTGGAATAAAGCCTTTCACGATTATCGATATGAATATAGCTTCTTCATTGCTTAGATCTTCCTCAAGCCTGATGTCATCTCTGAATAGAGGCAATTCATCAAATTGATTGTACTCTTCCTTATCCACGACAGTCTAAACTCCGACAATCCTTCTTTTTCTAGAAAGAACTACATGGCATTTTTTATTTGCTGGGTCAGTTACATAAAAAACTTTAACAACTTGTCTCGTGAGTACGAATAGTTCATCTTTGTATCCTACATATTTGAGGTCTACGGTAGTGATGCAATGCTTATCCACCTTTACACCCTGTGAGAGTTGGATCGAACAACACCGAAATATAGAAATCTTGAAAATTACATAGTTGTGCTCCCAAATATCCTCTACAAGCCTGTAGTAAGAGCTTGTGCTAGTAGTATTGAACTGCTCATGAAATGCATCGAAGTGGACAGCTGAGTTCTGGACTATGCTCTTTCTATCATGATCTGTTGTAAAACATGTATACCCATTTATATCATATCCATACCATGTCATAATTGTAAATTTTGACCCTTTTACCAACCATTGTAGTGTTTCACTTGATTACCTCCTAATGAATCACACCTTCAACCATTCATTGAACCGATAGTTATTCTGTCTCATGATTTAAACCTCCGACCAACCTAGATTCTCTTGGTGTAGCATTAATATAGGGACACTTCAGTCATGTGTTGCAAGACCGTGAAATAGGCTTGAGTGTACGTATCCAGATTAGGAGTTATTGCTTTCCTTCTGATGGTTCCGATACCTTTTTGCCTCCCCTCGTGATAAGATAGAGGCGCACCTATCAGTTCGACCTGAGCCATGTAATCGATGTAGAACTTAATGACCTCTTCGGCGGCATAACATTCGATGATTCTACCCTTCGACCGAGATGAATTATATACATAGGACTTGAGAATTCCCATATACCTCTCGAATGGGTCGATATATATGATGTACAAACACGGGGCCAAATATCTTTATCTCTTTCACAAAGTGGACAATGAGATGGTCATGATATCAAAAAATGATGAAGAGAAATACATCTCAAGATAACATAGTGTTGTCACCACCTTGGCCTGCAAAGCATATAGTCCATTGAGATTGATAACCTTCTAGGCAATTACGTTAAAGAAATAATATAGCCTTATGATTCTCACTCGAATTTTGTTTGGCAAAATATTTTTAATTGCAACAAGAAGCATTTGTATCATCAGCACATAACAGTCATCAGACTTCATACCAATTAATTTCAAATCTTTTATGGAAACAAATTTCTTCATACTAGCAGAGTAGCTGGATGGAACTTTCACATCAAGCAAGCACTAGCACGGTTTAGTTCTCTCGGCCTTAGGTAGAGTGTAGAAATCTAGGGGAAGATATGTTCGGCCTTTATCGACCTCTGTTGGTGCTAACTCGGTCTTGATGTTCATAGCGACCATGTTACGCCATGTGTTGACACCATCCTTTGTTTTGTCATAAATATTTAGTAAGACACCAATCAAGTTATCACATACATTCTTCTCTATATGTATGATATCGATGCAATTAAGAACTTCTAAGTGCTCCCAATATGGTAAGTCCCAAAATATTGATTTCTTCTTTCACATGTTCTTTTGATGGGTCCTCAACTTATATCGTTTTTCAAGTACAACATCGATATCCTCAACCATATCGCAGACATCTTTCCTGCTAAAAGGCCTTGGTGCTGAGTCATCCTTTTTCTATCAAATTGTTTCTTCATCTTGCAGTATAGGTGATACCTTGGAAGTAACCCATGGTGACTCATATATACAGTTTTGCACGAGTTATTCAACCACACATTCTTGATATAATTTAAGTACTGCGGACAGGCTTTGGCTCCTTTTATACTCAATCCCAACAGGTTATCAAGAGCATACCTATACCTATACCTATACCTATACCTATATCTATACCTATACCAAGGCGTAAGAAACAACATGGTGCATAGAGTGAAATTCTCTCGTTTGTCCGCATCCATACCTATACCATATCGTTCCAAAGTATCACAAGATCTTTTACCAATAGTGCTAAGTACACATCAATATTGTTTTTAGGTTGTTTCGACTCTTAGATAAGTAGTGATATCCAAATATACTTCTACTTCATACACAGCCAAGGAGGAAGGTTGTACATGCATACATTCACAAGCCAGGTGCTACGTTGGCTGCTCATATTATCGAAAGTACATATGCACTCAACCCAAACCTTATATTCCTTGGCTCTGCACATAAGTCTATAAACATCCTATTGATGTTCCTCCACTATGCAAAATCAATAGCATATCTTATCATTCCATCTTTCTTACGCTCATCTAAATGCCAACACAGCAATCTTACATTCTTTCAGTTCATAGGTAGATACCACAACACCTTAATAGGAGGTCCTTGCTTCATCACCTCGACGTCCTCACCATCATTAGAGTCATTCTTACGCTTGTATCGGGATACTTTACATACCAGACAAACATGTATGTTTGCGTACTCTTTACGATAAAGGATATAATCATTCGGACGTGCATGTATTCTTTCTACTTACATTTCCAACAGATAAAGAACCTTCTTGGCTTGGTAGGTAATTCTTGGCAAAAGGTTTCCCTCCGAAAGGATATTCTCTAGGAGACTTAACAATACCATAAAACTCTTGTCAGACCAATCATTGCTTATCTTCAATTTCAACAGTTTAAGAACAAATGACAACCTATGTATCAGGGAGATGAAGAGCCAACATATCACAAACATTTCTAACCATAAACCTTCTATGATACGTAATTATTACAAACGTTTTGTATTAATAACTGTCTGTGAACTATTACAGACGGTTCTAATTAAAAACCATCTGTGAAGTCTGTAATTATCATAGATGGTTCTTGTTAATAGCCATCTATGAACTATCACAGATAGTTATTAACAAGAACCATCTATGACAATTGCATATCACAAATAGTAGACGATCATGCTTATAAAACTGTCTATGATAATTATAGCACAAACGGTTTTCTATGAACTATTTGTGATGAGGCGTTCAGTATAGCTCATTTTGTAGTAGTGTATACAATTGTTTGAACAGCCATGCCCACGGTTAAGGGTGGGCATGGGAATTTACTCGAGTTAGCTTCTATTCACAAGTCTTTGTGGGTGGTATGAAAACTCGTTGGGTAGATGTCACCCTGAAATTGGTTTCCCTTGGTGAATGTAACCCAATGTTGATTATTGGGTGGATGTAACCCTTGTAATAAAAAAAACTAGCATATAGTGGATGGAGCCTGCACCGTTAATTAATATTGCACACTTTCACTCTCTTTAATAAAATATGGTTTTGTTAAAATGCTAAGTCATAGAACATTCTAATTATCGGTAATTCACAAATGCTACTTTTAACAAATAAAAGAATGTGAGCCATCCTTGTTAAAGCCTTGCATATATAAATATTGTATTCTGTATGTTGGCTCATAGAGCACTATTGCTTATGTTTACCCTCACTCACAAACTCCCTCAGAGCCTATGGACCTAGGGCACTACGGTTACTATCATGTTCCAGGAGCTAATAGTGAAGAATACAGAGAACAGTAGATTAGTTCCTAATAGTCTAGTGAAAGCATCTAGACCCCTAAAAATAGTTGTGGTAATTAATAACTATATGTGAAGATATGACTAATATGTTTGTTGAGTATCGCATATGTTAAGTCCCAAAAATGAGCATATCAAAGGCAAGGTGTATGCTAGAGGATGAAAAGAGGACCAAGATGGTTCAAGACAAAGGTATAAGTAGTATAGGATCCCTTGTTTTCAATTTTACCAGTTTTAGGAGAAAGGTTGGAAGACCGGGTTATAAAATAGTTGCCATACTATTAAGATGGATCATAGAAAATAACTTGATATCATGTTTTTGTACTATTTGGATCAATCTAGGTCATGCATGCACTTAAAAGTAAGTTTGAAAACCAACTGTGTTCTGTCAGAAAAATCAAAAGTACTGGAGTGCATATTGCGAAACTACCAGAGTCCGGTAGTACCGATGTATAAACTACGAAACTATTGGAACTCGATAGTACCGGGATGCTGAGCGGTATGTTTTTTCTAGAGAGCACCCACCTTAAGACTTAGGCTTGCCAAAATTGGTAATACCGGAAAATACATGGCAGAACTACCGTAGTGCGGTAGTATCACACCCAAAATCGGAACTACCAGACTTCGGAAGCACCGAAAAAAATCTAGTGGTACATTTTTTCCAGAGAGGGTTGTTTCTGGCCTCGAGGAAAACGGTAGTAACGCACCGATAAAATGGAACTACCGATGATCGAAACTACCGCATTTACAACAACGGTAGTACCGCGCCGACTTTCAATAGCTAGTTCTAGCATTCTGACATAGCCGTTACTATGTGCTACAGTATTTTACGGTAGTACCGCAGATTACACAGTGGTACTACCGATGTCCCTGATTTTTCAGGATTATTTTTTGTAACACTAGTTTTAGTTGATAAGGGTATAAATACCCCCCACTAGTTCAAGAACATGTTACTGAATTTGTATTGAATATTTTTGAGCCCTGAGCATAAAATTTACACCTCCTTTCTTAATGTGCATTTATTTTGAGGTATTTGAGCCAAATCAAGTGCATATTCATTTTAGATTGATCCTTGGCATTTGATTGCCGTCAAGTGAAGCTACGAATCATTACTCTTGGTGCTTGCCGGCACCTAGACGGTTTGGCGGAAGTTTGCAGGGTGATCTCTTCAAGAAGCTTGTGAAGGGACCCGACGTTGATTTGTGAGTGGTTTAGTGTCCCCCATCTCTGGAGTGGAGAAAGGGCAACTACTAGTGGATTTGAGGTGGAAGGCTTCATTCGTAGAGCCGGTCTAAATTTGTTTGGGCTTATTACCTCAACGTGGATTAGAGAAAACCTGCAAGTTTTTATTCACCATAGTAAAATATCGTGTGTCACTTTGATATTATTTGTGGCTCTATTTGTCTCTATATATTCAATTTATTATGAATTTAATTGTATTAGAGCCTAGTGTAGTTATTATTTTTAAGGTGCCTTTGGGTTACCTTCTATTCACCCCCCTAGTCAGTCATCTTTGATCTTACATCTAGGTCTCACCCCAGTCTGACTAATTAAGGTAGTGTTCACGTGCACCAATATTATCCAAGTCTTTGGTTAATATCGGTTGCACACAAACCTTCCCTAGTCACTTGCCTGTGGCAAGATGTGTCTTCTCCTTTTTGCTTCCGTTATGCTTTCGTATTTTATGTAATGTATCATTTGGCCTAGTCAACTCTATTGTAAATTTAATCTGACACGGTCTATTTGAACTCTGATATTATAATATTATTGTATGCTATGAATTACGTACTATATGAAATGATTCAGTGATGTATCTGTAAGCACTATTTATTGATCTAGGAAATAGTGCAGTGGTATTCACAGAGGATTCTGGATTGGCTAAATCCGGGTCCGACACTAATCATGTGCATGCGCCTGTCCATGCATGGTGGTGTACCAAATCAGTTTGATTCAAACAAGAAAGAATCTAAGATAAAAAGGGAAGCGTGCAACCATGCCAAAGAAATAGAAGACTACACATGCACTCAAGGAAAAAATACAATGGGAGAGAGATTTGCATGCGCAGGAAAATAGGATGGCTGGGCCGGATGGTTTCCATGTTCCTTATGAATACAATCTGCATGCATTCATGCACCATGTATGGAATTACTTATGCATTTGTTCCCCTGAAATCAGGTGTACGAGCTGCATGCCAAGTCAACTTCTATCCATAGCAGACTTGACTAGAGGGGATTTGATCATGTGCAATGGTTTTTGATAGAGACAAAATAGGAAACACGGCTCAGTATTCCTATGTGATCTCTAGGTCGGATTCCATCCGCACATCAAGCGAGGATTAGATCCTACTGCTTCTGACCTGTGGGCCCCGCCATGAAGTTGGTATTATAAAAGTACTTTTAGGAAAACCAGTTATTCCATAACAAACTGGCTATGTTTTTTTATTTACTTTTGTTACCATTGCACTGTGGGTATTGGACGTTGCCCATAAAAGGCCGTCCTTCTGTAAAATGAGAGAGAGACAGTTGATTATTATTGTGAGATATATCCTATATAAATGTGCAATCATCTTGTTATATAAATGTGATATATTTGTACGTGTATATATATTGACTCATTAGCCTCATGATGAATATAAATACTATTCATAACAATTATCAACTAAACCCACCGTGTTTTGAGTTTTGGCAGTGTGCCATTGGGGACTAATCCGTGCTATCGAGTTTGGTGAGACCTTGTAAAAATCCACCATTGTGAATTTTGATCTGGGAATTGCACTTGGTGTGGGGATTCTCATCATGTACAGGAGTTTACTGGCTGGATCGTGAGATCCACTTGTCTCAGGTAATGTGTTGTGATGCGTACGGTTGGGAGGCATTTATCTGTTCATCATAGCGTAAACTGTGCTAGTTATCCTCATGTTCTTGCTATTTCACTGTGATAGATCTGACAATTTTTAGATTTAATCTTATCTTGAGGTTCGATCCGTACCATAAAATGATGGAACAAAGAAAAGTAAAGGGGGCATCATGCATTTTGACCCCATGGATCATTTGCATTGAATGTCCAATATACGATCATCAGAACTTTGCAGGAGAAAAGTGATTCTGAATAGAAACCACATGCCCCCGGCCCTGACCATGGCCAGACTAGGAAATTGACCAAGTTCATTCGGTGAAGCATTGCATAACTGCATCCAACCAAACCATATCATAAAAGATGGCACAGAGAAAAGTGAGACTAGTATCCTAATCGTTTAGAACTTTGGATGGTCGCCACAATGGCAAGTGCTGGGGAATGTTCTCCACCATTCAACCTGGGCTTGAGAGGGGTTGGGAATTCAACTTTATCTTTGAATTTCTGGTTCACGGACCAATTAGTTCCTTGTTCGTACTATGTGTCTGCAGGAGAAAACTATGTTTCTTCTTGGCACAATTTTAGAATTCTTACTAGCAGTGATAAACAACATCATTCATTAATGTGTTGTATAAGTTAGTCCAACCAAACCATGCCACAAAATGTGGCATGTGCATTGAGACTACCATCTTGAAATCTTTGCCAAATGCAATTGGAAGGGAGTGAGGCAGAAACACAAGCCAAAATGTTGGGAATAATTTCCGCAATGTCCATCGTGGGATTGGAAGGTGCCGGGAATATGGATCTGTCATCGCCATCCTAGTTAATCACACATCTTTTCCTAATTCCCAAGCATGTTCACGTTTGTTGGCATAAAAAGATGTTATCAGAATTTTTTTTTTGACGATAGGTTATTTCTTGAAATTTTTTTGTTCTATTTAATTTTCCTTCAGGAATTTGTTAATCATATATTTCCTTGCGAACTTGAACATATTTCTTTACGATAGCACATGTTCCATTTTTTTAGTAATAACATCTGAGATTTTCAACTGCCCAGCTCATGCTAACAGGATCAATTGCAAGGAGTCTAGGGGGCGTTCAGTATGGCGATGCCTTATAACTTTTTTTTACTGTAGTTAGCTTATTTTTTTACTGTAACTAAATTGGCTTATTTGGCGTAATTAAATTTAAAAAAATTAAAAATAGAAAAAACATGTTAGCCTATCATAGACAATACAAAGAAATACGAAAAAAGAAATAGCAAAAAATCCCAAAAAACTAAAAAAACCAAAAAAAAGATGAAATTAAGGAATAATGAAAAAAAAAGCAGAAGACAGAAGCTAACTTGAGTGGGCAGTCATACTCTACCTGCTCCAAACCTGTTGACCGGTGAACAAAAGTGAAAATATTTATAGCACAATGTTTATGTGTGTAAAGGGAAATATCTAGTGAATACCATTATTTTGGTGTAAACTTCAAACCATTTTTGCTTGATCACCAAATCAACATGAAAATTTCCCCCGAAAAAACCTAAGGAAAATGCACTGTACTATAAACCTAAGGAAAATCTATGGAGTGTTGCATAATCCTTGAAAATTTTAAGTTTAAACTCAAAAGTACTTTGGAGAAACAAAAAAGGAAAATGCACTGTGAATAGTAACTCATGCCTTCATCTTTTTACATTTTCTTTCATATTATAGTTAATCAGGTATTTCTCTTTCTAGTTTCACCCAATGCAAATTGGATTTGAACTTGAAATTTTAAATAGATGTTTGCTCAATTAAAACTACAAAACGTGTTTCAGTTTTTTTTTCCGTATTTGGTTGAGAAGTTATTAATCAATGAATGTGTGGATGAAAAAAAAAACTTGAAACGACACTGTAGTAATGGTCAAATATTCATCATGCTCTTAAAGAAGCAAGAAGAACGGCATGCATCCTGTGGACAGCATTTTGTACGCTTGAATGTGTTGAGGAACCCTCGCTGACGATCAGTCTGAGCAATTCCTCTGCTTAGAACAAGAACGAATCAACCACAGAAGACAGAATAATAGATTGAACACACAGAGAGAGATAGAGAGAACTCCTGGTCTTTTTTTATTGCTTCAATTGCATTCGGTACAAATCTAGCTATATAGCTCTCTATTTAAAGGGGATGGTGAGGTGCCCACTAGAGATAAGGACGTTTAAATCAAGAGTCCTGGTTTCCTAATACTCCCCCTTGTGCACTCATCCGTCATGTTCATGCCTCGTTAAAACTCCATAAAAACCCAGTGGGAAAAATTTGGAGAAAGAGTAAATGATACATGTTATGCTGCGGTGCACGAATTGCCTCATTAAAAACCTTGGTCGAGAAATTTCAGGAAAACTCATCAAGGGAAAAAGAGTGCAGTTTACCCAACTTCATTCAGTCTTCAGGACTTTTATTCTTTGGGTACTTAATCTTTAGGATCAAGATTCACTAGCGGGCTTGAGAGAATTCTCCCCTGAATTCTGCACTTCTCTAAGTCTCATCATACCAATCCCTTACACGCACATTTCAAAGCTAGATGCGGGAAGGGACTTTGTGAATAAATCTGCTAGATTTTCACAAGACTTAGTATGTAGTACTTTAATCTCGTCCATCTTTTGCAATTCATGAGCATAGAAGAATTTAGGGTTGATATGCTTTGTGAGATGACTCTTCACATAGTCCGTTTGTACTTGTGCAACGCAAGCAGCATTATCTTCATAGATAATTGTGTGGGTTTGCACAATGTTCATCCCACATGACTGCTGGATGTGGTGAACCATTCAGCGTAGCCAAGCGCATTCACGTGCGGCTTCATACAGCGCTACTATTTCTGAGTGGTTCGTCGAGATAGCTACAAGGCTTTGCTTAGACGATTTCCAGGAAATTACAGTTCCACCACATAGGAATACATAGCTTGTTTGTGACTTTGCGGTATGCGGGTCAGATAGGTACTCAGCATCTGCATAGCCAATCAAGTTCAGATCTTGATTGTTTTTGTAGAACAATCTAAGGTCCTTACTCCCTTGGAGGTATCGGAAGATGTCCTTTATGCCCTGCCAATGCCTTTTGGTGGGCTCTGCACTGTACTTTGCCAACAGGTTCACGGCAAATGCAATGTCCGGTCTAGTACAGTTGGTTAAGTACATGAGTGCTCCAACTGCACTCAAGTATGGGAATTCTGGTCTGAGGACTTCCTCCCCCTCTTCCCTAGGTCAGAAAAGATCTTTTTCTTGCTGTAAAGATCTCCCGATCATCGGTACTTTTGATGGGAATGCTTTCTCAAAGCCAAACCTTTCTAGCACCTTCTGGGTGTAGGTCGACTGGTGTACCAAGACTCCTTCAGAGATATGCTCAAGCTGCAGGCCTAGGCAAAACTTGGTCTTGCCCAAATCTTTCATTTCAAACTCTGACTCCAAATAGGAGCTTACTTCTTTTATATCTTTCACTGTCCCGATGATATTCAGATCATCTACATACCCTGAGATTATACAGAATCCATTCTGGGATAGCTGTATAAATACACAAGGATAGTCTTCATTGTTCGTGTAACCTTTCTTACAGAGAAAGTCGTTTAAGCGATTATACCACATTCTGTCAGATTGCTTCAGTCCATACAGGGACTTTCTAAGCTTCACACTATACAGATTTCTATTTGCTTTGTCTTGGTTCGGGAGAGGAATTCCTTCAGGGACTTTCATATAAATCTCCGAATCCAAGTTACCATAAAGGTATGCAGTCACAACATCCATCAATTTTATTTCTAAATTCAAGTTCACTGCCATCGAGATCAAGTATCTAAAGGTAATTCCACTCATGACTGGGGAGTAGGTTTCTTCATAATCAACTCCAGGACGTTGAGTGAAACCTTGTGCTACAAGCCTTGCTTTGTATCTCACCACTTCGTTTCTTTCATTTCTCTTTCAAACAAATACCCAATTGTGCCGTACGGGGTGCACATGGGGAGGTGTGCGGCATACAGGCCCAAACACCTCTCTTTTGTTCAGAGATAGCAATTCAGTTGCTATTGCTTTCTTCCAATCTTCCCAATCTGATCTTTTCTTACATTCAGCGAGCGATGCAGGCTCGGGATTAAGAGCAATGATTGCGGCAATTTTCTTTGCGAAGTAGATATCGACAATGGCTGTTGTCCTGTTCAGGGACTCTCTCGTGTGCACATAATTTATAGCTATTTTTTCATGAGTTGCTTCTTCTGGAGCTTCATCTTGCGTATCGCTTCTTTCAATTGCGGTGGCAAGTCCCTTTAGTTGTTCGGCTCCGATGTGTGCCCATTTCTGAAGGTGTCATACTCATGCTAGGTCTCAACTGGCTCCCCTTCTCATTCTGGGGGATTTCGGTGATCGGCTGTGATAAGTCCTTCTTACCCTTTTTCTGTAACACCCCGGCCAAACAAAGACCCGGAATGCTACCCAACTAGAAGTAAAACAATGCTAACTTGATACGCTATACAAAATTTCGGCAGAGCCTCCTTTGTTATTTATCCAAATCAGATATTCTAAAAGCAAAATCAATTATAATTGACAATCCTCAAGTAATTAGTTCAAGACTAAGCAAATAGTCTAAAGTTTACCAAACCATTCATGGATATAAAGTACTTAGAGAAGAGCATCGGAAACACCCTACATTCTTATTACAATTAAATCCAAAAATAATAATCAGATGGAATCTAAAATATTCTTGCATCAATCATTTAATTCTTCTGCTTTTATTTCTATTCTGTGTGAAACGTGCACGTGCAACAAGATTATTCCTTCCCTTGTCCCATGCATGCCGATCTCGTAGCGGTACCTAAGTAAAACAACAACAACAAGAGTGAGTCCAACGACTCAGCAAATATAATGGATAGAGCAAATTCAATTATGCACATCACTACACAAACCCATTCATCAACCATACAGACAAGACATGCAATGATCAAAAACTCTTTATCTCTTTCTCTTTTGCATTTTACCGGTAATGCAAAGTGTGTATCCGTCGATACATACCCATGTCTGTACCATCTGGTACAGGGACCAATTGCCTATACTCCACAAGTATGGGGACCTTTAGCCCATCATGTCCTCAACATGACGGGGACCTCGGCGCTTAGTCACCTCGTGACCAAGACTTCAAATAATCAACATGATGCATATGCGTGAATGCTCCAATAAAATAAATCTTGCATTCACAATATCTATGCACCATAAATACTCATGAACGCTGAAAATTACAACACTCCTATATAGCATCAATGCATTGTTACCACAACCATAAACACGCATATATTCATACCATTGAACAATACCACAACCATAAACACGCATATATTTCTACCATTGGACAATACCACAACCATAAACACGCATATATTCCTACCATTGGACAATACCACCACCATAAACACTTATATTCATACCATTGGGCAATACCACCAGCATAAACACATATATTCATACCATTGGGCAATACCACCACCATAAACACATATATTCATACCATTGGGCAATACCACAAACACACATATTCAGGATCCTAATATGGACTAAACATCAACCTTCCACACTATTAAATGTAAACCACCGTTATACTTGCCTTAACCGTGAGAAAATGGCGGACGCGCAGAAGGTGCCGCCTCGGGGGTCCGTCCTCCTCCTGAATAATAATTATAATAATGGCTAAGATAACCGTAGCGGACCTTCGCTCAAATAAAAACAACCCACACTAGCACAATTCGTCTATCTCGGTTCCCAAATCCCAAATCCTACAGGTCATCCCACCTACCTCTGTGGACAGTCAACTTCGAAAATTCCTAACTATTGGCACAGAAGTCCGAATAGGGTGATCTTTGGTTTGCTAGAAAGATACTTAAATTACCTAACTAAACCTATTTGGGGTGCCTCCCTGATTCGGCCATCTTCTACCCGCAACACCCAGTTTTCTAAAATATCAATGATCACGTCGGGTTCTCTGGACAGCACACTAAAAAGGCCATAACTTCCAGCCCGAGTACCCGAAAAATAATTTCTTGACCTTTCTCAAAAGCTAAGACAATTATCTACAACTTTCGTAATATGAAGATCCTCTGATTCTTCCATTTTCCAATCGCCCAACCCGATCTACCAACATCTGACAGAGAACGCTCGATCTGCAGAACAGTCCTACGAGAAAAATCATAACTTTTGGTACAAAGGTCGGATCGACGCGTTCTAGCACTTCATGGAAATATAAAGACGTCCTCTACGACTCTCTAGGAGGGGTCCAGACCTGAATCCCCAAGAAACTAACCCAAAACAGCGGTTCAACGACATCTGTTCTAACAGTTCAGAAAATCGACATTGCTTCCACAACAAAATATACATCTAAATGGGGAACAACAGGGATTACCCTTGATGAACTAATGAAGAATACGACGAACACCCCACGAACTTCTCCTCTTTTCCTCTTCCCCTTTTCTTTCTTTCATTTCCTCTTGTTCCGCAGGGAAGGGAAGCGCGCAAGGCAGGGAGGAGGGGAGAGGACTGCGCCCAGGAGGCAGGGAGGAGGGAGGGGCTCGGCCAGGGGGCGCTCGGGGACAGGGAGCCAGGGAGAGGGGTGCTCGGCCAGGGGTGCAGGGGAGGGGCGGCACTCGGCCAGGAGCAGCAAGGGGAGGCGTGGCCAGGTAGGGGAGGGCGCATGGGCCAGGGCGCAGGGGAGGGGCGGCGCTCGGCCAGGAGCAGCAGGGGGAAGCGCGGCCAGGTAGGGGAGGGCGCAGGGGCCAGGGCGCAGGGGGAGGCGGCTGCAAGCCAGGGGCTAGGTCGCAGGGGCCAGGGGGGAAAGGGTAGCTAGGGTTTGGGGGAAGGATGCCTCCCCCCTTTGGGCCACAGCCCAGGCCCAAGTTGCCGCAATTTTCAGAAAAACCCCCTCAGAACAATATTTAATTTTTCTCCTTTAAGGTCCTCCCTCCCCAACTAAACTATTTTTCCTCTGAAAGATTTTTAGAATATCACATTCTACCCCCCTTAAACAGAATTCGACCCCGAATTCTGCCCACGCACACACCAAGGATTACTCGCGATTAAGCGTAGTCGTACAAACACGCACCTGCTGTGAAAAATTCTGGATATTGCTCACACATGCGAGACTCCAATTCCCCAGTGGCTTCCCTTTCGGTCTGCTGCGACCAGAGCACCTTGACAAACTTTAGAGTTGTATACCTCAATGCCTTCTCTGATTTTTCCAGAATTCAAACCGGCTTGGACTCAAAGGACAGATCATGTTCAAGTAATAACGGTTCTAGTAAAATATATAGCTCCGGATCTCGCAGGTATCTCCTCGACACCAAGTCATACATAACGTTGTGTATCCCACCCTAGGACCCAAGGCGGTCCTAGCGATACACTACTCTCCAAATCCTCACAACTACAGATGCGATTAAATATACCTCGAGTTATCATTCTCTTTGGTACCAACTCGCACAACCTACACATCAACGAAACTCTTGTTCCAACTCTCAATCGATCTCTTTACCTTAACAAGGAGCACCTCCTTTAACCATTGACGAACAAAAATGCTCATTGTAAACTATCCCTTATACAACCCAAATCCAACTCCCCACCAAAATATTCAAATCTAGTAAAAATCAAGGATTCAACATGAGAACCTCTCCACATCCTAAGTAGGTAATTTGCAAATAACCACACATAAGGAAGAGGAGAATCACTCCAATGCCAAACCCTTCCCTTTTTCTTCTTTGATAATAAACTTTCTCTTGAATAACAAGATTCCAAATCATCACACACCACAATAACTCATTTCTCTTAAACTGGCAACATCAACACTATGCTCAAACTGAGTGCATAAACCACACCTTTGTGGAGCGACTCTACTGTCCTCACAATAACATACTCTAGCCAACTCCTCTACCAACAGGGTTACTTTGGTAAATAATTTTCCAATGCACCTCATCATTGTTTTCACCCACAATCACCTCACCATAATCCTTTAAGGATAATCAACTTGAAATTCTCAGAACACCCACTCAATTCCCTCACCCAAAGGGCACTATCAAGGAGCATCACACTATTTAGAATCCATTTGTTCCAATATTCCCACACAACATCATTAGCCTCCAAGATTCTAGCATAAAACACTAAACCAATATTTTTTTTCCATTTCGATATAATTGATATGAAGACTCTCGAATTTGGTGACTAAAATTACCACAATCAAACATACTCCATCATTAACAACCACCTGAAAACATGTTCTCAACCTAATTATCTTTAGAAAGATTCTAACTCTTGGAGGGTTACTCATTGAAGCCAAATAATGCATAGCAATAACTCAACAATCACTTCTATCCCAATGATTCCCATAGTGGTTAGACTTCTTCACCATTATAATCTCATTAACTACACCACCCTAATCATCCTACTAAATCTTTCAAAGTGCCTAATCGCAATACTCTGATATGATCGATCAAGATTCTCATACTTTTGATAATCCTAATGTTCCATCAAAATAATCGAAATATTCTTGAACCACAATCTACTATAGGTTCTGCTAATTGCAATCCATAAGATCAGCTAGCTCCAAAGACCAACATTCTATTTAAAGCAAATCCCCACCGAGAATTATTCCAAGAAATCATTTTATCACTCAATGAATCTCAAACAACTTGACACCTACAATCTCACCAAAATCATCTACTTGTCCACCACTATCGAGTTGCCATTATACAACCTAAAAGGCTTTGCAACACGGATTGGTTAATCCTTCCTCTCTTTTTTTCAGCATATAGTAGAACATTTACCACTCCCCAGAGACACAAGACCAAGGAAAAAAAATCAAATAGCCAAGATCTTGGAAAATAGAAAACGAGACCGCAGTTGAGTGCACAAGTCCCGTAGGAAGAAAATATCAAACTTCAACCGGAAATAAATAAAGCACTGCTTTGGAACTTGAGGAATTCCTTTGGGGCAAACCAACGAGGTTAAGCACGCTTCAAAAAAGCTGCAAGGTACCAAGCTTGAATCCAATCGCGAATACCTCTACTACACCCTTCAATTTAATAAAGGACATAATTTTCTTTAATGGAAATATCACTTTACCCCTTTCAAGCAACCGATCCTTTAAGCTCAAATCACATGAATCACTTAAGAATCGATAGAACCTCCCAATACGTCACTCTGCGCAAACTGATTTCAGATACCACAAGAATTCATGAACTCCCATAGGATCATGAATGCAAAACTCCAAACATTTCATTTAACTGACATCACAAAAGACGAACAAATTCTTTTACTTCTAAAGAATCAACACTACCCTCATCATCTCATACTCAGTTTTACTAGCCTCATCAATATATATTCTTAGCATGAATCATCATAGCCTACCAGCGCATCATAAACCTTTCTAAAAGAACACTAACTTATTTCAAAATATATATTTTTTCCAATAAGATTGCAACAATCTTACTAACATCAAGAATAGTACACTCCTAACAAGAATCGTTATCGTCTACCCTTTCATTATAAAGCCTTCCAAAATCTCGTCAAATAGTTCCCTGCTACTTTATCATCCCATCCTCAAATTGAGAGTATTTCAAAACCTTACAACCTTACTACGACAACCGCTTTAAATTAGAGGAGATCTACTACACACTTCTAATGATTCTACCCAAAACTCTTTCATCAAAGACATAACATCATCTGACAATCCCCCCTTCATGTAAATATAGATCACACATTTTTTTTACCCCAACAGTTGCACTTAGCAATTACACACAAACACTAAGTATCCACAAAGTTAACTCCAAGATTAATATCCACTAAAACAGTAATCCAACACCTTTGGAATTTAACTATCCTAAATGATTAGATTAATCCATTGAGATCTGTTGATCCATTTTATCCCAAACGTTTACTAATTTTGTTTCTCCTATTGATCAACCAGTTCACCGAAGCTCCACGCCTCTTAGCAACTCTATTGCTTCCATTAGGAATAGCCCTATTCATAAACACAATTCATAGACAACCATAAGAAGACAACATCAACTTATTCGGTTTCACTTCCAAGAATACTCATACCATATAAATTTATTTGATTACAAACTCTGACTCAACCCTAAGAAGACATCACAAAAGGATTTTAACACCTCCCTTTAGAAAAGAGAGGTATTAAACTTCAACATTTAGAATAATCTAAGAGAATTACATAAAGCCAAAGCTTTCACATGTTAAAGAATTTGCAACATAAAATTTTCATTAACAAGAATACCAAGCGAACAAATGGGACATGGTTCACAACAGGACAAAACTCCCACGAAGGGACCAACCTTGCAAATCCACAACGCCCACAAGCAAAAGTGTCTCAATAGCCCGAGAAATAGTAATTACTTCAAAGAACAGGTAGAAACTAATTGAAAACCCTCAACTACAATGAACCACGAGCCCAAGATAAATTCATCCACCACCCCAGGGTAAGAATTGACTAAATTCAATTCAAAGAAGGGAGAAACTTTTCTAAAGAACTCATTCCTAACCTCTGAAACTAAGTTGCCCAAGGGAAAATCCTGCACCATTTCAATATCACGAATAGTAGTATAACCTGGCCATGTCAATAGCCACACCGCGATCTCTTTCTCTCGACATCAACTATCACCACACATAACAATCATATAATCAAATCATAGGCACAAAAGATCATCTCATAACACGTACAAAGTCAAACATTAAGCACACATTCAACTATGATAACCGACGGAAACGTAGATGCAATACAAACCCCATTCCCACCTACAGTGCTTAGTGTGTCACAATTAGTATTTCGGTAACCACGAACCTACCGCCTGCTCTGATACCAACTGTAACACCCCGGCCAAACAAAGACCCGGAATGCTACCCAACTAGAAGTAAAACAATGCTAACTTGATACGCTATACAAAATTTTGGCAGAACCTCCTTTGTTATTTATCCAAATCAGATATTCTAAAAGCAAAATCAATTATAATTGACAATCCTCAAGTAATTAGTTCAAGACTAAGCAAATAGTCTAAAGTTTACCAAACCATTCATGGATATAAAGTACTTAGAGAAGAGCATCGGAAACACCCTACATTCTTGTTACAATTAAATCCAAAAATAATAATCAGATGGAATCTAAAATATTCTTGCATCAATCATTTAATTCTTCTGCTTTTATTTCTATTCTGTGTGAAACGTGCACGTGCAACAAGATTATTCCTTCCCTTGTCCCATGCATGCTGATCTCGTAGCGGTACCTAAGTAAAACAACAACAACAAGAGTGAGTCCAACGACTCAGCAAATATAATGGATAGAGCAAATTCAATTATGCACATCACTACACAAACCCATTCATCAACCATACAGACAAGACATGCAATGCACGATGATCAAAAACTCTTTATCTCTTTCTCTTTTGCATTTTATCGGTAATGCAAAGTGTGTATACGTCAATACACACCCATGCCTGTACCACCTGGTACAGGGACCAATTGCCCATACTCCACAAGTATGGGGACCTTTAGCCCGTCATGTCCTCAACATGACGGGGACCTCGGCGCTTAGTCACCTCGTGACCAAGACTTCAAATAATCAACATGATGCATATGCGTGAATGCTCCAATAAAATAAATCTTGCATTCACAATATCTATGCACCATAAATACTCATGAACGCTGAAAATTACAACACTCCTATATAGCATCAATGCATTGTCACCACAACCATAAACACGCATATATTCATACCATTGAACAATACCACAACCATAAACACGCATATATTTCTACCATTGGACAATACCACAACCATAAACACGCATATATTCCTACCATTGGACAATACCACCACCATAAACACATATATTCATACCATTGGGCAATACCACCACCATAAACACATATATTCATACCATTGGGCAATACCACCACCATAAACACATATATTCATACCATTGGGCAATACCACAAACACACATATTCAGGATCCTAATATGGACTAAACATCAACCTTCCACACTATTAAATGTAAACCACCGTTATACTTGCCTTAACCGTGAGAAAACGGTGGACGCGCAGAAGGTGCCGCCTCGAGGGTCCGTCCTCCTCCTGAATAATAATTATAATAATGGCTAAGATAACTGTAGTGAACCTTCGCTCAAATAAAAACAACCCACACTAGCACAATTCGTCTATCTCGGTTCCCAAATCCCAAATCCTACAGGTCATCCCACCTACCTCTGTGGACAGTCAACTTCGAAAATTCCTAACTATTGGCACAAAAGTCTGAATAGGGTGATCTTTGGTTTGCTGGAAAGATACTTAAATTACCTAACTAAACCTATTTGGGGTGCCTCCCTGATTCGGCCATCTTCTACCCGCAACACCCAGTTTTCTAAAACATCAATGATCACGTCCCCGGTTACTTTGGATTCGAGGAGCCGGAGTTCTCGTCCTTTTATTCTGAGGCCTCTAGACGGGATTAGGGATACCTTCAATTTTCTTTGGTATTTCAACCCTCTCCGGTGCATTGCGTGCAGGCACATGCGACTTAGTCACACTCTTCAAATCACTAAAGTGATCTTCTGGACCTCTTTTCAGATTCACTAGTGCGCGGGTCATGTGCAGGAATTCCCGTGGCTTCCCACGTAATTTTTTGATATTTTTCATCAATGGGTTGATTTCCTCCCCCTAATGTCGGGAAATTATCGTCATCAAAAATGCAGTCAGCGAAGCGGGCGGTATGCAAATCTCCCGACATGAGTTCCAAATACCTGATTATGGATGCAGTCTCATAACCAACGTATATCCCAGTCTTACGGAGAGGGCTCATTGCAGTTCGCTGTGGAGGGGGTATAGGTACATAAACCTTGCATCCAAACCTCCTGAGATAAGAAATTTTCGGTGGTGACCCTTGCGCTAGTTGCATAGGTGAATAGATGTTGTAGGCCGAAGGTCTAAAGTTGATGAGATTTGCTGCATGTAAGACTGCGTGTCCCCAACATGTAGCTGGCAAATTACAATTCTCCAAAAGGGGTCGGGCAATAAATTTAATTCTCTTGATTAAAGCCTCTGCCAAACCGTTCTGGGTATAGACATGCGGTACCGAATGCTCAACTGCAATCCCCATCGCTATGCAATAATCATCAAATGTTTTTGAAGTAAATTCTTCGGTATTGTCCATTCTGATGGACTTGATGCGATGATCAGGGAACACATTTCTCATGCGAGTGATCTGCGAGATCAATTTGGCGAAAGCATGGTTTCTTGTGGATAATAAACCTACATATGACTACTTTAAGGAAGCATCAATAAGCACCATGAAATGCCTAAATGGCCCTGAGATGGGCTGAATAGGACCACAAATGTCTCCCTAGATGCGTTCCAGGAATGTAGAGACTTCATCCTTCACTTTCAGAGTGGAGGGTCTAGTAATTAATTTCCCGGTGGCACATGCAGGGCACACAAAATCTTCAGACTTCGGGAAATTCTTCACATTAATATTATGCCCGTGAGAATTGTTCATTATATTTCTCATCATCGTAAGACCTAGGTGGCCTAATATGTCATGCTAGAGACAGAATAGTTCAGATCTTCTAAATACTGTCTTCAGGACAATGTACGCTGTAGGCGCCTTAATGTTGGTATAATATAGCCCAGTTTCTAGTGAAGGAAATTTTCTAATACCCTTTTGCCATTCTCTTCGTGCTTCGTGATGAGCAGATATTCCTTACCGTACTCTTCTTCAGTCTCAACGTGGAAACCATTGGAGCAAATATCTTTAAAAATTAGGAGAGTTCTAGTTGATTCTGGGTACAATAATGCGTCTTCAATGACCAAAGTTGTGCCCATGGGAAGTATAATTGTGGCTCTTCCGGAACCAATTATACATGCATCGCTTCTGGCGATTGTCGTAAGGCTGCCATTGCTCTTACGAATCGACTGAAAATACTTAGTCTCTCTTAAGATGGTATTCGTGGTACCACTGTCGACAAGGCATACTTCCACTATAGGGCGCCATACCTGCTCTAATATAAGGTATTTTATTAATATGTATTGGAATACATACAGCATATAAATAAAACACACAAATATTAGAACATATCATGCCATTGTAAACTGAATAAATGAATGAATTATTCCAAAATCATCCAACCATCACGAGAAAACAAGACTAAATTACCATCCATGCAAGTTCTAACTTGTCCATTTAATGCAAAATAAATGATAATTAACGTCTCATGCATTCTGTGCATCAGACGGAATCAACTAGAAAATCATTGACTTCTTCGGCTATCTTTTCAGGAGTGATGTTCTCTTCGAGAGAAATCATAGAGGTGGCTGCCTCTAGGTCGTAAGGGGGTGCTGCTGCCGGAATGGACTAAACCTCCATCATTTCAGGCAGCTGTTCAATATGCTCCCCCTCAACCGCTGCAAAGTGAGCTTCAGGCTGCCCTTTGCCATTCTTCATCTGGGCTTGGTGGACATCAATGACATGCTGTGGCGCTTTACTGATCCGCGACCAATGCTCCCACTTGCCACACTTGTAGCAACCTTGTGATGTGACCACGCCACATACTCATACAACCAAAGCTCCCAAGAATAAACAAATGGTGAATTCGTTTCTTCGGTTTCAATTTATTTTAATTGAGAATATGATGCTATCTAAAGATGAAAATGTATTTTTGTCTAGCTGTATAAGGAGGATTGCATCAACGCTATGCGCTCGTGGTTGGGGTCCACCAACAGGAAAGCCGACCAATATATCAAGACCAAGTCAACACCTACCCCAACTCTTGCTCAAGGTCACCACGTTACTTTTAGATCAATTCAAGCAAGAGTTCAAATGGGACGCATTTTAGAATTCAATTCGGCCTGCGGATCAATTCGGAGTCAGCCTGATAGGTCGGACTTCAAATGTGTATAACTTTTGCATAAAAACTCCGTTTGAGGTGTGCAAGTACAGCAAAGAAAGAAGAGCTCGTCCACTTTCCAATGGATTTGGCTCCACCTCCAAATTCGTTCTGTGCGCATTGGAATTACCAAAACAAGGGGACGCTGACTCAGCCTGACAGGTCCCACTTTAAATGCTCATAGATTTGGCATCAAGAGTCCAATTGGAATGTGTGAGTACAGCATGGAAAGCTTATTCCGTCCTCTTTCCAACGGATCTGACCCCATCCAAAAATTCCTTTTGTGCGCGACGCAATCAACAAAACAATCTTCGATTTTGGAAACGGAGATAGAATCAGCTATGATTTGAATACTTTCCATGTATTGAGAACTTTCCATATGCAAGGACCTGCGTGTCCCTATAAATAGAGGCTCATTTGGCCATGTAACTCAGGCTTGTTTAGATTAGTTTTCCACCGTGAAACTTCGTCGTGTGTTCTTGTGTCGACTAGACCAACAACTGCGATTGCAGATCTCAACCCCTTTGTGTTCTTCATTCATATATGCAATATTCAGATTGCTCTTTATCTTGTTCTTGCTTGTTCTTCAATTGCTTGCAGGAATTGAACCTCGTGTTCAGGTCAACCGCGTTCTTGGCACGGTTGATAGCGACTAGGGTGTGGTGTAGCGATTGCAGGACGGACTTGGTCGTCTCGGTTAAGTAGCCTTTTCGTCAACGTCATATCAAATCGAATTTATCCTTCTCATCGGAAGATCGGGCCACCCCCTCATCAGTTGGTATCAGAGCACAGTTTGCCCGGTGAGATTATCCATTTAGATTTGTTTTTCATACCTATAACCAGAAAATTACCCTACAAAAAGAGTTATTTCCGCTGTCCAAACCCCGTTGTTCCTTTCAATTTGTTAGTTTCGGTTTGCTAAATTGAATTTGTGTCCGTTTTAGCTTTGTCTTGTTGCTGGTCATATTCTTGGTCCCATAAAACACCAAAAATAAAAATCCCCACGTCCAACACCATCAAGAACATATCAAACACTATTTCCGATTTTCGGCCAGAAGACTCCCTCTTGTGCAGCCTCCACCAAAAATAGCATAACTTTTGATTCATTGATCCTTTTTGAGTGAGACCACTTCCAGTAGACTCCTAACTTCATTATCCATCTTCTTGCAAAAGTTCGCTTCATTCCAATACTGCAAGTAAAAGACACATGCGGTAAAAGTTGACCCAAATTTCTGTTTCGAATCTGCAACAGTTTGCACTTGTGATTTTTGTGCGAATTTTTCTGTCGGTTTTCAGAAGTTGGCCCCAAAAGAAAAGTTGTAGAAAAAGCCGTCAGTAAACCAGGAAAAAAAATAATAATAAAAAAAGAGGCAACTGAAAAAAAGTTATGGTCAAAATACCGACAACTGGTCCAGTGGACAGAAATCTGACATTCTAATATTTTGGGTCAATAGTTGTGCTTTCCACTTCCAATTGCATTCAATTGAATTATCTTGTGTCTACCACTCCTATACTTTGATATCCACTTGTTTTAGCCTTCATCTATCCTTCTTTGATCAGCAACATAAGGCTAAGTGCTAGATACGAACTATAATTCAATTCCATGCAATTTCTGAAATTAACCGATTGTTCTCCATTGCTACATATCTAGAGCCTTCCAAGCTACACCTACTACTAACCGTTACAGGCCTTGACGTACCGGTAATCGCTATACTCATCACTCAAGTCAAGACTATCATGAACCAGCCACCGGTCGCACCACCTGTTTGCTTTGGTAAGAATTTGTAAGAGCTTGGTAAGAGTTTGAGAGATGTGTGACTTGTCAAGCTCCACTTCCTAGTAGTTTATAGGGACTTACATAATTCTCGTGTATTTCCTTGTTTTTCTACTAACCATGACAGGTTGAAGATCACATAGTATGAATTTTCGTGAGACCAACAACGTGTTGGATCGGCTTAATAAGACCCTCACCACCATCAACAACAGAGTTGAGAACCTTGATAAACGTTCATCCCCAGCTACTCGTCGTGCGCTGTTTCCTCTGAACCGTTCATCTCCAAATGACGATGATGATGCATTAACTAAAGTCAAGTATACTTTGCTGGTAAATTTGATCCTGATGCCTATATTGACTGGGAGATAGCATTAGATAAAGAATTTGAATATTATGATTCGTCGGATAGGCAAAAGATTAGAGCTGCCACTAGTGTTTTCAGTGATAATGCAATAATTTGGTGGAAGTATCTTGGTAGACATGGTAGAGCACCCCAAACTTAGAATGCATTGAAGAAACTTTTGAGAGATGAATTTGTTCCTAAAAATCATGCCGATTATTTGCTAGCTAGATTGCAACATTTAAGACAAGGTAGTAGAACTGTAAGAGAATACTATCATGAATTGAAAACTTGTTTATTACGCTGTGGTTTTGAAGAACATGCTGAAACTACGGAGAATAGATTCTTAAGTGGGCTTAATCAGGAAATTCAGGAAATTCTTGTTCACAAAGAATATAATTCTCTCTCTCATTTGTTTATACTTGCTTGTAAGATTGAGAGTCAGATTGAGAAATAATTAAGAATACTTGATAATAGAACACATGAGAGCAAACATGTGGTTGTGCCTTCTTCTGTGACTAACAACTTGCAGCAAGTTGAGAACAATGCGGAAGAGAAGAATGAGTTACTTGAGCTACCGACTCCATTACTTAAGAAGGAAGATGAGATGAAGGATGCCCCTACATCATGTGAGGAGAGACAGAAAGGTAAATATAATGGTGCTATCATCACTCATGGTGAGTATGCCTGTGAAGAACAACTATTATCCACTGTTCATGCTACATTAGAGCAAAACATTGTGAAAAGTAATTCTGATATACACATGTTTCAAGTACAAAATTCCAACTGCATTGATTTAAGTATTGACAATGAGTTGTGTGCTAATTTCTTGCATATATCTTTGCCACAACCAGAAGTTAAACCTGATTTTTCTATTTTAATTTTAAATACATATGCTGAAATAAATGGTTTTGATTTTGTCAATATGCAATTGATCCATGCTATAGATAAGCTGAATGAGATTTCTTCTTCGCACACTTTCGGTTATATTGAGATTGATCATCCTTGTGAACTGAGTTGTCTAACAAAGAAGTTATTTGAGATTCCCAATTCTCTTTCATTATTTTGTTATAAATTTTACTTAATAGGCGAGTATGATGAAAAGAGAAATTATATGGTTCATCGAATTTGGATAAATTCAGAACTGAAAGGTTCAACTTTGGAGGAGGAACATAATCATGTAGAGAAAACTAATGGCACTAACATTATTTCTAGTTTATCTACTGCTGTTTGTAAGCTACAGGAAACCTTTAAAGAAGGGGAGTGTTGTGGGCTGCTTCCATACACCACAATCATTTCCCTATTTGCGCCGAAAAAGAATTTGTCTCTCATTGAGATCATCAATATCAAGTCACAGTCCAATACAACCTTTTCTAAAGAATGGGAGCAAGATGAAGAACATACGCCATCTAGTGATAATACTACCAATCAGGTATAATCGTTTCTAAGATAGTTTACTTTGTTTGATAAAGAACTTATGATATTACATAATACGAATTTGTTGCGTTCTTTGTCATGTACCGAGATTTATGATCAAGATCATGCAATACGTGAGACCACACATCTATTAAAACCGAGGACGGTTTTCTGTCAAGAAGGGGAGGATGATGTGACCACGCCACATACTCATACAACCAAAGCTCCCAAGAATAAACAAATGGTGAATTCGTTTCTTCGGTTTTAATTTATTTTAATTGAGAATATGATGCTATCTAAAGATGAAAATGTATTTTTGTCTAGCTGTATAAGGAGGATTGCATCAACGCTATGCGCTCGTGGTTGGGGTCCACCAACAGGAAAGCCAACCAATATATCAAGACCAAGTCAACACCTTCCCCAACTCTTGCTCAAGGTCACCACGTTACTTTTAGATCAATTGAAGCAAGAGTTCAAATGGGACGCATTTTAGAATTCAATTCGGCCTGCGGATCAATTCGGAGTCAGCCTGATAGGTCGGACTTCAAATGTGTATAACTTTTGCATAAAAACTCCGTTTGAGGTGTGCAAGTACAGCAAAGAAAGAAGAGCTCGTCCACTTTCCAATGGATTTGGCCCCACCTCCAAATTCGTTCTGTGCGCATTGGAATTACCAAAACAAGGGGACGCTGACTCAGCCTGACAGGTCCCACTTTAAATGCTCATAGATTTCGCATCAAGAGTCCAATTGGAATGTGTGAGTACAGCGTGGAAAGCTTATTCCGTCCTCTTTCCAACGGATCTGACCCCATCCAAAAATTCCTTTTGTGCGCGACGCAATCAACAAAACAATCTTCGGTTTTGGAAACAGAGATAGAATCAGCTATGATTTGAATACTTTCCATGTATTGAGAACTTTCTATATGCAAGGACCTGCGTGTCCCTATAAATAGAGGCTCATTTGGCCATGTAACTCAGGCTTGTTTAGATTAGTTTTCCATCGTGAAACTTCATCGTGTGTTCTTGTGTCGACTAGACCAACAACTGCGATTGCAGGCCTCAACCCCTTTGTGTTCTTCATTCATATATGCAATATTCAGATTGCTCTTTATCTTGTTCTTACTTGTTCTTCGATTGCTTGCAGGAATTGAACCTCGTGTTCAGGTCAACCGCGTTCTTGGCACGGTTGATAGCGACTAAGGTGTGGTGTAGTGATTGTAGGACGGACTTGGTCGTCTCGGTCAAGTAGCCTTTTCGTCAACGTCATATCAAATCGAATTTATCCTTCTCATCGGAAGATGGGTCCAGAGTAAACCTGGCTCTGATACCATATGATACGGGGATGGGTCCAGATCTTCTCAGTGAGGAACCGTGGATAGTTGATGTGAAGAAGACGATGTCGCTAGCTGAACACTCGTGCCCATGCACGAACCCTCAACTCTTCGGAATACGCCCAAAACACACCGGATAGTTGTCGTCGCGCGACCACCAGCGACGAACGCCAAGTCCCCAATTCCCAATGGAACGACGGCTTGACCTTGAGTTGCAGAACGAACAATGGATCGCCTAATTCTCTCTCAAAGCCCTCGCATGAACTCTGGTGTTGAAAGAACAAGCAATAGCTATGTTTCAATCTGATGCATAAAACTTGGTCCCCCTCTAAGGATGCCAATACATGGCTTATATAGCCTCTTGGGACGTGCATAGAGTCCCCCAAATCTAGTACAACTCAACCCTATATGGTTTTAGTTACGAACTCTTAAAAAAGGAAACTAGATTTTACAGTTGTCATATTGTTTCGGTCATAACTTTTGATCCGTGATGAATTTGATACTGGGGCTAGATCCATTACGTAGCCCTTGAAAATATCTTTCCAACAAGTACAAGAACACCTGAATCGGACTCCGTTTGTGAAAGTTATGACCTTTTTAGTAACTGCCTGACAAGCTGTCCCGAACCGAGTCCGAATTGAATTCTGAGTTGAATCCGAGTTGGAATTGGATTGAGCACGTGAGAAGTCTGAGTTGGGCTTCAAAATAGTGTCCAAAACTTGTGCTCTAAGTTCTTAGGCTCCGTCCTTATACTCTCCCGCCACATGGGCTTTCTTTCCCCCTTCCACATGGGCTCTAACCAGCCACATGTGCTTCGTTCTTATTGGCTCCATCCGCGTGGGCTTTGTTCCTTCATGTCTTTGGCACATAATGTGGTTATCCGCTTCCTTTTGCATCTCTATTATTTTGCCATTGACAAACCTAAGAATACACCAAGTAATAACATGATGTAGTATTTCATCCTTATGAATGACAACATTAAGTATAGTTTGAAATGAGTTCATCTGGCCATATTTCATGCGGCTCAATAATTCTTTCCAGTTGAATAAGATATTTAACGAAAAAGTACAAGACACGTGCATATTGGCATCATCCTCCCCTTCTTCAAGAAAAGCCGTCCTCGGCTTTTGATAGCCTGAAATTGTGCTAAACAAAGGATACAACGTGTATGCATGGTATATATATTCGTCGTCAATATTTCTTCGGCTTATATCATCATAAACTTTTGGAGGTATAGTAAATGAAAAGAATAACACATATGCCTTGTATATATAAGAGTCAATTGTTGTGACATTCTCACTATTTTGCACAAACCGTTGAATATAGCAGTGACTAAAAGATGTATGCATTGCATTATTGTTTTTCACATCATTCTCCCTCCCATAAAAGAAAGTCGTCCTCGACTTTTCCAAGGACATGGACAGATCCTTAATGAGCAAAATCAGATTTAAATGTGTAGATATGGGAAAGAAAATGTTGAGTGTTTTCCATGTTTCAGCTGCGCTACTCTGATTATTTTTACATAATTGTATACCAAGAATCGAACAACTAGATTTGTGAAATCTTTCTAAGTAGTACGTACTATTGTATAAATTTATCTCATCATGATCATAACATGGCGCAAAAGATTGTTTATCCACAATATGTAATTTCAAGTTAGTAAGCTTATCATATGTAATGCAAAATCTATGAACATAAAATTTGTCATCTACACCATAATCTCCAATCAAATTGAACTTATACGTGTAGACATGGGTACTAACTAGTGATTTTGAACATGAAATTTCAGCAACCTTATTAATCACACTAGATAGCTCTCTAGGAGTGTTAAACATGATATAGCATAAAGAATCATTAGCAGATATTCTAGTAAGAACTTCTTTGTAAGTAATCAATTCTACATTATGTAAATTAAGCATTGAAATTTTGGAACATGGAGTGTTCGGTTGATCATATGAGTTCTCACAATTACTCACCTTTGCATAATTAAATTTGGCACCACTATTGTTACCTTTATCGTCCTCCTCAGATGATGTAGGTGCTGGGGTTTTAAAATTATTAGGATGCACCCATGGGACAGCAGGTACTTCATCCCGTCCTGTGGTTATCTCCTCCTCATTTGCCTCCAAAGGTGTCGGTTGTTGAATGTTCAATTCTTCATCTTTAATGTCAACCTGCACAATATGAGAAACAACACTAGAAGTAGATATTAATATGTTAGTTTCATATTCATCCTCCTTTTGTCTATCTTCTACTTCTCGCATTTCTTTTGGTGTCCCTCTAACACTCTCAATTTGGATGCTCTCATCCTCACATATGGTGGAATCACACAACTCACTCTTTTTATCACTCTCACTCAATTTGGCTATGTGGCTCTCTTCCTCACATGGGTTGTGGTGTATCTCGGGAGCTATATGTAGTTTTGGAGGACCGTGCACACTTGTGTCATTAGCAGGTGCTCCCCCATGTAGATTGTGGTGTGCGAACATGGCACGCAGCTCCAGAAAGTTATTATTGATGGTCGTATGCAATTCTTGAACCTCCTTCCCGAGGTGGTTCAGTCCTGTGTTAACTTTCCTGAGCTCATTGCGCACGCTAGTGTTACCATCAAGAAGTTGTTGTTGTAGCATCTCGCGCAATCGAGTGTACTCGGTCCACGTAACCGGCGCCTCCGGATTAGGTGGATCCTCCTCGAGACCTGACATGGAAACAACTCTCAAACAAGAAGCGAGGTTACATCTGGGTTAGTAAAACAAAAGCTCTCTCTATGCTTGCAATTTACTGTCCTGAAAACAAGGCAAGCTTACCGTTCCAAAGTGAATCAAGGACGTCAAATCGACACTTGGGACAGCGAACGACCTCAACCCGGTAATGTATGAGCGTAACCAAGAGCAAGGGAGTACACAAACAGGTGTAGGTGGAGCTTGGACAGGTGTGTGTATAACCTATGCAATCTGATATTCAAGATATTGTAAAGCTAAGTAACGATCCAAGCTAGAGTATTTGCCTATGTGCTGATCCAATTGGTTAAAGAGAAGTGTATGAACGCATACGCAACGATAAATGGGACTTAATGCAAACAAAGGAAATGAGCTAGAAAGAGGTAATCTGAAATTGAGATGAATAAGTAGCTCGTTTTGCACTAAGTACAAGGAGAGACGCTAGCCAATTGCAATAGTTATGAATGTAAGGGCACAAGATTGCTCTATGAGAGTAAATGCACAAGCTGAAAATATGAACTAGGGTATTTTTTTTCACAGAGTTTCGGCCAACACTTTCTATTTTCACTGTTTCTTGATCAAATCGTAGGAAACTTTCAGGCTTTTTTTCTTTTCTTTTCTTTTCTTTTTTCTTTTTTTTTGGCCAAACTAGTGTTGTCTTCCCTTTGCACAAATTCAAGAATTCAGCAAGTGTAAATAATACTCAAGAACAGCACTAACAACAATATCAAAAGCTAGTCTCAATTGATGAAAAGATATAGGTGAAGCTCAACTGTAGCAATTCTTTCTTTTCGGTCAGCTAGGGTTTGGCACAAGCAGTGATTTGTTTCTTTGAAGCCAAACCGCAGCAAACTTTCGGTTTTGAAGGAAGTGAATACTATCTCAAACTCTCCCCCAAAGAGAATTTGGATGGATCTCTTGAGAGTAATGTGGACAGCAAGGAATTTAGGATCCAAAAGTAAATGCAATTTACTCTTTTTTGTTGTTAATTGAGGAATTCAATCAACAATTTTGTAGGGTTTATGTGGACACAAAGATCAAGCTACGCGAAGGAAATACACGGATCAGCACGAAAACAAAACTCTAATGGACGAAAACTTAACAAAACGCATAAGAACTAAACAGATTAAACTACGATTTTTGGTATTGCAATTTTCGGTTTAATGGAAGATAGGACAGAAAAACGAATCTAACTACGGGTAAAGAAGTTCTCACCGAGTAAACCTGGCTCTGATACCATATGATACGGGGATGGGTCCAGATCTTCTCAGTGAGGAACCGTGGATAGTTGATGTGAAGAAGACGATGTCGCTAGCTGAACACTCGTGCCCATGCACGAACCCTCAACTCTTCGGAATACGCCCAAAACACACCGGATAGTTGTCGTCGCGCGACCACCAGCGACGAACGCCAAGTCCCCAATTCCCAATGGAACGACAGCTTGACCTTGAGTTGCAGAACGAACAATGGATCGCCTAATTCTCTCTCAAAGCCCTCGCATGAACTCTGGTGTTGAAAGAACAAGCAATAGCTATGTTTCAATCTGATGCATAAAACTTGGTCCCCCTCTAAGGATGCCAATACATGGCTTATATAGCCTCTTGAGACGTGCATAGAGTCCCCCAAACCTAGTACAACTCAACCTTATATGGTTTTAGATACGAACTCTTAAAAAAGGAAACTAGATTTTACAGCCGTCATATTGTTTCAGTCATAACTTTTGATCCGTGATGAATTTGATGCTGGGGCCAGATCCATTGCGTAGCCCTTGAAAATATCTTGCCAACAAGTACAAGAACACCTGAATCGGACTCCGTTTGTGAAAGTTATGACCTTTTTAGTAACTGCCTGACAGGCTGTCCCGAACCGAGTCCGAATTGAATTCTGAGTTGAATCCGAGTTGGAATTGGATTGAGCACGTGAGAAGTCTGAGTTGGGCTTCAAAATAGTGTCCAAAACTTGTGCTCTAAGTTCTTGGGCTCCGTCCTTATACTCTCCGGCCACATGGGCTTTCTTTCCCCCTTCCACATGGGCTCCAACCAGCCACATGTGCTTCGTTCTTATTGGCTCCATCCGCGTGGGCTTTGTTCCTTCATGTCTTTGGCACATAATGTGGTTATCCGCTTCCTTTTGCATCTCTATTATTTTGCCATTGATAAAACTAAGAATACACCAAGTAATAACATGATGTAGTATTTCATCCTTCATTAAGTATAGTTTGAAATGAGTTCACCTGACCATATTTCATGCGGCTCAATAATTCTTTCCAGTTGAATAAGATATTTAACAGAAAAGTACAAGACACGTGCATATCCGCATCAGGGTTTGGCGTCATGCCGTCCGCCAATCCCAATAACCGTGCGGAGCTTCCTGGCTCTAAGTACTATCCAACATCAGACGCCCACGTCAAATACTTCTTGCCATGCTGGGCAAGCTCCTCGATCTCTCAGTTCGTGATTCCAATCATCTACATGTGTATGACAAGAATAAGTGTACTGCTGGTAAACATGCATAGAATAATTTACTACAAGTAAATAAATAGTACAATATGTTCTCATAATGTTTCATATTTTTCATGCATTTTTTCCATAATTTTACTGCTAATTTTCGATGATTAAAAGCAATTAAACAATTACAATTAATCAAAATAGTAAATAAATATAGAAAATACATAAAACAATAATGGCATAAATAAATAAGCTTCAAAAGCTGAAAATAATTCAAAAATCGGATTCTCGAGGCCCTCTTATGCTAGAAAATAAATTTTCAGCGAATTCTGCATTTTTTGGGGGGGCTATATGCAAATGTTCAGTTCAGAGAAAATTTTGCGTAATTTTCAGATTTTCTGGGGGTTTTCTGCAAATTACCGCCCCCTTCTTTTTTTTTATCCGCACGACCCACTTCTTTCGGCCTACCACCGGCCCAACTCCCGGCCGGCCCACCCGGGCATGCTCCAAGGGGCGGGTAGGGTTTCCCCTACCCCCAATACCCAAGTGGCGGCGTTGGGCAGGCGCATGCGGGCGGCGGCGCGCACGAGTGGAGGCGGCCGAAAGGCGGTCACATGCGGGCGGCAGCGTGGGCTAGGCGACGCGTCTGAGCGCGCGCGGCAGCGGCGCGCGCACGGCGGCAACGTGCGACGACCGGCTTCGGTCAGCGTGGGGCGCCTGGCGGGTGGCGCCGGAAAGATATAATAGTAGCACTTGTTAAATGGGCAGCTAGCTAAAGCATAAAATCTAACATAAGGTAATACATAAAATAACAGCATGCATTTGATAATTTGAATCTAAATAATTTGTAAAATGGGTATTCAAAATGATCAAAGTATTGACTCGCCTGGCGCAGTTTACCGCGGTCTTGAGCTCACTCAAGGCTCTCTTGTTTGTCGATCTCGTACTACTAATTTGCATCGTCTTCTGGATCGTGGTTTGGCTGGATCCTCTCCAAGATTCTTGTTTCTAGTTACGCGCTAAGCAACGGAATGCAAATAACTCAAAAAGATCCAAGTAATTCCAAATAAACTCAAATTAACTTTATTATGAATTAAAGGATGACTTTTGGATAGGATTGAGTGGATGTGGGAAATCGACGAATTCAACGAAGTAGGAGCGGAGCGATGAATGGTGAAAAGGAAAGTGAGGTATTATGGCGGAAAGGGTATTCATCGAAGTATTCCGCCTCGGGTTCAAAGATGGCTAGGTATAGCTAACGGTAGATTACCAAGGTTTGATCCACTTTATTTAATAACTTTCTTTTTATAATTTTATATTTATCAAGGAAGTTCCATGAGTTAGGGTATACTTATGGACAGATGCATGAATTTAGCGGGATAATATTTTGTCATGTTTAACATTTACGATTTAAGGTATGTGTTGCATATATAAGGTACATGATTATTTTGATTTGTCATGTCTATAATTCTAGTAATGGAAGACGTGCATTCCAAGTTTGTTTATTAAAGCACCATTGGCACGAGTTATTTTATTTATAGACGCTCAGAGGATTTTAAGTAGATACATCCTATGATTCTTTAATTTATGTCGAATATTTTGATTGAGGAGAGACTTAATTTATTATCTGGGCGATTTTTACTTTTTAGTTTGTCGAGGCCTATCTGTGATCGTCGGGAACGATCTTTGCATAGGTTTAAGGTTTCAAACTTACAAGAGCATATCTACATATCCTTACATTATTTGTTCCCAAATTATTGACTTTCTATCAGGACGAACAGTCTATGCATGCTCTGGTATTAGTTAACTTTTATGTGAAAGCTAATTCATTAATCTTTACATTTCAAGGTAGATATTGACAACACATCTTACTACTCTAGATTATTTCCTAGCTTTATGCGATCATTCAAAATTAGCTTTCTGATAATTTTAACTTTAGTATAACCTTCTTTGATTTTCAACAACTTCCTATTACTTTTCACATATATATGCATATATATTCACAACTAGATCGTATGCATTTTATTTTCATTGAGTTTATGCTAATTGAATTGTATTAGCTATTATATATTAAAAGAGCCTTCCTGGTATTTATAACACTCTTGTCATACTTCTTTCACTTAAGTTCCAAGTCCTAAAGACAGTAGTTATGGTCTAAACCTCTCATTCTATAACCTTTACTCATTTGCAATTCATTCCTTATGCAGTATTTAATTTTTATAAATACATTCAAGACTAATTACAGGATACCTCTAATCTTCTGGATTATTTATCAAACCGAATTAGCTCTTTTAACAATGAAGCTTATTTAATTTTTGACAGCTTACTCTTATTGCTTATCATACATACATGTACATATTCACATATATACTCACGACCAGATCGTAGGCCATTATATTCTTATATGAATTCATACTAACTACTTGCATTAGCTATCATTTAAGAAGGCTTGCATGACATTTAAATTTTCAATTTCCTATAGCTTCACATAATGCAAAATCAAGACTTACTTTCATATGAGGCTATTAATTTTTCCTTGTCATACAATCTGCGCCAACCTTGTTATTACAATTTCACATGTAATTTCTTATCCCTGCAACTGATCTTAATCATACACAATATTTTGTAGACCTGAACACAGACTTATACATGTATATGAATTCATCCTTAGACAAAATGTCAAAACATGTAAGCATGAGTTCATATCTTGCTACTCTTCGGTTGGAGCCACAGATCATACTCACAAACAATAGCAATAATAAAACGCAGAGAAGAGGGGGGTGCTACTCGGCCGAACAACAGAGGAGAGGGGGCACTTGCTGTTGGGCGCCGGTGCCGACGGTGAGGCAGGGCCGGAGGTGGGACGGCGATGGTTGAAACAGCTGCTGGGGAAGCTGTGAAGCTAGAGGTGGCGATGTGTTGGCCGGAACGGCACCGAAGATCAGTGACGGCGGCTTTCGGCGGCCGGTCGTGGGGGAAAGAAATGGGGCGGCAGCGCTACGGTGGAGAGGAGAGGAAGGGGAGGCAAGCATGAGCGAGAGAGGGTCCAGAGGAACCCACTTGCGGTGTTGACTTGGCCGGAGAGGTATCGGAGGAGGCCGGTGACGGAAGCCATGGGCGGCGGCGGATGGTCACCGTGGAGGGAGCACTCCAGTGGGGGAGAGCTTCGGGCGAAGGTTGGAGAAGCTCCAGGACGTGGTGGAGATGCTCTCGCCGCAAGGAATCGGTGGGAGATTCACCGAGGCTTGCACGACGGCGAAAATGGCGGTGGCCGGCCGGTTTTGGGGAGAATGGCTGGCAAGGCGATTTCACTTCGGGGATCTTCAATCGGCCGCCGGGGAAGGCACCTAGGGGGAGGAGACGCACTGTGATGTGAGCAATTTGGAAGGTGCCTCGCCGGAGCAGCCGGGAGTGGCGGCGGCGGCGGGGAGCGCGCCTGATGAGGTGGAGCGGAAAGGAAGAGAGGGGAAGGCGCACCAGGGGGCACAGCGAGCTGCTTGGGGCTTCTTATAGCCGCGGAGGAGAGAGAGGAAGGCGGTGCTGTGGCTGATGTTGCTGAAACAGGAGGCGGCACTGGTAGGCCAGCGCAGCATGGGCGGTGGCATTAATGGCGGGGTGGCGGAATCGCACGGCCATAGGGAAAGGGGGAGGATAGGGAGCGGGGGTGCCAGCGCGCGAGAGAGTAGGGGAGGGGCGCGCGGCAGAAGAAGCAACCCGGGGGCGAAGGCGGAGGAGACGGCACGGTGTTTCCGGGAATGAGGCGCGGCGCGCTCAGTGGAGGAGGAGGAGGATTGGGGGAGAAGGAGGCTGCCGGGTGGGGCTGGTGTGCACACGCGTAGGGAGAAAAGGAGGAGGGACAGAGAGAGAGGGCGCGGGGCCCGCCGGGCAATGGGGGAAAAAGAGAGGGAACACGGGGCCGGAAATAAAGGAAGGAGAGGGAAAGAAGAAAATGGAAAGGGGAAAAAGAAAGAAGGATTTTGCCCCATGGAAAAAGTTGAAGATTTTGTATTTTCACAATTGAGCATTTAGCTATACTTTGAATTGAATTATAAAGTGCAGCTTGTTCTATTAATTTTATTTTTGTAGTTAATTGTCGAGCTCGAAACCTTTATTCATTTTTCGGAGGTACAGTTTAGCTTTCGGATTTCTCCTTTTGTTTTATCGTATTAAACCTGACTTTTATTTTGCACACATTGCATTTTAATTTACTTTGTATCTGCTGTATATTATTTATTATATGATTTTATTATTACTATTACTTTATCTTTAGGTTGTTATACCTTGATATTAATTTGTATAGCACAATTTTGGAGAACTCAATTAAAATTGCTACGTAAATTTGGAACACCAGTGAGAGGCAAATAAAAAGTTTTAAATTTTTGGCAATTTTGCTCAATTGAAATTTCAGGATGTTACAAGTTTTGTGTTATAATAACTAACAGTTCTTATCTCACCATTAATCTGCTTTAAAATGTGTAAATTTTTACCATAGTGCAGTACTGCAGCAAACCGCATAAACCTATACATGCATAGTGAAAACATTCTATTTCAAGATTGTGTCACTGCTGTGTTGCCGATTAGCAAATTTCCCAAAGCTGAACAATGCAAAACAAAGAGAAATGGAGGGAAATATCACTTTTGTTTCTGTTGGTTGTCGCTCTCGCTCGCTCTCTCTCTCTCTCTCTCACACACACACACACACAAACATGCATTCTCCACTCTAGAGATCAAGCTGCATTGGAGGTCCAGGAGAAGTGAAGTGCCATGGTTTGGATGGGAAGCAATAGCGCAAAACGTCAGAAATAGTCTTTATAGATTTCGTCGTGGGATTAGGAGCTGTTGGGAACTCAGATTTATAGTGATCTACCCTAGTTCCTCTTCCATACCACACGACACACGTTAACTGTGTTCATTTTAGTATCATATAGCTCAATCTCTGATTCCACATCTAACTGAAGTGCATTTAATATTATTCAGTCGTTCTTCATAGGAGATAACTTCAGCTCCTTTGACATGGACAGGAGAATTTCAGCTTCTTTGTCCCTCGTATGAACGGCTCAAGCCAACAAGATCAATCACAAGGACTCTAAATTACTTCTCAAGCAGCTCCAAACCTCTCGTGTCTGCCCATTCACAATCCGATTGCAATTTCTTGTTTTCAGTCGATGAAGGTTATCTGTCAGCTAGGATGGAAACTCAACAGAATGCTCATTTGTATATTGTGACAAGGACTAATCAGAGATACTTCAATATTGTTGCCATGTAGTAAACCTCTTGAAACTCTAGGTTATGCACTTACGCATCGGTTGATGAAGAGATTTCTGAATAGCCTTTACTGACTAAACTGGGCTAGCAATAGCACCTGTGGGAACTCAAAAACCTGAGTATGATTATTAATTTATAGCCTGATGATGTGGTTTAATCAGCATTGCAGCAACACCAATTACCCTTAATTCAACCCAAAAGGTACACAGTGTGCCTTACAGAGGCCTAATGGAAGCTGCAAGAATCAAACGAGAAATACCAAGTGTTGCAGACTGACACCAATACTATTTAATATTGCAAATTCATCTAGGTCGATAGTAAGAATCCTCCTGGGACCAAACTTTGAGTTTTCCAATCAGTAGCATGGTCCTGATAATCTGCTGATTATCGGTTTTATCGGCCATATCAGACCCTATAAAATTTCAAATCGGCTCCAAAAAATTTGTTTCTACATGAATTTTGTCAAATATAGAAGAAATTTTTGCCGAAATTTGTTTTCACAAATTTCAGCCAATATTTTCAACTGATTTTTGGCCGATTTTTACTGATTTTTGGGCATTTTTTCAGTTCAAATTTTTATTGAAAATTTTGGCCCAAAATCTTCCAAAATTTTCTAATTATCGGTGTTATCGGTCCCGCGGTAAAATTTTAAAACCAGTTTTCAAAACCTGATCAGTAGCACAGGAAGACAATGAACCAAATGATTTGGAAAAGGTTAAGCTGCACTTAAACAGGAATTGCTGCATTATTCAGGTGTGATCTTGAAAGAGACACTTGCGAAAAAGGTAAAAATTAAGAAGGAAAAGGCCGTACATAGTTTTCTTACAATTGTACAGATACATTATTAGCCTGGCAAGAGAAATCATGACAATAAGAAACATTACTCCAAAAGAAGGAAAATGCAGTACATATTTCTGCAGTTTTCTTTCTGAATACATTGAGCAGGTAGCTCTCATTAGGTATGAAAACGGATTGGATATGATCGAATAGTTTCAAATATGAATACGAATCTATATTTTTAAAATAAAAACGACTATGAATTCAAATATTTTTGAATACAAATTGAATGTCATAATGAATACGAATTTAAATCGAATATATAATTAATTCGGTCGAATACAAATATCCTCCTATAACTTTTGTAACAAATCTTGATAGAACAAATTTTTCTTATCACATTTGCGTTTTCTTGGATACGAATATCGGATAAAACAGATTATCTATTACCATTTCCCACCCCTAAAGTAACTTACTAGTTACTAGTTAGAGGCCTTAGGAGGGCAGCCAAGTGAGTGAGTGACTGCCGCTGGGCCGACCAGCCGGCATAGAAAATGGATGAATACAAATTGAATAGTTTTGAATACGAATATGAATACGAACATTCTCAAATACGAATGCGAATATGAACATTCTCAAATACGGATACAAATATTGTCGAATACGAATAAGAACATTTTTGAATACGGATTTTGCTTACCATATTCGTGTTTTCTCATATATGAATATGGATAAAACGGATTATCCGTTACTGTTTTCCACCCCTAGATCTCATGCCTGCTAGTTGGGGAAAAATTTACTAACACTCAGCTCCAGTGATGGTCAAATATTAATTGTGTGTTTAAAAGAAACAAGCAACAAGAACCACATGAATCCATTAATTACCCTGTGAACTCAACATCATGAACATCACTTTCTACACTTGATTGCGTCAAATGTAAAATCTTTAACAAGACCAAGAAGAGGCAAAAGCAAACTACTTGTTCACAAGAGTTGAAAGCAAAAAACAACAAATCAGGCAAGAAATTAAACCAGCAGTTGTTACTGCACTTGTTACCCTCCACTTTTTGTTTCCTTATCGTTTCGTTTCATTTTAATAGGCCTTTATGTAGGACTAAGACCCAGGATTAGAGAGAGGTGAATAGGAGCTTACACAAGATTAAAAGCTATGTAAGATGTGAATATTAGAGTCTAGACATCTATAACGAAATTTTCAAAAAAAAAAAAACTAAGCAAAATGAGCCAAAACTTACCCGTGTAGTCTAACCTCCAACTAATGGGCAGTCTAACTGACCTCGAGTGGTCTAACCACTCTCAAATAAGCATACATGAAGGATTTTAATTTAGCATTCTCATAAGATAAATCACCCTTCTCCTTTTTTTCACAAGCACACATGGAGGTTTTTGATTTAGCGAGCTCAAAAGACAAATCACCCTTCTCTCTTTCTAGTAATTTTACTTTCTTCTTAAGAACATGCAATTTTGATTCATAAGGCAACAAACCCTTAATGAGTTTTTCTTTGCTCACCTTGTGTAGCTTGAATAGTGGATCATCCTCGGAAAGCTCATCATGATCATCCTTCAAAGACTCTCCATCACGATCAATCTCGATTGCCATCCCATACGTCATCCGGTTCATTCTCCTTCCTAGGCTACAAGTGCATCACATCCCTAAAACTAGGACAATCAAAAGCAAAGACTCCACCATAAATGTCACACTTGACACCTTTAGCAACAACCAACAAGCTTAACTTAAATTCAAGCCTCTTACCACAATGGACATCATTGGCAAAAGCACCACAACAATATGCAAAGAAGCTCTCACATGTCCCATCACTAACCACCATGCTTAAAGATCAGTGAAGATCACAAAAGAGCAAACATGCTCTGATACTGATTGTAGGACAAAGAACATTGACTAGAGGGAGTGAATAGGAGCCTACAAAAGATTAAAACCTATGTCAAGATGTGAATATCAAAGCCTAGACACGTACAATGAAATCTCCAAGAAAAACTGAGCAATATGAGCCAAAAATTGCCTGTGTGGTCTAACCTCCAACTAGTGGGCGGTCAATCAATCTTGGGTATTCTGACCACTCCTTTGGGCGGACTAACCTCTCTCTTAGAACAAAACTAAAAATCAGTACAATTACAAAGCCACAAATTAATATAATTTTTAATCCATGGCTCCAAACTACTTAAAACTTTGCACACACCTTGCCTAGAATGTTGTGAACCTAATCCGATAAGAAATCAAAAAATATTTCCAAAGTTTTGATCTTTTTCAAACCACAGGCAAGTCGCACCAAAACATGTTCAAATCACAAAATGAGCCAACTCTGAAACTGAGCATTCAAATCATTTGCAACTTGGCATGTATCTTCTCTAGGATCTCAGAAACCTATTCCAATCAAATTCAAGAAGATCATTGCCAATGTTCCAACCCTTTTTTCCGCTTGAAGTAAGGTTACAACAAAACCAGGTAAAATATAAGAACTTGAACCAAAAATTTCTCGTGGGTACAGTGTAGCAACCCGAATTTGGCAATCTTAATCTTTTATGTATTTTGAGCTAGTCTCTGGATTAATAGCTGGCCCACACAATATAGCATCAACAAAATATCACATCCACACATGCGTATAAATAAAAGGGGTACTTAATATTACATAGGCATCCGTAAATAGATCTTATGACCAAGTTTTACAGAATAGGCCAGTAGCAAAAGGTAAAAATACTAACAAAAAGGCCTCCATGATCTGTCACAGGCAATCAACTAGGGCTAAACCTAGTCCTAGCCTTCGTCCTGGCCACAGGTATGAATGTATCTATTGTAGGGGTGGCCCCCACCTAAACCCAGCTAGCCTTGTTGAGAAGGTTGTAAGTCATGCAAATGACGTAGCTCGTCCCCGGTGAGGGGCTCCGGGTGAGGTTACGATGGTAAAGTCGCTTGTTAGGACGAGGAGTGCTTATGTATCGTGACTAGTCCTTGGGAAAGACAGAAGAGGTCATTTGTTCACCTAACTCTCCACTATCATACTCTCTCTCTGTTTGGTCTATAGCCACAATAGTTGGCGCCGTCCGTGGGGACGACGGAAGCAAGCCTCAAGACTGCAAGAAGAAGGATGGCACCGAAAAAAGCTTCGTCATCGGCGGCGAGGAAGAAGGAAGCGGCCGCGGCGAGGCCCCGCGTCAACACCAGATCTTCGGCATCGGCGGTCGGGGAAGAAAATGACGATGCTCATCGCGCGACCATCGACGCCATCGACCCCGCCACCTCCGACGCCATCGACCCCGCCACCATCGACGCCATCAACCCCGCCACCACCGACGCCATCGACCCCGCTGCCATTGACGTGAGGATCGGCCCCAACCCGCCCGTTGCACCCCAACCCGCCATTGGCGCGACGAGTAACCTTGACGACACCGGTCGGGCGCTAGGGAGTGGTAGCCTCGGTGGCCGTCGAGGCGTGACCACCGCCTCTGCACCCGGTGCGGAAGTGCCAAGCGGCCCCACCGTCGGCACTGAACTCCACTGCGCGGACGCGAGGAGCAACCTAAGAGCACAAGCAACGGTCGCGACAACCTTGACCGCGCAACCAGGTGCGCCCGCCGCCCCATCTACGCCCGCCACGGAGAATGCCCTGCTGGCGGCCCTTAGCACGCTCCAGCGAGAGTTGGCGGATCTCAGGGGGGCCGTGCGGAGCATGCAAGAGGCTCGGACTCCGCCGCCCCCACCGGTGATCGCGCCGGAGCCTGTGCCCGAGAGGGCGGACAGCCGCGACACCCCAACCTCCAGCTGCGCCTCGTTACGACGCGTGGACTCGGAATCCCCGTTATCGCTGGGCCTGCAGCAAGTACCGTGGTCGGAGGATTTCAAATTTCCTAGCTCCGTTACATCGTACAAAGGCGACATAGACCCCCGAGAGTTCGTGCGCGTGTACGAGACCGCCATCGAGGCGGCAGACGGGGACGACACCACCAAGGCGAAGGGGCTCCCGCTCGCGTTACAAGGAGTGGCGCTCTCATGGTTCTTCACCATAGAGCCGAACTCCATATATGCATGGGAGCAGGTACGCGACCGCCTCTATAACAACTTCCAGGGGAACTACATCGAGCGTGTCGACGCGGATCAACTCTTCGCCATCAAGCAACAACCTTCGGAAAGGCTCCGCGAGTATTTCAAACGCTTCGCGAAGGTCCGCTGCCAGGTCAAAGACGTCAATAAGACAACAATCATCAATGCAGCGGTACAGGGTCTTCGCCCGGGGCCACTGGCCGAATATAACGCGCGCAAGCCGATCAAGATAGTGGCGAAACTCTTTGATAAGATGGAGGAATATGCTCGGGCGGAAGAAGACGCGAAGCGGCGCCAGGACAACGACGCTGACGTCAACCCAGTGGGAAGCATCGCGAAGAGCGCCAACCCATCGCAAGCAAGTTCCTCACGGAGCAAGCGCCGACAGGAGATGTCGAAGGACACCTCCCGGCACAACGACATGCCGGCTGACAAGCCCTAGCGCGGCCGTCAGACGTCCCAGCGAGCCCGATATGTCTTTGACATTGAGGCCGGCTCCGAGGACAACGCCCCTGCCAACCGTGGGACTAGGGCCCGACGAGGTCGGGGGCAAGGCCAAGGCCGGGGTCGCGACGGTTGGGCCCGCGCGGAGTACGGCGACCAACAGCGCTCACAGTGGTGCGAGGTGCACGGTCAAGGCAATCATGATACCCGTTCCTGCACCACCATCGCAGTACTTCGCCAAAGCGTCGCTAGAGACAGGGATCTCGAGACGCGCTCACCCGTCGTAGCGCACGTTCGGCAGCCACCGGACGGCCCCCTGAGGATTTGTGATCAGGAGCCACAGCCTCAGGAGGGCCTCCGGCGGATACAAGCCCAGGTGCAGCAGCCCCAAGAAAGCCCCCTGCGGATCCATACTTTGAGGCGCCCGCCGCAGGTCATCAACGTCATCTCCGGCGGTTCCTCTTTGGAGTTTACCTCGGAGCGACAGCGCAAAGCCTACGTGCGGAGGCTACACCACGTGGCGGCATACCCATCTCAGGCGCCGCCAGATTGGGCGCAGCACGCGATCACCTTCACGCCTGTCGACGCTGAAGGTGTGGAGTTCCCCCATCAGGATCCCCTAGTCATCCAGGTCGCGGTTGCTGGATGTGATGTCCAGCGCATCCTGGTCGACGGGGGCAGCTCCGCGAACATCTTGTTTGCACAGGCCTTTGACCAGATGGCGATCCCTCGAAGTCGCCTAGGCCCCTCGCGAATCCCGTTGCAGGACTTCAGAGGTCAGCCCCTATTGGCGTTGGGTCAAATATGTTTACAGGTCTCCTTCAGCCAGGATGACAACGTGGCGACCGGGGACGTCACTTTTGATATCATCGATATCCAGTACCCCTACAACGCCATTTTGGGACGACCAACTCTTAACTCCTTCGGGGCAGTACCGCACCATGGCTTCCTATGTGTGAAGCTTCCGGGCCCGCGAGGTGTCATCACCATCTTCGGCGATCAGTACGTGGCTTGACACTTGGAGCATGGAATCCAAAGCGCAAGCCTGGGAACCCAACACGGTTCTTAGGTCAGGCGCGCCCGTACACGCCCTGCGGCAGCCCAAGCACAAGAGGCTTCACATTTCATCACCACGACAACGAGTCCTGTGGTTAGTTCATAACCTTTTTGTACTCGCTCACCCGCGCAAACGGGAATTTAATAAAGTTTGCCGTTTGCGAGGCTACTTGTTCCCCCCCCCCCCCACTAAAAATGTGCGGAGGCTCGCCCCCGCACGCACTCTACGGAGTATAAATAAGACGCGGATGTTTTCCCTGCGCACTCTACCGAGTATAAACAAGACGCGGGATTCCGCGCACGCGCTGGTATTGTTACCATGCGTACTCCCTGGAGTATAAAGACGTGGTTGATGTTCCCACACACCGCACGGAGACCCACCTCCGCACGCGCACCACATGGAGACTCACCTCCACACGCGCACCACATGGAGACTCACCTCCGCACACGCACTCCACGGAGGTCCGCCTCCGCACGCACTCTACGGAGTATAAATAAGACGTAGCGTCGAGGTCCACCTCCGCACGCACTCTACGGAGTATAAATAAGACGTAGCGTCGAGGTCCGCCTCCGCACGCACTCTACGGAGTATAAATAATACGTAGCGTCGAGGTCTGCCTCCGCACGCACTCTACGGAGTATAAATAAGACGCAGCGGGGGGACGCCCCCGCACGCACTCTGCGGAGTATAAATAAGACGCGGATGTTTTCCCTACGCACTCTACTGAGTATAAACAAGTCGCGGATGTCCCGCGCACGTGATGGCGTACCCTCCGAAATTTAAGTAAGTCGTGGTTGATAGTCCCACACATTCTCCGAAGTACAAACAAAGACGCGGATGTTTTCCCTGCGCACTCTACTGAGTCTAAACAAGACGCGGACGTTCTGCGCACGCGAGGGCGTACCCTCCGGAATTTAAGTAAGTTGTGGTTGATAGTCCCATGCATTCTCCGGAGTACAAACAAAGACGCGGATGTTTTCCCTGCGCACACTACTGAATCTAAACAAGACGCGGATGTCCCGCGCACGCGCCGGTGTTCTCACCACGCGTACTCTCCAGAGTATAAATAAGACGTGGATGATATTCCCACGCACTTGCCAGAGTCCACATACAACGGCGCACGGACTCCAGAGGCTCCGCGCGACCCCGGCAAACCGCGCGCACCGCATGACAGGCGGCCGCGAGTACAGGAGCGAGGCGCAGGAGCTCAACGTGGGGCCTACGCTTAGTGCTTCTGCATGCCGATCAAGCAGGCGACGCAGGAGCCCCACGGCCAGCGCCTCCGCAGAGGGGCCGAGGAACCAAACGCTCCCGGCGCCGCAAGACAGAGACTGCCTAGGGCTCCCCTAAGGGCCTGCCGCCCTGAGCTGCAGGAGCTGGCGCCCGCCCTCGAAGCAACGTGGCTCCCTACGTACCGCAAGCGCCACGGCCCCCCTCCTCCTCTCCTCACCCCAAGAGCCAAATAGCTAGGGGAGGAGACGGGGGAGAGAACAGGCGCCTGTACGGGACAGCAGGGCGGGACGAGGCCTCGTCGGCGCGCCATAACAGTCTACTCCTGAAGCTAGGAGCGGTCTGGATGAAGTACAAGTGAATTGCCCACTACCCTGGCGTTGCATCCCCCCACATGGGCGGGATACCCGACCCTGCGACCGCCTAGGTGGCATCAGTCGCGTTCTGGAGCCCTCCACGCTATTGAGCGAAGTTGGAACAAACTGAGTGTGGGGTGCGATGTCTGGAAGGCGAGTGCTGCTCCACTCGGCCACCCGCCCCTTTTAAAGAGCCTAGAGGCAGGACCGCGGACAGTACACTCAAGAGTCCCATCGACGCCTCAGGGGCACGTGGTGCGGCAGGGTTGCCCCACTCCACGCGTCCCCCCATCTTGCGGGGCCCGAAGCGAGGTACGACGGACAAGAGACACCTCCCTTGCAACTGTACCGCACCATGTGCGGACCTCCATTGATCCTGCCTCAGCTGTCCCACTGGCGCTCGAAAATATAGCGAAACAGTGCCACCTGTGAGGTCCTCCATTAACCACCAGGGACAGGACCTACGAGGCTAGGTCCCAGTCCCTCCTCAAGCGTACCCTATTCTGCCACCACTTCGGAGGGTAGGAGACGGAGCGCTCGCGCGTCCACATCGACTAAGGCGCCAGCCCACGCCACCACCACTGGGGTAGGGGACAGAGCGCCGCGCACCTACATCGACTAAGGCGCCAGCCCGCCGCCACCACTCGGGGGTAGGGGACGGAGCGCCGCGCGCTCACATCGACTAAGGCGCCAGCTCGCCGCCACCACTTCGGAGGGTAGGGGACGGAGCGCCACGCGCGTCTACATCGACTAAGGCGCCGCCGCCGCCACCACTCGAGGGTAGGGGCGGGCGCCGCGCGCCACATCGACTAAGGCGCCACCCACCGCCACCACTCGAGGGTAGGGACGGAACGCTGCACGCCTACATCGACTAAGGCGCCACCGCGCCACCACTTCGGAGGGTAGGGGATGGAGCGCCGCGCGTCTACATCGACTAAGGCGCCAGCCCGCCGCCACCACTTCGAGGGTAGGGGACGGAGCGCTCGCGCCACTACATCAACTAAGGCGCGCTCCGCTGCCACCACTCCGGAGGGTAGGGGACGAAGCACTCGCGCCACTACATCGACTAAGGCGCCAGCTCTGCTGCCACCACTTCGGAGGGTAGGGGACGGAGCGCTCGCACGTCTACATTGACTAAGACGCCAGCTCCGCTGCCACCACTTCGGAGGGTAGGGGACGGAGCGCTCGCGCGTAAACATCGACTAAGGCGCCAGCTCCGCTGCCACCACTTCGGAGGGTAGGGAACAGAGCGCTCGCGCGCCTACATCGACTAAGGCGCCAGCTCCGCTGCCACCACTTCGGAGGGTAGGGGACGGAGCGCTCGCGCGTCTACATCGACTAAGGCGCCAGCTCCACTGCCACCACTTTGGAGGGTTGGGACGGAGCGCTCACGCGTCTACATCGACTAACACGCCAGCTCCGCTGCCACCACTTCGGATGGTAGGGGACGGAGTGCTCGCGCGTCTACATCGACTAAGGAGCCAGCTCTGCTGCCACCACTTCGGAGGGTAGGGGACGGAGCGCTCGCGTGTCTACAGTAGCTACGCCCCACCTCCACGTCTACCCCAGGCGTCTGCCCCAACCAGCAAACCCCACCACGAAGAAGACGCAAAGTAAACTCATCCATAAACAACAGCAAGGATGAATTTCCCGACTTGTCCACCACACCGCCACTATATTCTTACAAAACCCGCCGGGCCGGCACTACTCGTCTGGCTTCGCTGGGATGACCTTTCGCGCCGAAGTCTCGCCCACCGAGGATCGATTCGCCTAGAAGTCAAGGGAGTCTTCGGCCCGCCACCAGCGACGTAAGCGGCGCCGAGTTACAACGCCGAAACCAAAGCAGCAGTCCCCATCGAGCACCGCTGGAGCAAAGTGGCAAGATCGATCAACGAAGCAAAGCAGTTTGCAATCCATTCGCGGCATGGAGTACGCAGGGTTACAACACACACCAAGCGTACAAGAACCTGGGGTCACACCTGCTTTGAGCCATCGGCCCCGCCATCGTCGCGCCACGCAACTTCGTCAAGCCACTCGCCAAGGTTCCCCTCGCCATACATGTTCCGCCGCAGCTCCACCTTCGCTGCGGCCTCCCCGATGTACTCCCAGATCCACTCGTGAAAAAACCGAACGGCGGGCCGAACGGCGCGCACGGCGCCAGACATCACCCCGGCTCCAACGGGCATCTCCAGCTGCGGGTCGCCCAATTCATCAACATGGCGGCAGCCCCGGTGTTGGAGAAGAGCGCATACCAGGCAAGTAGTCACGTAGGAGCAGTGATTGCCAAAGGACATCGCAGCCGACGGAGCGAGATCGACCGCTTCCGCAATCCGTCGAAGAGTCCGGGGAAGCTCTTTGGGTCCGAAGGAGCGGGGCGGTACCTCGGCAACGAGATTCTCAAGGGTACCTTCCAGGGCCAGCATAGCCTCCCATGCCGTTGCCGAGGCGGCACCCAGTGCCTCATCCCGCTCCCTCAGGGACGCAGCGAGGTGGCCGTTCTCTTCCTCCAGTGAGGCAACCTGCTGGAGCAGCCCGTCACGCTCCACCGCTGCCGCCTGCTGCGTCGATGCCACACGCTCCGCGGCATATGAGGCAGCCGCCGCGCGTTCCGCTTCCAGTAACCGCATGCGGTCATCCTTAGCGGAATGCGCCTCCTCCGATGCGTGAAGGGCCCCTTTGGCAGCACGCAGCTGGCCCTCCAAGGCCTCCCGTTCCCGCACATGGGCCGCCTGTAGCGCCCGGCTGAGGGTGAAGGTCTACACAATGAAGCAATCAGTACACCTCCCCGAAGGCTACGGGCCGCTCGGGGTTAGGCACTTACCCTCAGTTGAGAGACCTCGAGCACCCCCTCAAGCAAGTCAAGCCTGCTGATCTGCAAAGCATCGCGATCTAAGCTCGCGGCCGCATCATCGGCGGCCCCCCGCCATGCCGCCAATATCTCTGCTCGAGGAACGAAGTCCGCTAGATGACGGGCGGCTTCCGCAGCAATAGTCTCGGTGGCGCCAGACGCCCCTCCCAACAAGCCGTCTTCGGGCTCCGCAGGCCGCCCGTGCTCGGGAAACAACGTTGCTGTAAAGGCACACGAGGATCAGCACTACGAATATCTAGCAGGTCACAATCAAGGAAGGTATACCTTCAGCCCCGCCCGAATCCACAAGGACCTCCGCATCCTCGCCCACCTCGCCAACCGGGGGAACTGCGGTGTCGGAGCTCAGCTCCACCAAGCCCTCGCCACTGGCAGCCGCAGACTCGATCGGGGCCGCAGGGGCACCGACGCACTCGGTGTCGGAGTCGGAGTTCCATAGGGCTCCGACCCGGCTCGCTACAACAAAATCCCCAGCCGAGCGAAGCGGCGACCGTATGCGGGGTCGCTTCGCCTTCGGGGAGCAAGAAGGCGGTCCTGCCTCGGAAACCGCCATAGAAGGAGGTCCAACGGCCGCGGGCGACGGCTCCGCCCCAATATCCTCCAGGAGCAATGGCTCTGTCCCAACACCGGCTGTTGGCGGCGCAGCACTCGCCCTTGCCTCCAAGTCTGCATGCTCCACTGAGCGGGAACCCGCGTCCGCTACAACCCCCTCCCCAGCGGAGTTCCGCCGAGGTGGGCTGGGGACCGGAACAACTCGCGCTGGCACCTTAATACCCAAGGCTTCGCACACACGGTTCAACCGCCCCAGACCTGCCTCCGCAGTCGCAGCCACGTGCAGTGTGTGCTCCCTGGCCGTGTACGGCCCAAGGAACGCACTCACCACACGCTCCGCGTCCCCCAGGGAAGTACCTGTGAAGGGCACCGGGGCACGTTGTAAAAACAACAGCCTCGACGAACACCAAACGAAAACAAACTCCAACACAACTTACGCGGACCGGAGGGCCTCGGCAGCGAAGACACGGAGGGGCGGACGTTGTCACGTCGAAGCCCCCCGGGAGCAATGCGCCACTCCGCAGCAAGCGATGCTACACCGTACATGACGTACTCCTCAGCAAGGTCGCGCATGTTGAAGCGGGCAGTGATCCCCACAAGTCTCTGTGCTACCCACTCGTCATCAGCATCTAGGGGCGCGCCGGGCATGGCGCTAACCGCCACTGGTCGCCCCGAGCACTCAAGGCCGCTACCACTCACCACGCGGTGGTAAAACCACCGCCGTGTCCAATCTGGCCCCCACTCAGCCCGACTCGACTCCGCGGGAAATATCTTCTGGCACTACGAGCGCAGCGCGAGATCGACGTTGCCGAAGGCGGACAACGCCCCGTCCCCCCGATCCTCCACCGCGCACCGGACATCATGAAGAAACACGAACAGTGACGCGGTCGGCCAGCACGCCTCCGTGCGCGTAGCCCAACTATACACGGCAAGCCGGGCTATCACATTCGGCGTTACCTGCGCCAGCTCAAGCCCAAAGGCCCGCAGGACGTCCCCGACAAGCCTGGCGGCCGAGATGCTAAACCAGCCTCCAGGTAGGTAGCAAACACGATCGCCTCCGATATGTCGGGGTGCGGTTCGATCTCGTCGCCCGCGGGCAGCCGCACATCCCGGCGGTCCGACAGCTTCCCCTCACGAAGAAGGCCACGGATCGTCTCTTCCGTCACGGCGTTGAGCCCAGGACGCGGAATGCCGCCTCTCCTCTCTCCATCGCCGCCCAAAGACTGCGTTCACCGTCGCGAGCAGCGCCCGAGGGTGTACTCACCTCAAGCGGCGATGCCCGCTGAAGACGGCGCGCTGCCAACACACATACGCGCCCATGGTGTGCCGTCATTCTTCTGGAGCTCCGGGATGTAGAAGGAAGCAAGGAGGCCAAGAGATGGGGACGCGTGATCAGGAGATAGAAGACAAGGTGATGAAAAGGCAAGTGCCCTAATGCAAGGGGTACATAATACCCCTGTGCCTCCCACGCCATCGATGAACATAACTGCCGGGAGGCGAACCGCCCACCTTCCCACGATCGTCACCGTACCAGCACACCTACCCGTGCGCACCACGCCCGGTCAAGCAGTGGTCACACCAAGGGCCCCGGCAGAGAGCACGGCACGCCGATAGCGCCCCGCCGCGTGTTTGCCCGGGAATTTATGCAACATAACCTGGCCTCGCCTTCGGCGGCATCCTCGGCTTCGCGACGCAATCTCGGGCCTGCCCCCGGCGTCGACACGCACCCGCACGGAGCGCCGCGGGCAGTCCGCCTGCCGGTTTACGCCGATCAACGCGGGGGCCAGTCAGCGCCAAGCACCCAAGGCGTGCCACGCAGCGGCCTCCTTCCTCCTGTGCACGCACGGTGACCGGCGACCGTCGCATTGGTTGCGCTCGAAAATAGGCCTCCTTCTGTTCATCAACACGGCAACATCCCACTGCGTGTTAATGAACAGAAGAAAGCATATTGTCCAGATCAAACACCATCGCAGCTGGTTCGGATGACTCCGCGGCCCTCGGGTATGTATTTATACAGACCTCCCGTGCGTCCAGCAGCGCACTCGTCGGAAGTTGAAGCGTCGCCCACGCGTCCAGAAGCGCCATCGCCGGAAGTCGACGCATCCAGAAGCGCAATCGCCGGAAGTCAAAGCGTCGCCCATGCGCGGAGAGGCATACCCGGAGGAAGCTGACGCCGCCCGGCTGCTCACACACGCACGGCATCCCCGTGGGGCTGCACGTGCGCGCATGGCTGCACCGGCCGGGTCTCCACCCTCGCAGGCCACAAGCGACACCGCCAAGGGCCCGCTAACCCGCCTTTCGCGAAGCCTTCGTCTCAGCGGAACGACTCTGACTCCGCCCTCGACATGATCCTTGCCCCCGCGACGCAGCCTTGAGTCCGCCCTCGGCTCAGGCCCTTCAACACACAGCCGCGTGTCCGCAAGCCGCGCCACAAGGCGCCCCTCCTACTCCAGTAGCTCGGGACGACCCCGGCGCTTGCTCTACATTATACACATTCGCTCTCGCTACAACCGTTTTACTACTCTAATGTATTCCATGCCTCTCCATGGACGCTAGGTGGCAAAGAACACCGGCGCAGCAGGTCACTCGGTGGGAGTCCGCACTGACCGGCACGATGCCAGCCGCCAGCAAGGTGCGTGTGCTCGTGGCCGGCTGGTCGCGCACAGCGCCCCAACCACCGCCGGCGGGTGCCCCAGACGCACCGCCCAATACTCCCTCACCAGCGCGGGGCGCGAGCCTTCCTGCCAACTCAAGAACTTACCTTATTCCTTCCACAAGCATGCACACGAACACCTTGGCTGAGGCCAACCCTGTTGCATGCTTGTGAGAGGAAGAGGTATCTTCTTGAGACAGGCCGTCCCACCGGTCCTTCGTCATACCGCTGCCACCGCATATATAGCCGCGCTCGGAAGCACAGCTGGCAGAGGCCCAACAGTCGCGGCTGGTCACACGTGTCCTACCAGTGGAAGTTGGATCGACGCGGCCGCCCGTGCGCCGGACACGCCTTGACCTCCAGAACCTGACCGCCCCCCCCCCATCAACGAGGTATCCGCCTCCGCGGTGCAACCGTCGCGGCCTTCGCCTTCGCAGTGCAGATGCGACTCCACTGCGAACGCCCAGCGCGAGGTTTCGACAGCGGTTCCGTTGCAGACACCCGGCTTTGACTCCGCTTGCTCACAATCACACAAAGTCACAGGCCGCAGGGACGGAGGGGGCCAAAGGGCTCGGCAACATGGCTTCGGCCTATGAAGCCCTTCACCATGAGAGGCTCCTGTTGTAGGGGTGACCCCCACCTAAACCCAGCTGGCCTTGTTGAGAAGGTTGTAAGTCATGCAAATGACGTAGCTCTTCCCCAGTGAGGGGCTCCGGGTGAAGTTACGATGGTAAAATCGCTTGTTAGGACGAGGAGTGCTTATGTATCGTGACTAGTCCTTGGGAAAGACAGAAGAGGTCATTTGTTCACCTAACTCTCCACTACCATACTCTCTCTCTGTTTGGTCTGTAGCCACAACAGTATCCATACACCGGATCATCAATTCCGTCATCTAAGACCATATATTAAGCAATAATGAGTGCAAATGTACTCAGCAAATTCCTATAGTAAAATGTAACCGTAGGGGTATATATCTACATGTGAGCCTTAGTCAAGTGGAGGTCTTATGTTTCTTTTAGCATGAAGCCAATTTGTCAAATATAAAACTATAGCTAGTTTCTAAATCTATAACTTAGCTATTTTTAACCAAAATAATTATATAGTTTCAAGTCAAATTCATCATGAACTTTCATTATCCATTTCCATTTCCATACTAAGTTATTGCAACCATTTCCCATGTAACCACCGTTAATTAGTAACCAATACTTTTGCCCATGTCTAGGAGCATAGCTATTCGAATAGATTTTTAATACTATGCAGAGATTGTACAGCTTTACCTATAAGATATAGTTAAGTCATAATGTCAATCACTAGACGCTTTCATAGGCGTGTGACTGAAAAAATCATAATAAGGCTTTTACAATGCTTAACTTCAATGCTTCCTCCCACTCCAAAGTGAAATCTCTCAACACTAGCGATAGTGATCGTTCCCATCCTAGGTTACACCTCACCCCAGAACATTTCCATCCTATGCTTCATTTTCAATGAGGGACCCTATTGTTAGGGAGTATACGGCCCTTCTCATCAAAAGAAATCCACAAGGGTAGTGACTGTTATAGGCCACTCCCAAATAATCACAATAGAAATCCAAAAATCCACTTATCAATCTATGCGCGACAGTCACACCAAAGCTAAGCCAATTAGCAGGCCAGGTCCATCTCATAACTAGACTTGTGGTTGCACAATTTTGGTGTAGAAAAGAGTAGTACAAGATTTGGTCCTTAATCGACTCAGGTGAGACCAACCAACAAACCAAGAGCTCGTGCAATCCCTGCATAGCTATTCGAAATGACACGTGCAATCTCTGCACGATCAATCCAAAAATAACATATGCAACATCTGCATAGCCAATCCATAAATGACATGTGCAATTCCTACATAGCCAATCCATTCAATATGTATAATCCCTACACAGGTCTCATACCAACCACTTGCCTGAGTCTTCACCATTTTATGAAAATATTTTTCTATTTCCAACGGTAACCCTTGTCACTAGTCCCATTATCATGTTTTTGAGTTTCACTTGGCCATATTTGTGTTGTTGTTTATTTCACCACTAAAGTATTTCTAAGCACAACTATAATCTAGTAAGATTTAATTAATGGCGAAGTTATTACTACTATAAGTATCTTAGGGCGACATGGCAAGGGAATATTAACAATCAAGGAATGGGGATAATAGATATCGATTGCATAGTGTAACTAGGGAATCAAGCTTTAACATAGCATTTAGGTGAAAACTAGGTCCAACATGATCAATTATAGAGACTTACCTTGGTCAAATATGGATAACATAGGATCTTGTTCGTCGGTGATGGGGTCCGTCCAAAGTGTCAAAGTCTATAAATGCACAATTATTCACATTCAACATAACATTCAAATAAACATAAAAAATTATGATTTTGGTTCTATTATAAAGGTTTTGAATTTATATGAATCTAAAAATAAAAATCACTAGATTTGGATTTGAAATGAAGAAGTTATGGCCTTTCAAAGTTTGAATCTACTAGAAATTCGAGAAAAAGGTCAAATACCTGACAGGTGGGGTTGGCTGGGATTTTTCTTTTCTTTTTCAATTGTTTTTCTTAAGAATACATTTAGAGGCTGACAGGTGAGGTCCAGTTGGTTTTAATTTCTTTTCTAATTATTTTTACTCAAAAAATAGGAGAGACTGACAAGTGGAGCAATGGTCCACATGGACTCGGACCATGCAGTGGTCTACAAAGAATGGGACCCACGTGTCAGAGATAGTGGTCCACAGACTGGGTCTACACAACAGTTTTTAAGGGTGTGTGGTCCACATGTCAGTGACTCAAAAGTTTAAACCAGAGTCAATTAGGTTTTCTAAATACACTAGGCTCATATGTCATACTAACACTAAGTACATAATTAATAGTTAACTTAATTAATGATTAAGCTTAACTAATCTGTCACATGGGGCCCATTGGTTAGTGAGATAGAATAGGGCAAGTAGAGAAGCTCACAACGGAGCTCCTTGCTGTGCTCGCTGGCAGTGAGGGAGGAGTTGGTGTGCTCGGCTAAGGGGCAAAATGGGTTACATGTGCAAGGATCTAGCTATTGGAGGTGGAAACTCTTGGTGAGATGCGCTATAGCAGCGGCTAATCGGCGGTGAGCAGCGACACTGGGGCAGAGAGATGATGGCAATGGCACAAAGGCAAAGCTAGGGTCAAACCAAGCACACAATGGGTCCAAGGGGTTGTCTAAAGTGTTTTGAGCATGGCTCAGGAGACCTAGAGTCATCGGACGGGGTCAGCGGTAAGCAAGGTAGTGGCGGCATTGGGGGAATGGTGAATTCTCTAAATCGTACCCTAACTTCTTAAATTAAAGGAGGGTTCATGCTCTATGAGCTAGGTCAAAGCAAAGGAACCATGCTAGGGTGTTTAGTGTGGCGTGTTGTGTTGTCCACGGTGGTCGATGACAGCGAGGAAAGGTTGAGCGAGGCCAGGGCATTATGGCTAGTTTTAAGGTTCAATGGCTAGCCTACTAGTTCAGCTTTGAGGTAAATTGCAAGAGAGCAGAGGGGCTTACCAAAATTTTGGGTGAGGTGTGAGAAATGTGATAGCGAGGGGTCCTTCTGGTGTTGGAGAAGATGAGCGTATCCTGGCGGCTCTAGTGCACGGTAAAGCAATTAAAAGGGTGCATTAGCATGGGAAAATCAAGGCGGACACTAAGAAAATGATGGCCATGGCAGAAGGTCACCTGAATGAAGGGGACGGGTGGTGAGGTCGGTGACGGTGCTACACACGGTAGTGAGGTCAACGGATTCGGCCTTCCTAAGGGAAAACAAAAACAGGGAGGTAAGCACGAGGTAGAGGAAGATGAGACAAACACAAAACACACGATGGCATCGTCAAAGACTCGCCGAACAGCAAGGAATTGAGTAGTGAAGATTGCAGTCGGACTTGAAGAAGAAGGCCAAATCCTTCCTCTTCGAGAGGAAACAAAGAGCAAGTTAGGCCAAGGGGTTTGACGCACAAGGGGTGACTTAATTAGAGGGGAGAAGGAAGAGAGGGTGCGGGTGCCACAGGCTGGCTTCAGGAGCAAGGGAGTGAGCATGCAAAATAGAGGGCGAGATGGTGATGTGATGAGGTCACAACGATGGGATAAGGTCAAGCGCACAAGGCTCAAGGCTGTGGAGCTCTTCAATGCTCCTACCGCGCTTGAGGTGAGCGAGTTCGGGAGAATATGAGAGAAAAGAGGGAAGAAGAAGCACATTACCAGAGCTGAGAGGTGCGGTTGGGGGCCCAAATGGTAGTGGCGGTGAGAGGGAGAAAGAGTGGGTTACGGGCGAGCGAGCGCACGTGAGCGAGTTGCTGGGCAACAGCAAGGAAGAGAGGATAGGCTGTGCCAGCTAACAGAATTTGGTCTAGGCTGAAGGAGGGAAGTTTTTGAAGTTTAAACTTTTAATTTGAGATTTGATTTGAGTTTGAATTTGTACTTTGAGTTTCCAGAGGTATTTGCACACCCAATTTTTTTAGGGAAAATTTAATGGCATGCAATTAACTTTTATGAATTTCAAAATTGTCTTTTTAGGACAAGGAAATTATTTTAAAAATCTTAAAACTCAAGCAAGGCTTTTAGTGAAAATTGTAAAATGCACCAAAAAATTTAAAAATCGATGAAATTATGCATGATTCATTTTGAAGCAAATTTGGGTTGTTATAGATATACTCCCACACATCCTAACAAACCTAAGAATAGTAAGAACCCAGACCAAAAGCCCTTAAACCAAAGAACTCAAGAGTTGACCCTTTTCAACCCAAAATTGGGCAAATCCAAGAACTCGCAAAGAAAGGTGCCTAAATGAATGAGATCTGACCTTTAAAATATATTTCTATCACTTACACGTCTTTGACACCAAGCAAGATCAAGAGGGCAAAATGAAACACCAAAAAACTAGGCCAAATTAACATTTCAATACTTCAGCAAAGAGAACTTGAACGAATTTTGGATATCTATTGATATTTAAAAATGAATGTTTAGATCCACTTACAAACCCCAAGAATGATAAGATGCTCAAGCAGCCACACTTCATCTCTCAAAGTTCTCTCGAATAACCCTAACTCTTCTTTACTTGGTTTTACATCTAAGCCATCTCATCTCTCTCTTTTTATAGTGGAGGCTAACCTACTACTTCATATCAAAACCCTAGATCTAAATACAATGTGGATTCCATTCATAACACATGGCAAACCCAATAACCCAACACATAATGGGTTTTCACTTACACATGCACGCTTCTCAAAGCATCACTTCCACTTGGCTTCAATAGCCTAATTATCCTTGTCTTGTTCTCCTCTTCATGACCTAAACCACTTAAACCTTGCCACGGTTTTGCAAACTACCTCCATCTCCGATATTGGGGCAAATGTCCAAAATGCCCTTCCACTAACAATTCCCGAATCCTACATCCCGAAGCATCACCCATGCTTTGTCACCTTCCATTTGGCCTAATGACTCCTATCAACCCTCTCACGTGTCAGGATCCCACCGATCCGTCCTCACTTGAAAACAGGCTCAAATCACTAAGTGCACCACATATCTTACCTTGCACCATAACTGTAACCAGTTTCTCCAACCATTCTAGACCTTAGTTCCTCCCTAAGCTTAGTCCCAGTCCACCTTGCTGTTGCCCACCATGTCCACCACTTTGAAAGCCTCAGTCATCTTCTACTGGCACCATGAACATTTGGACCATAGCTCTCCTAACTAAGTCCTGATGCTACCCCCTGGCGCCACCTCACTATGATCTAGTTTCGAAGTCCTTCAAACTACTCTACACACAAACCCATCATGTAGCACCGTAAAACACATAAAATTATCAATCAACACAATTGATGAACCAAGAATATATACCACCATGCTTCGCTCCTAGAAGCATCACTTTACCTCAAAATGTCTTTGCTCAAACTTTGCCTTCCATGGTTCTTATCCATCTTGCACCTTGCTTGAGTCCAATTATCTCACCCAATATCTATGACTAATTTAGACCTTGGTTCTCCTAAGAAATTCCCGATCCTCCTCACCGTTGATCATAGTTGACTCCGAGCCACTTGCATAAAATAAACTAAGCAACCATTTTCAAACACAAGTTCTTCATAACTTAACCCATATTTGTCCAAATATGCATAATGCAATCCATATGCACCAATCTCAAACTCCTAGACCAACTCTAAAATTTGAACTCAAAACCACACCTCACTGTGTCCTGGAACACAATAACCGGTCTCACCACAGCCACCATGTCAGTCAGATCGCTGCCGATCAAACCGTCAATCACTAGCAGGTCTGACCATGCCAACTCCAACCTAAATCAACTCACAACTCCCCTGATAACAGGACACTAGTCTGACTGCATGTCAATGTCGGTCAGACCACCGGTGGTCAACCGCCAACCAAAGGCTGGTCAACTTGCTCAACCTCAACACCAAACATTCCTCTCTAGTAAAAACCAATCATCAACTCCTAGTTAGTGCAACCTCTCACACCGGTCCGACCGCCCAACCAAATCGGTCAGACCGACCTCACTCAACCAGCAAGAGCAAACGCTGCAACTTGCATAAAATCAAACTCAAACTCCAATAATTTTAACAAATAGTCAATATACTCCTTGCAAACCCTAAAGTGACCACCATGTGGCCTCATACCCGAAGACAATTGTTTTTCATGAATGCTTGTGAAGCTAAATGCTAGAGTAAGGATGGGTTCTTTTGGATTGATAGCTTATGGCTTAAATATTTGAATTCTGGCTGTTTGCGAAAGACATTAGACAGAGGGAAATAGTCACATATGATTTTGGCCGGTACAACTAAACTCAGTACACTTTTTACTATAATTTTCTTATTGATTCTGTCTTAACTGTAGACAGTACAAGTATAAGCCAACTTTAAGCCCAAAAGAACTCGACCTGAAGGTAACTAAAGTAGGACAACATGCACTAATTTTGAGTTTCGATACCCATGGATCAGTAGCATTGATGGTCCAAATACGAGCATCAGAACTTCACAGCAAAAAAGTATAATCCCTCGGGTCACAGTTTATGTTATTTTAGAATATGTGTGGTTAACTTTTGAAATTTTAATTATTAATATCTTTTTAAATATTTAGGTGAAATACATGAAAATCATGTATATAGATTTGTCTCGTAAGTACTTTCATAATATTATAATTTTATTAAGTTTTCTAAATATATTATAATATAAATTAGTGATCAAAATTACGTTTTAGGGATGTCGATATCTAAAATGATATGTATTTATGGCCGAAGAGAGCACTTCTATTTAAAGTGAGAAATGTAACTCTCAGAATACAGGAACCACTGAAACACATGCTCCCTAACCATAGCCAAACCAGGGAATCAATCATGTTAATTCATTCGGTGAAGTGTTGCATTAACATAAACACATCCAACGAAACCATATCATGAAAGGTGGCATCTAGCAAGTGAGACTACCATCCTAATAGTTTTGCCAAGTGCCAGGGACAGAGCCAGGCAGAAGATATTTGCACATTTGCCATGGTTTTGAACTTTGTATGGGAGCCATGAAACATCCCAAAATTTCAAATTTTGGATTTTGTTTTGTTGGATCTTTGTTTGAACCCCAAGCCAACCTCAACCCTTGATCTTTGCTTTCAGATTCGTGCTTCGTCCTCCCCTCCTTTTTCGCTGGCACGATCACGCTCGCCCGCTCGCCCCCACGCGCCCGCGCCTCCTCGCTCAGAATTGCGGCGCCGCAACACTTCCAGCACTCCATGTTTGCGTCAGCTCCTGCAGATGTGGCCCCGACCCCTCCAGAGCCCCCTCTCTACCAGCTCTGCCATTCCTCCCTCGCCCTTCGCGCCAATTTGACTGGGCGGCGCTCTTCCATGTGCCTGAGACCGCCTCACTGTCCGCATGTGATGCCGCCGTACTCGAGCCGTCTCTCCATCGCCAAACCTTGCAGGAGAGGTACAACAACTTGCCTGCTGTTCTCCTCCCCTGGGCGAAGCTCCCTGCTCCCTCCTTTCCACGCGCCGGTGGCTCTCCTATTGTGCTACTGCTGCAACCGTCTCTCCTCCCCCTTTTAAATCCAATTGGCATTGCAGGACCCCTCACACCACTCTCACGAACCTCCCCGAGCAGCCGATTGTTTTCTTCTCCACCGAATCTCCCACGCCGGCGTGCCCTGGTCCCGGTGAGCTCCTGAGTCCATTCTCCCTCCTCGCTCAAGCAAAGTTCAATTAACCGCGGCTAGAGCATCACCATGACCCCTTGAACTCGAAGCCCCGCTCAATTTTACAAGTGCATTCGCCGTTTGCCCCCGCACCGTGAGCCATTTTCGGCCGCCGCCACCTCCCCGTGGGCAGCTCGTTTCGGCCTCTCCTGAGCAAATCCAACTTTAGCCCCTTGAAACTCACCACCCATGGATGCTCAAACCGCAGCCCTTCGGGCCTGTGCATTTCTAGAATCTCCCCGAAGCCTCACCTCACCCGCCACCTTCCTCCCCGCCGGCGACCGTCGTCGTGAACTTTCTCACCGGTCTGAGTCCAAAAATAGGCTCACCTCACTCCCAGGAACCCGTTGGTACCTGTCTTAGCTTGGGGGACCAGCCGTCAAAGCCAAATCGTTAAAGGGGGCGGCGCTCTATTTTTCGTTGGGCCGACCGACCGGAGGAAGACGAAGACTCTCCCCCAAGCCGACGTATTCGCATCGGAGCTGCACGCGCGTAATCCGACGGCTCCGCTCCCACGTGCTCGCTCCCGTGCGTTCTCTTGGCCTCTCGGCTGCTCGCGCGCGTAGGTGGGCCGAAGCCACGGCCCATCGGCCGGTTTGAACCGCGCGGTCGCGCGCGCATTCCCATGCGAGAATCGGGCTGGGCCGGCACTGTTCATTACTGTAGCAAATCCGGCAAATTCTTTATTTTGATTTTTGAGCTCCAGAAAATTACAAAAATATATCCGTTTGAATCGTCTCGACGATCTGAGTTCATTTCCGGCCTCCTTTGCACCAAACTCCACTTCCGAAAATTCCGAACCAAGCTATTTGAACTTTTATTGCATTTATTCCTTTTGATAGAATTTTATTTTATTTTTCCTAGCTTATGTAGACATGAGCACGGATTAATATTTATTTTCGGTATGGTTTGCGTTAGCTCATGAGGAGTCCGAGGTGTCCGTCCAGGGTTCTGAGCCGCAGTCAACAGTTTACGATCTCGTCGAAGTCGTCGACCCGCAAGGCAAATTGCATGTTTTTGACCATATTTGAACCCATGCCGTTCCATATTATTTTATGCAACGTATTTGCATGTATGTATTTATTCAAGTTAATTTGATTAAAATAAATGCTTAGAATGACATGTTAATTTCTAGTTAACTCCTACCACCGTGCAAATGCCCTGTTTACTTTGAGGCCATATTCACCTTGACAAATTTTGTATTGTTTAATTATTGTATAAATAAACATTGTATCGCCTCACATAAAATAGCGAGCTATTGTTTAAATGATAGTTCGCCAGCAAAATTGTTTAAAAGCAATCTAGGGTAGGGCGTAAGTTGTGGAGCACCCTGTAGCGGACAAGTCCACGACCCTACCCTAGGGTGGAGGGTGCAACAGGCAGGTACCGATACAGGCTCGTTTATCGGTAACCGGTTGTAGTTGGTAGTCTCAGAAGTAAAATTTAAGGAATGGACCCTTATGCTGAACATAGAGCACAAGAATCGCCAACCACAAGTATTGACTCACAACTGGGTCCAAGAATCGCTCATTTTATTTGAACTCCCACAGAGTACTGTGTGGTATGGGTGAGTATTCGCCGTACGCACAACGATAGGTCCTCACGGACTCAGGCGGTAGCGTTCCGCATTGGCCCGTGGATACCCAGTTTGGTCGAAGGACTTAACCTATCGGGTGGGAACTAATTAATAAATTGAGCAGCAAAAGATCTTAATTTCTCATTTCAGTCGCACACCACCTGGCGTGTGTATATAGCTTGACATTGTGATTATGAGATATCTTGTGGGTAAAACTGAGCAACTCTGCAGAGTGAAAATTATTCGAATACACCGTGCTTCCGGTTATTAAAGCTGTGTTTGATGGATGAATCCAGCAACGGGGCATAAGTAGCTTTCTGGTATTTAAATTTGTGTAAAGTGAAGAAAGTAATGTTCAAGACCCCATTTCCATATTTAGTATAATGGAGCTTGTTTTAAAACTATTTACAAATAAAACTGCATCTACATAAAATAATAAACCTACCCTTCCTTGTTAATCCATGCATGTAATAAGTTAGGGTTTACCCCTGCGACTTGCTGGGTACGGTGGTACTCACTGCTTGCAAAACCAACAGCAGAGATTGTCCAGGAAAGCAGCATGCAGATCATCGAGGAGGACTCGGATGATCAAGTCTGTGCATAGGACGTGTGGTTTTAGGCTTTAGTCGCAGTCAGGCTCGATATTTGGGACTTTTGTGATGTAATATATTTGGGCTTGCCGCCGCTATGTCAAAACCTAGCCGACGTGCATTATGTGTAAATATAATCTGGATTTCTTTTGCCTGTAAGCTGGTGTTGTTGTGTTATCATCGTTGTATGGTACCCCACAACTGTGCATTTTCGTACGGATGCGGGATGCTGGCGCTCCTGGAAATGGGGGCATTACAGAAGTGGTATAAGAGCAGGCTCGCTTGACTGTAGACTGAGACCTTAGGTTGATTAGGAGTGTTGTTTTATAGCAAAATCCTAATTTCAAAACATAAAAAGAATTTGCATAAAATATAAGTAATATTGCTTTCTTTCCTCTTTCCTGTGCTGTCTTACCTATCCTAGTGTACTTCCGCTTAAGTTTTGCTTTGCAAATTATTTATGCCTAACCTCGTCAAATTTCGAATTTCTGTCGTTAAGCAGATGCTGCACAAGATTCATTCAAAGCCAGAGGACATCCTAGGGTGGCCAGTGCAACTTTGGGAAATGCAGCAGTTTTTGAGGGCCACCGAACGGCACAAGCCTATTTTCCACTCTGTTAGACAATTTGAAGAGGATGAAAGGTTCGAGTGGAAAGCCTGGGTTACCTTGGAACCACTACCGGTGCGCCCTGATGTACAACAACGCTTTTACGGCAGCAGAATCCAAGAGGAAGATGCTATTCAAGATGCCGCCCGGCGGGCGGTGCACCACCTCCGCGACTATTACAATGCGGAGTTTGACCAAACTCCATTTGACTTGATACCCCGGGTCACCAATCAAGGAAGGTGTTAGTGATATGCCCTAGAGGCAACATGGAGATGTTGTATATATATCACATACTATGTTTATGATACATTATTTTGTTCCTTGGAATAGATATCATCATTATTGATCAATGAGTATGTGACTTATTCATGAGACTCTTAAATACTAAGATGTTGCTATTTCTAAATGATCCCTGATCGTATATCATATGAGGAACAAATATGATTCAAAGATAAAGATCAGCATATGTATTGATTGATGATCATGTCTCATGGATCATGGTATGGTGATACCAAATCAATAATATGGACATGTGTTAGTGAACATATGTTGATAGACTCGCCATGAGACACTGCAGAGATTCCATGTGTCATCGCTGGTCTCAAGTAGTGTTTATGTAGAATCCTTAGACTTGAGATCATCATGGTTCCCAACATGAGTAGTAGCTTATTTTGGGACTACTAAACACTACTCCGTGAATCGGGTAGTCATAAAAGTAGTCTTCGGGTTTGCCATGAAACATGTAGTGGGATGTGAATGATCAAGATAGAATTTGCCCCTCCTTATAGGAGAGATATCTCTGGGCCCCTCGATGTAATGGATTATGAAAGTGCATGGCCATGCCAAGGTGATTGAGGAGTCAATCACGAGTTTATAATCCATCACGGAATCGAGAGAGTGATTGAGCTATTAAGAGGATGACACAGGTCTCGCCTTGAGCTCAATCTATATCGTGAGGCAAAGGGATTCGTACATGAGAGAACATTACAGGTTCAGCCGATATGATCTTTACATATACTTTGGGGCTAATATGTCTTACTAGAGGCCGCTATTAACATGGTGACCGGAAAGGCGTTTCCGGGTCACGACCAAGTATACGTGAACCTACAGGGTCGCACGCTTAACGGGTTGGAACACTAATTCGAATATGATTCGGATATGGGCTCAATTCGGATAGAGATCCGAATAGACTCCTATTGGGCTTCGGTCCACGAGGCCCACGTGAGGAGGTCTATATATATGGAGGCAAGGGGCAGAGGGGATTCGTCCCTGTTAACATCTAGCAAAACCCTAGCCGCCACCTCCCGAGCCAAACCCTAGCCGCTCACGAGTGCTAGTACACTCGCGATCGGCGTTCTAGCCCCGGACGTGTGGATACCGGTGGAGGCGCTGCTCGTTGCGGTGTTGATCGGCGTGCGTGGAGGAGACGATCCGTCGGACGATCGGCTACTTCCACTACTACCTCGACGCGTGATTGGATCGGTTTCAATTCTTCTTCACTGCACACGGCGTCTAAGTGGTAACGATCCGTGATCCTTCCTTAGCATGATATTCTTGGGTGCGCGGTAGAAAAGTTTTGTTTTCTCGCTCGTAGCCTCACGCGTATTCCTTTAGTGGTATCGAGCCATCTTGCTTAGTTTGGAATTGGATTAGCGCATATGTAGATATGCGTAGTAGTAGATTGGATCTATTACGCTAGATCGTGGTTCATATGATGAATCGGTGGTAGCACGGGTTGATGAGATCAATCGGTCATAAGGGGTTGAAATAGGTATGAGTTGATAGCATCATAAGGCCAAAAAGATTAGTTCGTGTTCGCTTTGATGTACGCGCGACTTGCCCCTACCTACCGGAATCACCATCGGGGCTAATCACAAGCGCAATCGATGATCGAGCCAACAGATCGAGGTCTTGTGTTGTGGTCTCCTCAAGTATACCGATCGCGATGATCAATATGATTGATCTAATGAAAATTGAGACATTTTGAATGGCTCGGATTTGGGTTGATTTGAAAATTGGGACCGCCGTGTGTATCCCCCCTTGTATAGCGTCGTGGGTTCACATCGTTAGGTAGAATGCGATTCTACGTCTAACTTGTTTTTGCAGGGAATGGTGTGAATAGTATGGCCCTATAGCTTATTTGAATGTATGAGATGTATGTGATGCATGTAATATTCGTTCATGGCCTACGTGTCATGATTATTACAGCTATTGTTAGCTGTATATATATATTGTATTTAACGACCTGCGTGTCGACCTTAATGCTTGAATCTATCTTTGTAATCTTCAATTTCTAGCTATTATAGGTAGTAGCCTAGTTTTGAGGTTACAAGCTTTTAAGCATGGTGGCCTGAAAGGGTGATGTGGAGGATGGAGATTGTCTACACCTACTTGGAGTTGGATATCACCATTTTTTGGGCCATACTACTTCACAGTTAAATGTGTTTATCTATGATGTTATCTATCTTATTCTTATGCAATGATATATGTGATATGTTGTTTTGGTAGGATAGAATCCCTCTTAAAATTAGGTGTTAATGCCCTTCCATATGCTGCACCAAAAGATAATGATCACCGCATGGTAGGTCTACCAAAGTAGAGTGCTATCGGTTATCATCATCATTTGGGGTAGATGTCGGACATCTACATGTGGAAGCATTTGGTTTACTTAACAAGGTTATCAAAATAGTTTTGGACCTTAGGGCATAGATTGGGGCCGAGGCATACTAATGTCATCCAAAGTAGAGTCACATAGGGATGTGATTAGCAAAGTGTTGCTTACCCATGTCACTAGTTTTCTAGCCGTGATGCCAAAGCTCACTAGGAATTAGTGAAATGAGGATCTTTACCCACTATGTAACTTAGAGGGAGTTTTTGTTGCAAAACTCATAGTGGGAGTCTTTTGCTAAATAGTTTAATAAAAGATGAACATAAACATAGTGCTAAACTTTGCATATTCTTGTGTTGTAGATCATGTCAGCTAACGCCGCATCCAAAGATTTTTAATTTGCGATCTGTTCTTGAGAAAGAAAACTCAATGGAACAAACTTTTGGATTGGTATCGCAACTTGAGAATTGTTCTCAAGCAAGAGCGCAAGGAGTATGTCCTTGAGTCTCCTTACCCGAAGACTTGCTCGATAATGCTACTGTGGCTGCACGGAGAGCTTATGAGAAGCAAACGAATGATTGCCTTGATGTGAGCTGTCTCATGCTTGCCACAATGTCCTCTCGAGCTTGAAGCAATATGAGAATACAGATGCCTACAATATCATTGTGGGGTTACGTGGTATGTTTGAGAACCAAGCAAGGGCCGAGAGGTTCAATACTTCAAAGTCCTTATTTGCGTGCGAGCTTGCGTATGGGAATCCCACACCTCATGTGATTAAGATGATTGGCTACATTGAGAGTCCGAAAAGCTTGGTTTTCCCTTAGCCAAGAGTTGGCTATCGATGTGATTCTCCGCCGCTTCCCCGAGCTTTGAGCCATTCATAATGAACTTTCACATGAACAACCTGGACAAGACCCTGGCTGAGTTGCATGGGATGCTAAAATCTGCCGAGGAAAGCATTAAGAAAAGCAGCAATCATGTGATGATGATGCAGAAAGGCAAGAGCAAGCCCTATGTCAAGAGAAGCGCGGTCAAAAGAAAGAAAGCTCCTGATGCGATCGCGAGCAGTTCTAAGGCCAAGAAAGACAAGAAGGACGATGCTCATCCTGATGCAGATTGTTTCATCTGTAAGCAATCGTGACATTGAAAAGGAACCGCCCAAAGTACTTGGAGGATCTTGAGAAGAAGAAGGGAAGTATGACTTCCACTCCAGGTATAAATGTTATAGAAATCAATCTTGCTACTTCTTCCACTAATTCTTGGGTATTTGATACCGGATCGGTTGCTCACATTTGCAAATCGTTGCATGGGCCAATAAGAAGTAGAAATTTGAGGAGGAGCGAAGTGGATCTTCGCGTTGGCAATGGAGCAAAAGTTGCTACGGTAGCTGTTGGCACTATGCCATTGTCTTTACCTTCACGATTAGTTTTGGAATTGAATAATTGTTATTGTGTTCCATCTCTTTCAAAGAACATTATTTCTGCTTCATGTTTGCAAGCAGAAGGTTATGACTTTAAATCTATGGACAATGGTTGTTCTCTTTATTTCAAAAATATGTTCTATTGTCATACTCCATTAGTGAATGGGTTATACGTTCTTACTCTTGAAGGGTCACCGGTCTATAACATTAATGCAAAGAGGCAACGTTCGAATGATTTGAATCCCACGTTTATTTAGCACTGTCGCTTAGGTCACATAAATGAGAAACGCATGCAGAAGCTCCATAGAGATGGTATTCTGCACTCATTTGATTTTGAATCATTAGAAACATGCGAATCTTGTTTACTTGGCAAGATGACAAAGGCACCTTTCACCGGTCAAGGTGAACGGGCAAATGACTTATTGGCACTCGTATACCGATGTATGTGGACCAATGAGCTTAACGACGAGGTGGTTTTCAGATTTCATAACTTTTATCGATGACTTTAGTAGATATGGGTATATCTACCGATGAAGATAAGTCCGAATCCTTTGAAAAGTTCAAAGAATTCCAAAATGAAGTGCAAAATCATTTAGGCAAGACAATCAAGTTTCTACGATCTGATCATGGAGGCGAGTATTTGAGCCATGAATTTGGCAATCATCTAAAGGATTGTGGAATTGTTCCACAATTGACTCCGCCAGGAACACCTCAATGGAATGGAGTATCTGAATGGAGAAATCGCACCTTATTAGATATGGTGCGCTCCATGATGAGCCAAAGTGATCTTCCATTATCTTTTTGGGGGTACGCTCTTGAAACAGCCGCGTTCACACTAAACAGGGTTCCATCAAAATCAGTAGAAAAGACTCCATATGAGATGTGGATAGGACAACGTCCTAGCTTGTCTTTTCTTAAGATTTGGGGATGTGAGGCTTATGTAAAACGTTTACAATCTGATAAGCTCACTCCTAAATCTGATAAATGCTTCTTTATCGGGTATCCTAAGGAAACAAAAGGATATTACTTTTATAATCAAGGAGAAGGCAAAGTGTTTGTCGCCCGGCATGGTGTCTTCTAAGAGAAAGAGTTTCTCTCAAGAAGGGATAGTGGGAGCACAGTGCAACTTGAAGAAATTCAAGAAACACCTGATAACGTTTCAGCTCCTACAAAACCACAACAGATGAACAAACCGTTGAAGAACTCGTTGTGGACACACCAAAGACCACGTAGGTCAGAAAGGTCACGTCGTGCACTTGAGAGGTACATGTTCTTGACTACTCAACAACGGGACATTTTGTTGTTAGACAACGATGAGCCTAAGACCTATGAAGAAGCGATGGTGGGACCAGACTCTGAGAAATGGCTTGAAGCCATGAGATCCAAATTGAATCCATGCACAGAATCAAGTTTGGAACTAGGTTGATCCACTGATGGTGTTAAAACCATTGAGTGCAAATGGGTTTTCAAGAAAAGATAGACATTGATGGAAATGTTCACATCTATAAAGCGCGACAGGCCAAAGGTTTCAAACAAATTCAAGGTGTTGATTATGATGAAACTTTTTCGCCTGGTCGCAATGCTAAAGTCTATTCGATCATTCTAGCGATTGCTGCATATTTCGACTATGAAATATGGCAAATGGATGTCAAAACAGTTTTCCTTAATGGAAATCTGAGTGAGGATGTGTACATGACACAGCCCATGGGTTTTGTCGATCCGCAATCAGTTGGAAAGATATGCAAGCTCCAAAGATCCATTTATGGATTAAAGCAAGCATCTCGGAGTTGGAACATTCGTTTTGATGAAGTAATCAAAGGGTTTGGTTTCATCAAGAACGAAGAAGAGCCTTGTGTTTACAAAAAGGCTAGTGGGAGCGCACTTGTATTTCTGGTCTTATATGTGGATGACATATTACTGATCGGAAATGACATTCCTTTGCTCGAATCTGTTAAGTCTTCATTAAAAAATAGTTTCTCTATGAAAGACTTAGGAGAGGCAGCATATATTCTGGGCATCAAGATCTATAGAGATAGATCAAAAAGGCTAATTGGATTAAGCCAAGATACGTACATTGACAAGGTGTTGAAAAGGTTCAACATGCATGATTCCAAGAAAGGTTTTCTACCTATGTCACATGGTATAAATCTTAGCAAGAATCAGTGTCCTAGTACACCTGATGAGCGGGATAAAATGAATGCGATTCCATATGCTTCGGCTATTGGGTCCATTATGTATGTCATGCTTTGTACACGTCCAGATGTTTCGTATGCTTTAAGTGCTACGAGTAGATACCAGTCAGATCCAGATGAAAGTCACTGGATTGCCGTAAAGAACATCTTGAAGTACTTGAGAATAACTAAAGATGTGTTCCTTGTCTATGGAGGTGAGGAAGAGCTCGTTGTAAATGGTTACACCGATGCAAGCTTCCAAACTGACAAAGATGATTTTAGATCACAATCTGGATTTGTGTTCTACCTGAATGGCGGTGCGGTAAGCTGGAAGAGTTCCAAGCAGCAGACGGTTGCTGATTCTACAACAGAAGCCGAGTACATAGCAGCTTCTGAAGCTGCCAAAGAGGCTGTTTGGATCAAGAAATTTATTTCTGAGCTTGGTGTGATGGCTAGTGCCTCCAGCCCAATGGACCTCTACTGTGACAATAGTGGGGTCATTGCACAAGCCAAGGAGCCTAGATCGCATCAGAAGTCCAAGCACATTTTACGGCGATTTCATCTCATCCGCGAGATAGTGGAGAGAGGCGATGTGAAGATATGCAAAGTACAAACGGATTTGAACATTGCAGATCCGTTGACAAAACCGCTTCCCCAGCCAAAGCATGAGGCTCACACTAGGGCAATGGGTATTAGATACCTACATGGTTGACTCTAGTGCAAGTGGGAGACTGTTAGTGATATGGCCTAGAGGCAACATGGAGATGTTGTATATATATCACATACTATGTTTATGATACATTATTTTGTTCCTTGGAATAGACATCATCATTATTGATCAATGAGTATGTGACTTATTCATGAGACTCTTAAATACTAAGATGTTGCTATTTCTAAATGATCCCTGATCGTATATCATATGAGGAACAAATATGATTCAAAGACAAAGATCAGCATATGTATTGATTGATGATCATGTCTCATGGATCATGGTATGGTGATACCAAATCAATAATATGGACATGTGTTAGTGAACATATGTTGATAGACTGCCATGAGACACTGCAGATTCCATGTGTCATCGCTTGGTCTCAAGTAGTGTTTATGTAGAATCCTTAGACTTGAGATCATCATGGTTCCCAACATGAGTAATAGCTTATTGTGGGACTACTAAACACTACTCCGTGAATCGGGTAGTCATAAAAGTAGTCTTCGGGTTTGCCATGAAACATGTAGTGGGATGTGAATGATCAAGATAGAATTTGCCCTCCTTATGGGAGAGATATCTCTGGCCCTCGATGTAATGGATTATGAAAGTGCATGGCCATGCTAAGGTGATTGAGGAGTCAATCACGAGTTTATAATCCATCACTAATCGAGAGAGTGATTGAGCTATTAAGAGGATGACACGTGTCTCGCCTTGAGCTCAATCTATATCGTGAGGCAAAGGGATTCGTACATGAGAGAACATTACGAGTTCAAATTGATATGATCTTTACATATACTTTGGGGCTAATATGTCTTACTAGAGGCCGCTATTAACATGGTGACCGGAAAGGCATTTCCGGTCACGACCAAGTATACGTGAACCTCTGTGGTCGCACGCTTAACGGGTTGGAACACTAATTCGAATATGATTCGGATATGGGCTCAATTCGGATAGAGATCCGAATAGACTCCTATTGGGCCTCGGTCCACGAGGCCCACGTGAGGAGGTCTATATATATGGAGGCGAGGGGCAGAGGGGATTCGTCCCTGTTAACATCTAGCAAAACCCTAGCCGCCACCTCCCGAGCCAAACCCTAGCTGCTCACAAGTGCTAGTACACTCGCGATCGGCGTTCCAGCCCCGGACGTGTGGATACCGGTGGAGGCGCTGCTCGTTGCAGTGTTGATCGGCGTGCGTGGAGGAGACGATCTGTTCGGGACGATCGGCTACTTCCACTACTACCTCGACGCGCGTGATTGGATCGGTTTCCAATTCTTCTTCACGCACAAGGCGTCTAAGTGGTAACGATCCATGATCCTTCCTTAGCATGATGTTCTTGGGTGCGCGGTAGAAAAGTTTTGTTTTCTGCTTCCGTAGCCTACGCGTATTCCTTTAGAAGGTACTATTCTACACCGGAGATGACAGAATATGACGACCCACGCCTGGCGGTGGCGACCCGTCATATTGTGTATCAGGAGGCCTTCTACTTCAGAACACTGGACGAGAACGACAACTTGCACTTTCAGCTCCGCGCATCTCAGAGGGAGGTGCGACGACTCACTTAGGATCTCCAGCGCTTCCATATGGTGGAAGCAGGAGAGATGTCCGACTGCGGGGAGTCTCCCGATGTCCCCGCCGTCGCCCAGCAGCAGCAGCCGCTGCAGCAGCAACGCAGAAGGATGACTGCTCGTGAGTACCATAGCCGGTTCCGTCCTTCCACATCCAGGGCCCCACCGCCGCCACCACCAGCTGATGATGACAACGGGGACCCTGAGGAGCAGATTCGCTACACAACTAGCAATCCGCCCACCGACGGCTAGTGAGCAGCAGAGCAGAGCAGCCGCAGAGAGCTCTAGAGTAGTAGTAGTAGCGTAGTATGCGGTAGAGTAGTAGTAGTGGTATCCTGTGTAATAGTTTTACTTTTGGGTGTGAAACAAGTTGTAACTGAAAACTCTAAGTGGTGGAACGTCAGCTTGTATTAAATAAAGTTTATGTTTAATTATCTATTATCTTGTTTGGTTATGTTATCTGTACTTCACCACCTTCAAAAGTTCATCCTTTCTCTTTTCGCTCTCGACCTCACCTTACTCTCTCTGTACTCACCCCAAATTCACCGCTCTTACGTACCAATCCATTATTTATTAAAACCTCGCTGTAAAGCTAACTCCAAGATTTTGGTTGGCAGAATTCAGATGGCAGAACGCTCGTCAAGTAAGACAAACCAACAAGCAGAAGGAACCGGTCCAACAGATGGCACAACTGCATTGGCCAATGTCTTAGCAATGATGGAGAAGAACCGTTTCCAGGAAGAACAAAACCAAGTAAAACTCATGGAACAGCATTCAAGATTGCTAGAACAAATTGCTACGAGAACAGCAATACCAGGAGGTATTCCACCAGCTGTCGGTCACCAAGAGGGAGGTCCGATCACATCAAGGTGGACGGATTTCCAGAAAACAAGGCCACCTATCTTTTCATCGTCTGCAGACCATATGGCAGCTGATGATTGGATTAGGGACATCGAAAGAAAGTTGAAGACAGTTCAGTGTGATGATAAAGAAAAAGTTCTGTACGCATCCCACCAACTTCAAGGACCATCCGCCACGTGGTGGATAAATTATCAAGCAATGAAGGAAGGCCATGATATTTTGTGGCCAGAATTTGAAGAAGCATTTCGTAAGGTACATATTCCTGTAGGAATAATGGAAGCCAAATATCGAGAATTCATGAATCTGAAACAAGGGAATAGCACTGTGATGGAGTATCTCCATCAGTTTAATCACCTTGCTCGCTACGCAGAAGATGAAACCAAAACTGAGGCAAAAAAGATGAGAAGATTCAGGACGGGATTACAAAAATCTTTAAAGTACCACATTTTTGCAATGAAGTTCACCGATTTATCAGACATGGTGGATACTTTGATTTCCTCAAAAGAATCCCGGAATGAAGTGGAGGACTCAAGAAAAAGAAAGACCATGGCCACGCCATCATCTCCCTCCAACTTTCAAAAAGGAAGAGTCGTGGTGTCCCCACAGAATCGGGGGCAAACTGGTCGACAATTTGTTTGGATGCCAAGATCCCAGCAGACAGGGCAGTCTCAGCAGAGTGGCACCCAATCTACAGTGGCTAATGCAACATCTGTTCCGGGATTCATTATACCCGACAATACCCACAGAGATCGAATGCTTGTTATCACTGCGACCAAATCGGTCATTTTAAAGACCAATACCCGAAAAGCGGATTGCCTTCTGAAGTGGCAAAATTACAAACAAGAACACAAAGAGATGTCAAGCCAGTCATTACCACTACAACGGCACCTTCAACAGGGTATTTACAGCGTCCTACCGGTCAGAAGCAGTACATACCCACATGGATAACAGTGGGAGCTCCAACGGGAACATCTGCAGCAAATCAAGTAAGTCAAGGTCGAAGCGCCCCAAAGCCAACCTTTCAAGGAAGAGTAAATCATATCACCGTCGAAGATGCAGCAGGAGCTACTGACGTCATCATTGGTATGTTCCTAGTCAACTCAAAGTCAGTATTAATTTTATTTGACCCTGGTGCAACGCATTCCTTTCTTTCTATGGATTTTGTCTCAGGAAATCAATTACCACTTACTTCACTGCAAGAATATTATGTTGTACAAACACCGGGGAATAGAATGGAATCCCACTTTGGGTGTATTAATTTAAGTTTAGAAATCAAAGGGATAGAATTTAGAACCAACCTGCTGGTGTTGGAGATGAAGGGGATAGATATTATCCTAGGAATGAATTGGCTTACTAAAAATAAAGCCAAGGTGGACTGTGAGAATAAGACAGTAACTTTGACTAGTCCTGAAGGTCAGCAAGTGATAGTGAAGATGGATACAAAGCTAATAGAAGGTGTAAAAGGAAAGTCCATAATATGATGGCAAAAGAAGAAAGTCAAGTGCCGGTAGTCAATGAGTACCCAGATGTATTTCCAGAAGAGCTGCTAGGCAGCCCACCAGATTGGCAGATTGAACTTGCTATTGAATTAGTACCTGGCACCAAGCCAATTACAAAGCACCAGTACAGAATGTCGGCACATGAACTTAAAGAACTCAAGTTGCAGTTAGATGATTTAAAGGAAAAAGAATTTATTCGACCCAGTGTATCACCCTGGTCAGCGCCAGTTCTATTTGTTAAAAAGAAGGATGGAAGTCTGAGAATGTGTGTTGATTACAGAGGGCTGAATGCAGTGACAATTAAAAACAAATATCTATTGCCAAGAATAGATTATTTGTTTGATCAGTTGAAAGGAGCCAAAGTATTTTCAAAAATCGACTTGCGATCGGGTTACCATCAATTGAAAATCCGAGAGCAAGATCGAGAGAAGACTGCATTTGCAACCAGATATGGATTATACGAGTTTTCAGTGGTACCATTTGATTTAACAAATGCTCCAGTATACTTCATAAATTTAATGAACCTGGTATACATGGATCAACTCGATCATTTTGTGGTAGTGTTTATTGATGATATCCTGATTTACTCCAAGACTGAAGAAGAACACCAACAACACCTACACATTGCCCTGACCAAGCTTAGAGAACATCAACTATATGCCAAGTTTCCAAAATGCAATTTCTGGTTAACGGAGGTCGCATTTTTGGATCACATCATTTCTGAAAAAGGAGTTAAAGTGGATCTCAAAAAGGTTAATGCAGTTATGAAGTGGAAACAACCCAAGACAGTGACAGAAGTGAGAAGTTTTCTTGGATTGGCGGGTTATTATCGCCGATTCATAGAATGATTCTCTAGGATTGCTCGCCCACTCACACAATTGCTCAAGAAGGAGAGCCCCTTTAAATGGACAGAAGGCTGTGAAGAAAGTTTTCAACGATTGAAGACTAAATTAACAACGGCACCTGTGTTAATACTTCCCAATGCAGAAAGAGAATTTCAAATATATTGTGACGCATCAAGACAAGTATTAGGGTGTGTACTAATGCAAGACGGAAAGGTCGTAGCATACGCCTCGAGACAACTACTGCCGCATGAAGAAAATTATCCAACTCATGATTTGGAACTGGCAGTTGTAGTACATTCACTAAAGATTTGGAGGCATTACTTGTTGGGCAATCATTGTGAGATTTTCTCAGATCACAAGAGTTTGAAATACTTGTTTACACAACCAGAGCTGAATCTGAGGCAGCGAAGATGGCTAGAATTAATTAAAGACTATGATGTAGATCTGCAGTATCATCCAGGGAAAGCTAATGTCATGGCAGATGCACTCAGTAGAAAAGCTTATCAGAGTATAGCCAATGAAACCCAGTACCCAATACAACTGCAAAAAGATATGCAAAGATTAAGTCTAACAGTGGTTAACCAAGGATTTGTAGCAGCATTGGAAATTCAACCTCTTATGACAGACCAAATTAAAGCAGCTCAAGATGAGGATGAAGAAACACAACGACTCAAGAAAAACAGCCAAGAGGGGAACTCGACAGATTTTCTTATAGATGAGAAAGGAATTATGAGGTTCCGTAATCGATACTGTATCCCCGACAAGAAAGAATTAAAGGATTTAATATTAGCAGAAGCTCACTCTTCCCAGTTATCCATACATCCAGGGGGTACAAAAATGTATCAGGATATGAAGAAAAGATTTTGATGGAATTCAATGAAGAAAGAAATAGCAGAGTATATAGCAAAGTGTCATGTGTGTCAGAAGATAAAGATAGACCATCAGAAGCTAGCAGGATTGCTACATCGTTTGCCAGTGCCAGAATGGAAGTGGGATGACATCTGTATGGACTTTATTACAGGACTTCCCAGGACACAAGAAGGTTATGATGCTATATGGGTTATTGTCGACAGGCTAACTAAGGTAGCCCATTTCATACCAATTAAACAAACTTATGGCAAGCACAAGCTGGCTGAGTTGTACCTGACGAAAATTGTAGTACTACACGGAGTGCCAAAAAGGATTGTGTCTGACAGAGGAGCACAGTTTACGTCCAAGTTTTGGGAAAAATTACATGAAGCATTGCGTACCAAAATTTAGAAGATGTGCTAAGAGGCTGTACATTGGTATATGGAGCCGCATGGAGTACCTGCTTACCGTTTGCACAGTTTTCATATAATAACAGTTATCAAGCCAGCATCAAGATGGAACCTTTTGAAGCATTATATGGACGAGAATGCAGAACTCCACTAAACTAGACTGAAACTGGAGACCGCCAATTCCTTGGCCCACAAGTTTCTCAAGATGCAGAAACCCATGTGAAGATAATTAGAGACAGAATGAAGATAGCACAAGACCGTCAGAAAAGCTATACAGATGTACGTCGAAAGGACCTGAGTTTTGAAATCGGAGATTTCGTGTACCTGAAGGTCACACCCTTTAAGAGTGTTACAAGGTTTCAAGTAAAAGGGGCTCCGAGATATGTTGGCCCGTTCCAAATAACAAAAAGAATCGGGGAAGTGGCATATGAACTACAACTGACACCTGGATTGTCAAGAATCCATAATGTGTTTCATGTGTCCCAACTTAGAAAGTGTTTACGACAACCAGCAGAGGGCATACCAATCGAAGAAATTGATCTGCAAGAAGATTTGACATATCCAGAAGAGCCACTGCAAATACTTGAGACCACAGAAAGACAACTCAGAAATCGGAATATCAGATTCTGCAGAGTCCAGTGGAAGAACCATACTGCAGCTGAATCAACATGGGAAAAAGAGTCTGATTTGAAGCGAAACTTTCCCAACCTGCTCCCTGGACCAAGCTAATCTCGGGGTCGAGATTCCTTTAAGGGGGGTAGGTTGAAACATCCCAAAAATTCAAAATTCGGATTTTGTTTTGTTGGATCTTTGTTTGAACCCCAAGCCAACCTCAGCCCTTGATCTTTGCTCTGAGATTCGTGCTTCCTCCTCCCCTCCTTTTTCGCTGGCACGATCGCGCTCGCCCGCTCGCTCCCACGCGCCCGCGCCTCCTCACTCAAAATTGCGGCGCTGTGACACTTCCTGAACTCCGCGCTTGCGTCAGCTCCTGTAGGTGTGGCCCCCACCCCTCCAGAGCCCCCTCTCTACCGGCTCTGCCATTCCTCCCTCGCACTTCGCGCCAATTTGACTGGGCGGCGCTCCTCTGTGTGCCTCAGCCCGCCTCACCGTCCGCGTGTGATGCTGCCGTACTCGAGCCGTCTCTCCATCGCCAAACCTTGTAGGAGAGGTACAACAACTTGCCTACTGTTCTCCTCCCCTGGGCGAAGCTCCCCGCTCCCGCCTTTCCACGCGCCGGCGGCTCTCCTATTGTGTTACTGCTGCAACCGTTTCTCCTCCCCCTTTTAAACCCAATTGGCACTGTAGGACCCCTCACACCACTCTCACGAACCTCCCCAAGCAGCCGATTGTTTTCTTCTCCATCGAATCTCCCACACCGGCGTGCCCTGGTCCCGGTGAGCTCCTGAGCCATTCTCCCTCCTCGCTCGAGCAAAGTTCAATTAACCGCGGCTAGAGCATCACCATGACCCCTTGAACTCGAAGCCCCGCTCAATTTTACAAGTACATTCGCCGTTTGCCCCCGCACAGCCATTTTCGGCCGCCGCTACCTCCCCGTGGGCAGCTCGTTTGGGCCTCTCCCGAGTAAATCCAACTTTAGCCCCTTGAAACTCACCACCCATGGATGCTCAAACCGCAGCCCTTCAGGCCTGTGCATTTCTAGAATCTCCCCGAAGCCTCACCTCACCCGCCACCTTCCTCCCCACCCGCGACCGTCGTCGTGAACTCTCTCGCTGGTCTGAGTCCAAAAATAGGCTCACCGAAGCCAAATCGTTAAAGGGGGGCGGCGCTCTGTTTTTCGTCGGGCCGACCGACCGGAGCCCCCCAAGCCGACGTGTTCGCATCAGAGCCGCACGCGCGTAATCCAACGGCTCCGCTCCCGCGCGCTCACTTGGCCTCTTGGCCGTTCGCGCGCGTAGGTGGGCGCGAGAATCGGGCCGGGCTGGCACTGTTCATTACTGTAGCAAATTCGACAAATTCTATATTTTGATTTTCCAGCTCCAGAAAATTAAAAAAATATATCCGTTTGAATCGTCTCGACGATCCGAGTTCATTTTTGGCCTCCTTTGCACCAAACTCCACTTCCAAAAATTTCGAACCAAGCTATTGGAACTTTTATTGCATTTATTCCTTTTGATAGAATTTTATTTTATTTTTCCTAGCTTATGTAGACATGAGCACGGATTAATATTTATTTTTGGTATGTTTTGCGTTAGCTCACGAGGAGTCCGAGGCGTCCGTCCAGGGTTCTGAGCCGCAGTCAACAGTTTACGATCTCGTCGAAGTCGTCGACCCGCAAGGCAAGTTGCATGTTTTTGACCATATTTGAACCCATGCCGTTCCATATTATTTTATGCAACATATTTGCATGTATGTATTTATTCAAGTTAATTTGATTAAAATAAATGCTTAGAATGACATGTTAATTTCTAGTTAACTCCTACCACCGTGCAAATGCCCTGTTTACTTTGAGGCCATATTCACCTTGACAAATTTTGTATTGTTTAATTATTGTATAAATAAACATTGTATCGCCTCACATAAAATAGTGAGCTATTGTTTAAATGATAGTTCGCCGACAAAATGGTTTAAAAGCAATCTAAGGTAGGGTGGAAGTTGTGAAGCACCCTGTAGCGGACAAGTCCACGACCCTACCCTAGGGTAGAGGGTGCAACAGGCAGGTACCGATACAGGCTCGTGTATCGGTAACCGGTTGTAGTTGGCAGTCTCAGAAGTAAAATTTAAGGAATGGACCCTTATGCTGAACATAGAGCACAGTAACCGCTCAATCACAAGCATTGACTCGTCAATCTAGGTCCAGTAATTGCTCATTTTATTTGAACTCCCACAGGAGTACAGGTGTGGTATGGGCGAGTATTCACCGTACGCACAACGATAGCGTTCCACATTGGCCCGTGGATACCCAGTTTGGTCGAAGGATTTAACCTATCGGGTGGGAACTAATTAATAAATTGAACAGCGAAAGATCTTGATTTCTCATTTTAGTCGCACACCACCTGGCGTGTGTATATAGCTTGACATTGTGATTATGAGAAATTTTGTGGGTAAAACTGAGCAACTCTGCAGAGTGAAAATAAATTGTATTCGAATACGCCGTGCTTCCGGTTATTGAAGCTGTGTTTGATGGGTGAATCCAGCAGCGAGGCATTAGTAGCTTTCTGGTATTTAAATTTGTGTAAAGTGAAGAAAGTAATGTTCAAGACCCCATTTCCTTATTTAGTATAATGGAGCTTGTTTTAAAACTGTTTACAAATAAAACTGCATCTACATAAAATAATAAACCTACCCTTCCTTGTTAATCCATGCATGTAATAAGTTAGGGTTTACCCCTGTGAGTTGCTGGGTACGGTGGTACTCACTGCTTGCAAAACCAACAGCAGAGATTGTCCAAGAAAGCAGCGTGCAGATCATTGAGGAGGACTCGGATGATCAAGTCTGTGCAGAGGACGTGTGGTTTTAGGCTTTAGTCGCAATCAGGCTCGATATTTAGGACTTTTGTGATGTAATATATTTGGGCTTGTCGCCGCTGTGTCAAAATCTAGCCAACGTGCATTATGTGTAAATATAATCTGGATTTCTTTTGCCTGTAAGCTGGTGTTGTTATGTTATCATCGCTGTACGGTACCTCGCAACTGTGTATTTTTGTACGAATGCAGAATGCTGATGCTCCTGAAAACGAGGGCGTTACAAGCCAAAATTTTGCCAAAGGTTCTCCGGTATTCGTCGTGGGCTTGAGAGGCGTCTGGAACTCGTATACGTCGTGAGAGTTTTAGTTTGGCAGCAAACCTATTAATCCCCTGTTCCCACCGTATTTTTGTTGATACCATTTGGAAAATATTCTAGAGAGTGTTTCTTTTCTTATGGGAAGCTTCCTTTCTGACTTGGATCTTTGCTGCAATTCCTGGTTCTGTTTAATTTTTCTTTCCATGTGCATTAATCCCTTCTTTTTAAACATGGTAAAATGGATGGATTAGCTCATGCATTCTTCAGGGAGGCAATTGGACGCATCATAGTCTAATCCATCCTCAAGATCCACAGTGCTCTGCCAGATAATCACACCTACTGTGCCAGCCATTCACGTGCAAACATGCAATCTGCTCCAAGTTCGTGTTTTAGTCGATTATAATACGTTGCTGATCTGCTGGGTTGCGATTCGGAGTACAAATGCTCATTTACGTAATGAATTTGAGTAGAATAACTTCCATACTAGCAAGTAGTAAATAATCTACAAATCCAAGTTATCTACTTATGTGTTGGGCTAGCATTGGTGGCAACGAGAGTTGAAATTATGGATTTGCAAAACTCCCGACAGGTGCCAGTTCCTAGAACCAGGAGTTCTGGTCTATCGGATTTAAATGCAAATTTTGAATTTGACCAGCTCCACACCGCAAAAGGGCAAAAGAGAACGAAAAGCATGACAATTGAAAACACAACACTGGGCTTAAGAGTGCGTTCTGAATGTAATGTTGTACATTGAATTGCAGTAACTGACAAATTTTGATCCTACTCTTAAAATGATAAGAAGAAGAATCCACCTGAATGCGGCAAAGGTAAAATATTTCAAAAGAAAGAGCAAGACACCAAAAAGAAGCCAAGTTGCCACTCTTGGTAACCAAGGAAATCAACTTGTTAGGCCATTTTGTAACCACCCATCGTATTTAAATTTCCATGACAGAAAGAATTTCTAATGAACAAGCACCACTAGTTTTCTTTGAGATCATCTACTCCATCCAGTCACAAATACATATTGTTTTGCGATACATACAGTCAAACTTTCGAAACTTAACTATTAATATTTAAAAAATATTTATATTGGATATATGAAAATCATATACAAAGATTTGTCTCAAAAAGTATTTCTATAATATTGCAATTTTAATAGATTTTATAAATATACTATAATAAAAATTAGTTGTCAAAGTAGTGTTTTGAGGACTGTATCGATATTTAAAATGATATGTATTTTTGATCGGAGTGGATACTTATTTTCTTCTACAAAAGTCAATTTCCAATGTTGACTATTAAGCCCGAACATAGTTCACCAATCGCATCACATTTATTAAAAAAAAATACTAATGTATTCACCATAGCACCTCTTCCTTTCTAGTTCATCTCTTAAAACCCGGTCAAGCGGCACATTCCCAATAAATGAAGCTAAACAAGAAACCACAACAATGCATTAATAATTTTGTCAAGAGTGGAAATGATTGCCAGGAAGATGGAAGTTTGCACAAGCAAACTTCAGTGATCCCCTTTCCACCTTTGAAGTACAAGTTGTAGTCATCACTTAGTAAAAGTTCCTTACAGATTGGACTATCAAACGACAATAGAGACATGGTTCTCCATTTTAATACATCACAACTTGTACGCCGCATAAATAAAGAAAGGGTGCACATCAATTTGGAAATACAAGACAGCAAACCAGTGGATAGAGTAAGGTGTCCATATCACAAAGAACTGCCTTGAGAAACAGGAATGTGTCAGCAACAGAATGTGTTGAGCACATGGGAAAATTGATGGAAGAAACATGGAAAATAATCTTCTCTGAACTCGGTAAAGATAAGACACGAGAGGAGTGGGAACAGAAGACCAATTCAACAACCAATGCAAGGAGAAAAATGGTGGAAAAAACTGAGAGCCTACAAATGCAAATCACACTCAAAATTCCTTTCCTCGTCGACTTGCTGTTCCAAGACATGGCATACTAGTCTACTAATCCATTTCCTTCTCATCACAAGAGGACAGATTTGTGACTAGATTAGGATAAAGTTTGTGGATGAGATGAAAACTCGTCGGGTAGATGATAACTCTAATTTTGGTTTGCTCTGGGTAGATGTAATCTAGTGATGATAATAGGTAGATGTAACTCTAGTAACAAAAATAATCATATGGTCGATGAAACCATGTAATAGGTGAATAGAATCTACACCGTTATTAATATTGCACACTCTTACTCTCTTTAATCAAACATGGTTTGGTTAGAATGCTAAATCATATGGAGTTCTAATTATTGTAGTTTTAAATATTTTCTTTAGCAAATAAAAGAATCTGAACCTACCTTTGTTGAACCTTGTATATATATTATTACATTCTATGGTTGGCTCGCGAAGCACGGTTGTTTATACTCACCCTTGCTCACTAAACCCCTCAGAACTTGCGGACCAAGGATACTATGCGTACTACGATGTCCTAGGAGTTGATAGTGAAGAAGATGAAGGAGATTAAAATAGTCTCTAGTAGTCTAGATCTTACCCTAGTCATGTTGACTAAGATAGTGATTGTGTGCACCAATATTATTTAAGTTCCTAGTTAATATCGGTCGCACACGTTCTACCTCAGTCGTTTGCTTATGGCAAGATATACCCTCCCCTTTTACTATTGCTTCTGCTTGTGTAATACAACTATTTGGCTGATCGGTCTTTATTGTAAATTTGACCCGATGTAGTTTAATTACACTCTGATATGTAATATTAATGAATGGTATGGTTTACATTATTTAGGAAATGATTCAGTATTATATCTGTAAGCACTATCTACTGATATAAAGAATAATAAGTGAATTCGTAAAAAATTTTGGATTAACTAAATCCAGATCCGCCATATTTCCTTTGTTGCAGTTGATCTCGCACTCTTGCTGGCCATTTGACAGCTCTGTTGGCTGTTCGTTTCTACCATCATCAATTGTCTTATTGTACTGTTTGCCCAAATAAAAACTGTTCTCGAGGTTGGAAAAAGGATAAAATAATGTATGAATTGCTGAATCCTTGAGCTCCATAACAAGAATCGAAGGCTTCAGTTCAAGATTTGGAACAGTAAGCTGAGCTAGGCCACATCCACAATCGAGGCTTGGTACAATGTAAACTTGGCTGCTCAATGAAAATCTTGATATTTTCCGCAGGGTTGGCGCAGCGTTCAAGAAGGTGGGCTGGGCGGAGATGCCCATAGTCAAAGGTGGGGTGAGGCGGGTTGAGGCAGGGCAGGTTGGCCACCGGCAGAGCAGATATCGTGGCCAGGAGAGGTGTAGACGTGTGGCGTGATGCCATCTCTGCTATCTGCCATTTACTTTTCTTGCTTTTTCCAACAGGAGAGCTGGAGACTTGCAGCTTGGAGCCTAGGACTTATCTGGTGCCATTTGCTTTATACTTTTCTTGCCTTTTCCTATAGGAGAGTTGGAGACTAGGAGCCTAGGACTTGTCTGCTTTTTGCTGTCCTCAGGCTATTTGCATGCCATCTCTGCTTTTTTTTCTTGTTTGCTTGCTGTCTTCTCAGTTTTGCCGCCCATTTTCTCTCTCTTAGTCTATTTTCTGCCACCTGTCTACTACTTTATTGCTGCCTAATCTTGCTGGCAACTGCCTTCTTGGTGTTAGGGCACGACATGTCCAGTGATAATTTTCCTCTAAATGGTAAATATGTGTTGCTGTCACCCACAGCCTCTTTGCCAAGTCGGCCATCTAGACGGACTAGACGCTAGGCCCCAGCTTGTCAGCGTCTACTGGAACACTGGGTTGGTAATATGCTGATCAATAGTCAATGAATCACAATGGTTTCGGATACAGTCCTATTAGTCACTACAGTCATTATCCCAAATGGATTCCAAGTTGTTCATAATCATCAGAATCATTGTAGACATACACAGGTAAAGATTAAGAAACCAATTTCACACACTGGCCAATAATTGTATACATCAGCACTCGGATTAGCACATCTTGATAAATAATGACAGTCATGGTTGATTTTCCTTGTTTCGTGCATATCCATTACTGAATCCACCAACAATTTCTACAGCCCAATCCCTCCCAGTCCTAGCCTCAGTTACCCCAGATTTAACCATGGCAATCCCAATTGAGAGCCACCAATATAATCTCAACCAAAATAATCTCAGATCTCTAGCCTCGAGTAACCCCTAAACTAAGCCTTAGCTTCTACCTCTTTCAACCCATGGCTCTCCCTTACCAACAATGCAAGCCCATCCTTGACCTCCCCCTTCCTCTCCTTGTTGGCCGTGGCGGCCTTCTCTGCCTCGCGTTTCCGGTACCGCCAGGCCTCCGCAGGATCGGTCGTGATGACCCTCACCTCTGCACCACCCCCATTGATCTCAAGCACCTCCGGCAGTCCATTGCCGCACCCCCTCGACAATCCCACATCCACCCTCACTGCCTGCGTGCCGCACACCGCATTGATCCCCTCAGTCTGTATTGTGTGCCCCATCACCATCCTCTTCGCCCCAGGGATCATCCCAAGAACACCCTCCAGCCTCTGGCAATCACAATTGGCGCCGTCGGAGAACCTCCTGAGCCAAACCACAGCGTCACGGCCGCGTACGTACTCCGGCGCCCTGGCATTGTCGCCGCCCTCACCGCGGATCCACTCGCTGACCTCCGCATTGATCCGCTCGAGGCCGTACTCGACGTTGGCCTCCAGGAGGCCGCCGTGGACGAACACCGAGTCGCCGACGACAAGGACGGTGGGGAGGTCAGCCAAGAACCGCCGCGCGATCGGGCCGTCGGGGCGGAGCGCGGCGAGGCGGGAGCGGATGCCGTCCCAATACTCGGGCTTGACGCCGGGGAAGACCTTGGGGACGCCGATGAAGGGGTTCTTGGGGTTCTCGAGCTCGCCGCATCGGCGCTTGATGGCGAGGCCGGCTCGGTACCACGCGGCCCAGGAGGAAAACTCCTGGAGCGCCAGGGGCGTCGCGAAGCGGAAGTCGCCGGAGACGTTCATGACCTCGTGGTTGCCAAGGATTGGGAGGAGCGCGCCGCCCTGCGCGGCGGCGGAGAGGCTAAGGCGGCGGAGGAGGTATAGCAGGCGGAGCTCGTCGCCGCCGCGATCCAGCACGTCGCCGAGCTGGACGGCGAGGGTGGGGCCGGCGGACCAGGAGGTGGAGGGGGAGTCGGAACTCTTGGACGGGGGGACGAGGCCGGCCAGGCGGAGCGCGGAGAGGGACTTGGGAAGGTCGCCGTGGAGGTCGCCGATGGCAACGAGGCGGGAGGGGGAGGGGAGGAAGGTGGTGGGGGTGGTGGATGCGGTTGGAGGAGGTGAGGCGGTGGGGAAGAAGAGGCCGGAGACGGCGAAGTCCACGAAAGCGTCGGCGAAGGCGGAGACGGCGGCGGAGAGGTCGCCGCAGGAGGGGACGTCGGGGGAAGGGGAGGAGGCCATCTCCGGCTCCTGGGCTCCTCTTTCTGTGTGGGCTGCGGAGGCTGTAGATAGCTTAGCTTGTTGGGGCCGGCCTTGTACGGGATCTTATGAGCAAGCCTGGGGATGATTAACGTGCAAATATTTTCTCTGCCTGAACGATTTTTATTATTTTACATTTTTTTTCTAATTTATTTTTGTTAATAACCACTCACCAAATTTGTTTTCAAATCTTACCATTTTGGCTACGCTAACACTCGTGGTGGGGCAAACTACAGCCACACATTCCTGGCGAGGGAAAGACACTGTCACATCAAAAAAATGGTGGGATGGCAAATTTTGGCCACAGCACGATGGCTGCGGCAGTACTGTTTGGCCATGTCATGACTATGACTATAATATAATCAAAAAATCAAATTTAGAAATAAATTTGACAAAAAATTATTAATAAAATAAATTTAAAATTTTAATACAATAAAATTCTCTCTGCCCCGATCTTGAGTTGTCAGAGATGTAGGTAAAGTTGTCATTGTGGTTGCAAGGGAATAATGGGTTGGTTGGATTTTTGCTTTGACTTCTTTAAAAATTGAAATAAACAGAATAACTTCTCGAAGTTACTTCTCTAGATAGCTTCGTGAGTCTAACCTTATGTATTGTTTGCGTCGATGTCTCCTTCGTACACTGTTGTCTTGAAAAGTACAAATAAAAACCATCATCAGCAGCCATCAACCACAGTCCAAGAACAGGCCAATTAATATCCTCTATCGGTGATACATGTCACTAGCAAGGCTATGCAAAATTTTAAATTTAGCTTATTATGCTTGTTGGAAGAAAATGTTTCATTTCATCGTTCAATTCCGCTCTTATGCTTTTAAAACATTTATTGTGATATGTGAAGGACCATATGAACAATGTTTCGAAGATTAATTTAGGGTCTGCTTTCGTAAGTAGGGTTTGGAATTTTGGATTCGAGTCCTCGTGATTTTAGTACAAAATTGAGCTGCATCCTAAATTCATCCAAACATCCCATTACAAGCCCTTTTTATATTAGCTTCTAAAACTATTTTTCTATAATAAATAATTTTTATATAGTATCTAACTTTTAAATAGTGTCTCTTTAAGATGGAGCCTAATCGATTGTAATTACACCACAATGACTTCATTTATAGACCAAAATCGTACACGAATGTCTCTCTATATAAGTTTTTTATAAACTATTACTATTTATGAACTAAAGCCCAAAGACTATAAACTATATGGACGGACCTATAGTATGTTTGTTGTTATGCCAGTGGCCTAGTGATATTTGAGTTGTGCACGAGTTTGGCAAACGATGTGTTATACATACAAAATCATGTCTTTTCAAGTGGAAGACGTAAACCTCAAAGGACATATATGACTTATTCAAATAAGTACATATATGACTTATTCAAATAAGTACTGATTGAAACCATCAATAGAGCAGTTTGACGGGGAAGATGGCTAGCATGTTGATACATCCTTTGTGTTGGCATATGGGATGCATGTGGAGATGGAGAAACATGACGTCGATCCTCTGCAGTAGTAGCAAGGAGAAACATGATTTATTTATTTATTTTTCATTTTTGAGGGGATTGCCGAATTATTATTCCACATTATCTATGAGCCGGGGAAGCGTTAGTTTATTATAGGGGTGCCACACTATGATACGATACACCACGTTACAATTAGGCAAAATGTGCTAGTAAATCAAACAACCTTGTGTGTGACATTGAAAAAGCGTAGCTGACTTGTTCTTTAAACACTGGCGTGTATCATCTAAAATAAAAAATAATAATTGTTGAAGTAGTGGACATATTGCTGACAATCAAGGACACACAAAGTATAAGTAGACAAAAGATGAAGTCTTAACAGCCTCTCAACTTTATTGCTCTTACCCATAGGCGATGTATATGTATACAATGTGTACCCCCACCCCCCTTATATAGTGGTAGGAGAGGTGTCTTTCTTGCATATCAAGTAAATGGACTAATAATATATTAAAACTCTCTGTTTAGATAAGTGTCCATATACCATAATATCACAACACTCCCCCTTAAACACTTCACCAATGTTATGCTCATGCCTCATTAAAAACACTTTCTGAAAATCCCAATGGAAAATAATCCGCAAGGAGAAAAGAATGCATAGCTGATGTTTTTGTCATTAGACATGTTACCTCATTAAAAACCTTCAATTGAGAAAGCCCATTAGGAGAAAACTCAATTAAGGGAAAAAGAATACAACATTAATTCTTTCGGATTTGATTGTGACTTTCACAATCTCATTGTTTTCATCCCTTATATCAAACTGATAAGGTGGTATATCTTCGCAATAAACTTTAGCAAAGTTTAGCAACTAAATTGCTCCTCCTGAACATAGGAGCCATATGATCTCAAGTTTGAACTTTTAGACCTCATTTGTGCTAAGACTCAAAGTCTAGAGCATCAGAATCCATATTAGATATTCGCTCCACCTGAAGACAACAACCATTGTAGTCTTCTCATTCCACTGCCATGTCGTCATCCCATTGAATAGATGTAAGCAAGGACTTGTGAATATAGGACAATAATCTGTCTACCAAACTTATAACTCATTGTCCTTATAGAAATCATGAGTATGCAGAATTTAGAGTGATATTCTTTCTCACATTCACCTTTTCACCTAACCACTTCTTGATCTTGTGCAATACAAGTATTCATTATCCTTATAGAGGATTACAGGGGTATAGTTGCAGTACCCCATTATTGTTGAATAATAAGTCCAGTTCTAACCATATGAGCCTTTACCAACTATCTCCAAGTGGTTCTACCAAGATTGCATCAGTGTCTATCCAATAGACTTGTAATGGATGATCATACCATCTCAGAGCATAACTAGTCCATGACTTGGCATAATGGGGATAATCATAAATTTCCAAAGGCTAAATAACCACCAATAAGT